>JAWWMU010000001.1:102766448-102805660 GCA_035048155.1 Cinnycerthia olivascens | reverse complement strand
TAATAAACAGTTCTATAGTTCTCAGCCTTCTCAAGAGAGTGTGTCGTGTGTGTGTCCTTGCGTCTCGCACAGCGACACAAGGACAGATTTCTCTGAATGGATATTAAATAGTTAAGCACAGATTCTATATTTTTCGTTTGTGAACAAGACCAAAAAAACCTATTCATTATAACTATTTTGAATATTTTGTGAAATACTCAAATATGCTTTCACTCTTATTCTATAAGACTTTCATGAAGTTAAATTTTGTTCCTTACTTTTGTATAAAACATTCTTTTAAAAAAGTATTTCTTTTTGAATTAGCATTCCTTAAGTCATTAAAATGGTTGTCATGGTTAAAATTCCTCTTTGGAAATACATCACACCAGGGTTTCAAGACTCTGACAGTACTAAGCAATATATCAAGACAATATGAAAAAGGTCAAGAGTTTATAATACAGGTAAATTTACTTATTTTTGGCTCATGCAAACACAGTTTGGCTAATGCAAAATCTTCTTTAGAAAGTAAACAATAAGAAATCCATAGGGAATGAACCTTGCAGATTTTTTAGCTCCTGGAGCTATTCCATGGGGGTGCAAATTTCACTTCCAGCAAGAGGAGTGTCAGACCCAGGTGCAGTCACACAAGCTCCTGCCAGCCCCCTCACCAGGCTGGGCGGCCTGGGAGCAGGCAGGGGCAGCATCCACCTCCTGGGTGGTGTTCTTTCGATTTTGGAAAAGTTTTAGAGGAGTTGCTTAGGAACTTGTTTAGTGAGACTAGAGGATGGCTGAAAAGCAATGAAAAACAGGCCGGAGAAATGAAGGGTAAGTGAGCAGACCACTTGGGAGAATCTATGTTCCCTGCACGCTGGGAACGAGGTGCCAAGGAGCTGCTCTGTACCCAGGGCTCAATAGCTGTTATTAAGGCAATAATAAAGTAAGCCTTGTTTGTCTATGCAGCTGGTGAAGTCTCCTCAAGTCACCATCTTCCAGCTCCTAATCTAACATCTCTTCCCCTCAGTAAAGGAACAACAGTCAACTAACCTTATTAAGACTAATAATAGTTTAGAGTTAAGCAGTGAACAGAATTTATGTCAGTAAGTCCTTCGCATTAAATTCTAGTAACTGCATCTGGACTCTACTTTGCAATTACTGTAATTAAAATAATAGGGAAAAGTGCCATTTGAAAAAAAAAAATGTAATGTAATTTACAGAAGAAAATGCAAAATTTAACGCTTGCATTGCATTTTTAGTATTAAGATACCATTTGCTATTAAGACAGCATTGACTATCAACTAGTTCTTAAATTTTACAGACCAATTTAGAATTCCAAATTTAGATTTGGATACAAAATGTATAATTCAATAAACGTGAACTCATTACAATAATGGTGTACACACCTCCAAAATTTCTTAGGTCTAATAAATGATGCTACTTTAAAAACAGTCAAAAACAAAAACAAGCAGATGCAATTTTGCGAACATATTACTGCAAATATCATAGTTCAGCTGTACAGAAATTACAGCTGCCAAAATCTGTTGTCTTTGTAGTGCCATTACTCCAATGTTGCAGGTCAAATCCAACAAACAGCTGTTCAGTATCTGAGGATTTTACTAAATAATGCAATACTACACAAACAATGGGATATGTACTGAACCAGCCTCAGAGGAAAGCAGAACATGGGCAAACAATTACTTTTAATCTTGTTATGGATTAAAGGACTGTATTATATAATGTATTTCTTACAAAACCTGACAAAATAGTGCTATGAAATGTGTAAATCTCCTCTTCCTACTTTCAGGGGTTTTTTTTTCTTTCTTTTCTTCTTGAGCCAAAGTGTCATTTCAGCTCTTTTTAAAATTATTTGCAAAACTAGGTCAAATTCCTAAACCAAATTCTGCTTAAGAAAATTTGGTTGTCAGATTTAGACCATCTGAAGAAGTAGAAGCATCCTTTAACCTAGAAGGGCTGGATGGGGAGGCTGGAATATGCTTGACCTCAGCTCATATTCCTGTTTTAACAGGAGGAATGGCAGCTCTAGAAAAAAAACTTGGGGCTGAGCACTTAAAAAAGATTAGCCCACATGGCAGTACCTTGTTGAAATTTACTTATTTGCTCATTTTTATTTTTCACTCATGGGCTAATTTCTTCCATAAAGGTAAAGGTGCTTCTTCATTCAACTCCACTCACTTTATTTTACTGGTCCACATATGATATCCTTCATGCATTTACCATTATCCACATAAATTACCTTCTCTTCACTTATTCTACTTTCACATAATTTGGCTTCTCTCTCTCTTTTAACAGCAACAACTAAAAATAACCCTAAAACAACAACAAAAAAAAAAAACAAAATAAAAACCAAAACCACCAAATCACTTCCATATTATCAGCTAATTCCTGGCGAAGAGAGTGAAGCAATAGTTATAGCACATCATGAGCATGTAAGCCCCGATTTCTGCACTGTGTAGTAGACTGCACTTCAGAATAGGTTTTATCTTGTCCTTGGAACCAGTTCTGGCTGGCTGGAGGTTCAGCCTGGCAATTCGACCCACACAGGCCTGATGGGGATCCGAACTCTGCTGCTGCAGAGGGGAAGGGAGCTGCCAACAGTGCTCTGTTCCACAGGGCCACCTGTTCCACATCATACAAAAGCTGCCCTGGAAACTGAACTGACACGTGGGAAGTGGGAACAACCAAGGGATTTCTGTCAAGACTGTACTACTGCTTCAAACCAAAGTGCTAAGGCAGACAGAGCCCACTGTAACTCATGCAATTGAGAAAGTTCTCTGACAGCTCAGGTACCATTCAGCCCAGAGCAACATTCACTCTTACCCAGATCTATTGGGTTTAAATTTTGGTAGTGGAGGGGCTACAGGGGTGGCTTCTCTGACAAGCTGCCAGAAGCTTCTCCCTTGTCTGACAGAGCCAAATCCAGCTGGTTACAAGACAGAAAAACTCACTGCTGGCCAAAGCCAATCAGTGACAGCAGCAGCACCTCTGCGATAACATATTTAAGAAAAGGAAAAACTATGCTGTGCAACAGCAGCCAAAGAGAGGAATGAGAGTATGTGAGAGGAACAGCCCTGCAGGCACCAAGGTCAGTGAAGAAGAAGGGAGAGGAGGTGTTCCAGGTGTTGGAGCAGTGATTCCCCTGCAGCCTGAGGGGACGAACAGGGCGAGGCAGCCATGCCCCTGCAGCCCATGGAGGTCCATGGTGGAGCAGAGAACCACCTGCAGCCCAGAGAGCCCCACACTGGAGCAGGTGATGCCCCAGGGAGACTGTGACCCTGTGGGAAGCCCACACTGGAGCAGGTGATGCCCCAGGGAGACTGTGACCCTGTGGGAAGCCCACACTGGAGCAGGCTCCTGGCAGGACTGTGGACCCAAGGAGTGAAAAGCCCACACTGGAGCGGTCTCCTCCTGAAGGAATGCACTCCTTGGAACAGATCAACAGTGCAGTGGTTTGTGAAGAACCGCAGCCCATGGGAAGGACTCACAATGGAGAAGCTTACTGAGGACTGTCTCTGTGGGAGGGATCTCACACTGGGATAGGGGAAGAGTTTCAGGAGAAGAACCGACAGAGACCACGGCTCCCATTCCCTGTCCCCTGGCGCCACTGGAGGAAAGGAGGCAGAGGAATCAGCAATAAAACTGAGCCCAGGAAGAAGAGAGAAGCAAAGGGAAGGTGTTTTCTAAGATTTGGTTTTATTCCTCAACATCCTACTCTGATTCACCTGGTAATAAATTAAATTAATTTCCACAAGTTGAGTCTGTTTTGCCTATGACAGTAACTGGTGTGATCTCTCCCTGTTCTTATCTGTCAAGCCATGTGCCTTTTATTTTATTTTCTCTTCCCTGTCCAGCTCAGGAGGGGAGTAACAGAACAGCTTTGGCATCAAGCCAGGGCCAACCCAGCACAAAACCAGATGGATTTGGGATTTTTTGTTGGGGTTTTTAGTTGTTCTTCAGAGTGTTCTGTTCTTTGTTTTTATGAATTTTGGAGAAGTTATTTGAGAGAAAAGTGCATGAATTCTCTTTGGAATCTCATGTACAAAGAATATAATACTTCATCAAAAATATAACATTTCACTTTTTTTGTGTGTACAAGAATGGTTTAAACTTCACTTCATGGAGCAATATAAATCCTCTCATTTTTAGAAATTGGAAAAGAAATATTATAAAATTACTGATTGGGGAAACATACTAATTTCCTGTGTTCTACGCGTAGTTTGTTTCCCCTAGTGATACAGAAATGTGTATTCTGTTTACTTTGAAAATATTCAAAATGACGTGTAATTGTTGTGAATACATTAACCTCACATTTATTAACTTCACTAAATGCACAATACTAATTTCTGCAGTGCAAAGTAAAATCAAACCAAAATAAAATTTAACAAGCATCTATTTCTTTCCTGTCATTTTTCTTCAGGTGGTGTCTGGGGAGACTTCTTTGATGTGGGTGCATTACTAATAGCAGGTGCCAAACAGTTTTATCTAAGGTGATAGGGAGAAGCCATAAGCCTGAAAACTCAGCGGCCTTGCTCGTCTGGAAATGCTGTTTCATCCCTGGCTAGCTCCTCCAGACTTCTGCAACTGCCTTAAAGCAATCCTTCCTCCTCCTGCTGCTTCCTTGGGCAATTACTACATCTTCTGCCAGGATGAATACACCTTTGCCTAGCTGATTAAATATATCTGAGATTAGTAAGAAGAGCAATTTTCACTACATGCCCAGTGGTGAGACAGAAGGGCCTGGAAGGTGCTTCCCACCTAGATGTGTCTCATTTGGCTCTCCTTTTCTGATGTAGCTAATAACATATTGTTTCTGGACTGCTTTTTCCTATCTGTCCTTTCCCATCTTACACATTAATGAAGAAAAATTATACCATTTTTATGCAACATGGGACTTGTTCCTATATTACAGCTTTAGTAATTTCTTCTTTTAAACTTCTTAATTCCCTTTAATAAAGAATGTTATGTCTGTACTCTCACCATTGCACCGTATATATACTAGGACACCCTTAATGCCCTTGATTTCTCCTGCTCTCTTTCTGTGGCACATCATAAGTTCTAGGGCTTTTTTTTATTCTAATTAATTATAGGATGTTGGGAGTTATTAGCTTGGAACTTCTGGCATATAAGTGGTGTGGGGTTGGTGCTCTGACGTTCTTTTTAAAGTAACTGTATAATACATTTTTGCAGTCAGCTAGGCTCCCTGGCTACACCAGTACAAAAGGAAATAAAGCCAGGAAGAAAGCTCAAATGTTGTATCTGCAGCCATTTGCATTGCTCTCCTGCTAGCACTCTCCCTGGCATAGCTATGGTTCGAGGGGGTCTGAAGTGGTCCATGGATCTGCTGTATTCACCACTGCAGGCATGGCTGCTTAGCCAGATGGTTTCTGGCATCTTAATACTACAATTTAAAATTATCTGGTGCCCCCTCCTAGCCTCACTCCTGTGCTTAAAGGCCATTCTGAAATGCTAAGTGCCTAACAGAACTGGATTTTTTAACACTGGTTATGCAAATGAGATGACACAATCATGGCTGGGGGTTCATAAAGTAATTTTATTCTTGTGTCTGACAGATGTCACCATCATTGATGATCCTATTTCACACTGGCTATAATGTAATTTTACGTCCTCAGTAAAGCTTAATTGCATGTAAGTTGAAGTGTTTTTTTCACAAAAATTTGGTATATGATGAGGCCATAAGGCTGAGGAACCACAAAAAAAGTATTTAGGACATTAAACATAGAGTTTGCTCTAAAATTGCTCTAAACATGCAATTGCTCTACAAAGGCTCATTTGCATTACTCCCAGTTAAGCTTAGCCAAATCCTGGGGGTTTATAACTTAAAATTATGTTGATATTACACTTTACCATCACTTGACTTTCCTACAATCCCTTTTTTTTGGAGGCTAGTACTCCTCCTATGCCAAGTGGATTGCTCTTCCCTTTCTTGACTTTTTAATAATGAAGAATCTGAGTATTGAGTCTCTAAACATATGCCATGTGAAGTTTCTGTAGGTCTGAAATAAAAAAGAGAATTAAATTTTTCTTAGCTGCATTTCTGACTTGCATTAAAATGCCAGATTTTCTGGCATGGTTTTAGAGCTGAGAGGAGGGGATTTTTAAATAGTATCTGATAACTATAGGAACCAATGAGAAATATAGGATCTTGTTATGGGAAGATAAGATATATTCAATGAGCTTCACACTTCACACATACCACTATTTCTGGTGATCCAGTGAATGTACTCAGATTCCACGAGCAAGAATGACCTGTTCAATCTTACAAACCTATATGCTAGTAGCTACCATGGTATCCTGCATAATATATGCTATGAAATAGCACTGAAATAGCCTATCCTTCTGGAACCAGGGTGAATTTTTAGGCCAGCTTATGAACAATTAATTCCATTCCCCACATTGCCAGAAGAAAACCTACTGTAAAGGACACTTACAAGAGCAGAGAGGACAATACTGTTTGCTGCTGTTCAGATTCTAGGTAGATTCTCAGCACTAAATACACTCTTTAGTTAGAGTGGTAAAGCATCACAAGCTGGGGCTGTCAGAAAACCTGCATGCAATGTAACTTAAGTGACAAATCAGAATGATGTATTACTGAAAAGCTGCAAATTTAGCATCTGCTTTTGAAGACAGGTGTGTGGGAGAGCTACTGCAAATGGCACCAGCAAGACCTCCTCTAGCATAATGTAGAGGCTTCTGGTCAGTATTCTCCAAAAGAACTCAAACCACAAGTGCAAGGGCAGCTGTTAAAGCACATAAGGGGAACAGAAGTCTAATTGGAATAGAATATTTTAGCTTGCTTATTACAATAAATACCAGAGAAGTTATGATTTCTTTCTGTGTGCCATCAGGGAACAGACATGAGTCAGACGAAAAGTCATGTCAATTAAAAGGCACTGAATCTGAGCTGTCCAGCAACTATTTTGGCCTCAAAAGAATAAACCAGATTAGAAGGACAGGCCTAAAAGAAAACTGTCTTAAGAGAGAGTAGGGACTGTTTAACAATAAGGTCCTGTCCTCTATTCATAAGAGGGTGTGTATATTAAAAACTGGAGTATATCCTGAAAAACAAATGATAAAGAGTTGAAAATTAAAGTTCATGAATCGTTGTAAAACAAACCTTTAAAAATAAATACAAATATAACTGGTTTCAGGAATCATCTGCTGAATAATTTTACTGTATCTGGGTAAAACTTTATGGGGCACCAGGAACACGTAACTATAAATTCATGTGGTGGTTAGTATCTTGTCCCAACAGTGTCCTGTCTTATATGGGAATAACTAGACAAAAATAAAGGAATTAAATATATCTCGTATGTGATTTATGTTAATTCATGCTAGAAATAGAAAACTGTATATTTAAAAAAAGGATCCAACAGGAAACCTTTAAAAAGAGGCTTTGAATAGCTGCCTTCTTACTCAGCTTTACTGTCCAAACACCCATCATTCAGAAGACATTTCTCTACAAATTTCTTCTGGCAACTCCTGTCTAGTCTGGGAATGGCTACTGGAGGACAATTTATAGGTCAATGCATTTTTCAGAAGCAGACATCATGATCTATGAGCAATACTCACAATTCAATTAATTATTTCTGACTGATAAAGGTAATAATGATGATATACTCAATTTAGATTGTCCTGAGGTGTTTTATTTGGTACCATGTGACCTTCTGATTATAAAGGAAGCAAAATGACACAAACTACATTAAAAATTAAGAACCCTTCAAATTAAAACTTGCTTATTAATATGAGGCCACAAGTCCAAATTCAAACTAAGAGCCAAAATATTTTAAATAAGCTGAATACTGTGTAGTATAAAATTATGTTTAATTCCTCATTAGCTATTAATTTTTTCTATTTTCTAAACTGAGATTTCACCGATGGGGGTGTGATTTATGATACAGAATTCTGAAAGCCTCATAGAGATTTTTGCAGAAATTTATTCTTCTGTAGCTAAAATCAACTTATAGAAGCACTGTGATTTTGAGCAAGTTAATTGTTTTGATAGTTCAGTGAAAACTGAGCTGAATTCTTCTTAAGTGACATCTGCAGGTGCCCTGGCATTGCTGAAGCTTTGTGCTCTTCCTCCAGACAGACAATTTGTGAGAATTGGCTACTATGAAATTAAGCCTGAGGTGGTTTTTTATAGCCTTCCTCAATCATTTGAGCTGACTAAAAAGACAGTGAACTCCATTCTCTGCTCCTTCAAATCCCTTTCTCCACTGTGATGCCCACAAAAACCTGAGAAGGAAGCAGTAGATGATGGCTACTGTCAAGAGTGCTGCCAATATGATTTCGCTATTACCTCACGCTCCCCAGCAGCCCCAATCCAATCTCTCTCCCTTGTCAGCTCTATGGCATGGGTTCTGAGCATGCAGAACACAGAGAGAAATGTAAACTGGGTGATTATGGGCAATTTTTTAATAGAAAGAAATCAGAGTAATTCCTTCACCAACATTAAAATCCCTATTCCCATTGAAACCCGAACGACAAGGTCTGCTTCCTCCCACAAGCAGAAACTATTTCCAATTCAGACAGGGCAAGGTAAAAGAATTTCTTCCACAATATAATCACAAAAGCTTTCCAAGGGTATAGGCAGATGCACATTTTGTCTGTACAAAGATATTTTATGGACCTATGTAAGGAGTGGGAAATAAAAAATCTGCTCTGGAAGAAGTCCAGCTTGGCCTCTAAAAGCACTAACACCTTTAATTGAAATCTGCTGAACAAACATGATCTGCTAGAGTGCTGAATGCAGTGCAGTTGTCCTACAAATGGAAAGTATGGCTGTGTCGAATGGTATTATTTCACCAAACCTTTGTTTCACCGACCCTTTTCTGGCAGGGCAATTTGTGGAAAAGAGTGTATAAGATCAAGAAGCTTTGTAGCTTACTTCTGAAGAGTAACTGTGTTGGACAGTGATGCCCCAAATGGGACCTGCATTGGAGATCCATCTGCCTTCGGAGAGCAGCAGGCACACACCTGACCAGCCTGATGGAGAGAAACAGGCAGGGGGAGTGGGGCTCAGCTCTGCATGCACCTATCAGTGATGACAGTCATGTTTCTGGGGCTTTTTAAAGGGCAATATAAAAAAAGTGCATATGTATCTCAGAAACTCAGATCTAGCCAGATTGTGCTTCAATGTGTAAGACTCAGAGTGAGCTAATTTATCTCAGGGAAAAAAGTCGGTTTATAAATACGCTTTTCTTATTCAGTTAGATTACCCCTCTCCATTTCACTATTCCTTTTCATGTGTGCGTGAGTCTTAAAATGTGATAATCAGAAAGTACCATCTGCATAACAAAATGCCCAGAAACAACTGCAGAGCCTGTGACAACCAGCTCACATTTCAGAGGAAGGATACAGCACGTAATAATGCTTTGCTGAAGGGAACTCATCCATCTTCTCAGACATGAGTCTGTCTTTTGCACTCTCATCACACCACAAAACATCACATCTCACCATATCTTCACATCTCACAGTCTCTAACATGTCTGTTCCCTTAGTGTGCCAGGGAGGTGAGAAATGCTATCAGCCCATTCTGCTCCTGGGAATCCAAGTCAGGCAGCGTGTCTGCACTGCTGAGCAGCGCAGTCCTTGAGTAAACTGCCTCACAGGGATCACCTACACTGCACCGAGTGAGTTCACTGCTGGTTTCTGCAGTCAACAGCTGAGGGAAAGCAGTTCACTCCACAGATTGCCTCTAACCAAGGTGACAGGCTGGGTTTGGTCCATATTGAACAGACCTCTGATACCATCCAACCCCTAAGCTTATCCCTGCACATAGCCTAGGACACACAACATCTACCAGTTTTGTGTCTGAAAAAACCACAATGAAGGGGAGGCTGTACCTCACACAAACAAGAACTAAAAATAATTCCATAAACCTGCTGTAATAGAAATAACTAAGACTAGGAGTCCACCACAGGTGGCTGAGAAGGAACCCAAAGCCAGAGGACAAATACTGTAGTCCCGGGCAACCTGTTTGAGAGGGTATGGGCATCAGGCAGTGTGGCTATGAACTGCTCTCCACCACTAGGAGAAAATTAACTGTATGGCAGCTAAAACCAGCACAAGCTGGTCCCCCTTCTTGCCACCTAGCCAGCTGGCCCCAGAGTGTAGCAGGGACAGCCTCCCAGCCAAGCTCTCCTTCACCTGGGAGCTGATGTTAAACTGAGATGTGACATTGGCCAAGGAGGCAGGAATCTCTCCTTAGGGATGATGCATGCAACAGAAAAGATGTGATCAAACCACAGCCATGCCTGCTGACCAACACCAAGGGTTTCTCTATGTCTTCACTATTCCCAGCTTTTCTTTAATATCCGTCTTAGAAGCAGCCTTCCCTGTGCCTGTCAGCTGCTGCTCAGGACACGTGGCAGCCACAGGGCTGCCCAAGATGGGAAGGCAGCGCTCTGCTGACCACCCCCTGGGGCTTCCCAAGCATCCTTCCTGGGTGCACTGCCTGCACACCCTGAGCCCACCCAGCTGGGGCACCCCACACGCTCCCTGCCTGCCAGGCACTGCCAGCTCACAACCTGCCTCTAGAAGGAGGCTGAATTTCATCAAAACCTGTCACACAATCTAATTGCAGAGCTCAGTTCTCTAACTGGCAGGTATACAGCTAATTGTTCACCTGTGGTATGAAATATCAGGAACAGCGCGGTACATAAATAGAGAATTTTTGTATAATGTAAGCAATCTGTGCAGCAGGGTGTCACCATCACTGTCGGTGACTGGTGACAGCTAGAACATCTCATCCGACACTGATAAATAAATTCCACATTGCTGAAGGTGATTCATGGATTTATTTGTGTATCACAGCACATAAAATACAGGACCGTTTAAGGATATTTTCTCTTGTATGTCTTTGTTTTCAAATAAAATTTAGTTTTCACTAAAAAAAGAGGTGTGTAGAGTCATTTACTTACGGGAACTGATAAATCAGCTCCTGTTTCATGTGTGTATTCACCACGAAAGCTATGCACCACACACATCATGAAACAGAAAAAGTGAGCCAGAAATCCTGACATCAACAAAACACAACCTTGTGCTGAAATCAGTTATTCCATATGTAAAACTCCCATAACTCTATTATAAAACTTTTGAGTTCTATAAACTGAATTTTATGGAAACTCCTAGAAGCATATACTATTTTGATACTGAGATCAGTATGGTTCTCTGTTTTATTTCTGAACATCTAAAGGAAAGTGAGTGTTGCTTGACAGCGTATTTCTTTTAATTTTATTCTAAGGACTGAGCAAAAATTGGGCCCCTTCATAGTGAAGCTATTTTAAAAATAAGCTTTAAATAGTAAGAGGGCCTGTCTGCCCTCTAAGATGAGCAGAAAGACAACTTGTACTTTAAAACAAGTTATGGACTTAAATAAATGGGTATCTAAATTTAATTACAAAAAATTGTTTTTTTTATTTTTAATTAAAGCCTTAATAGATAATCCTCAAAACAAAATATAAAGTTTATGAGTGCAAAAAATTGCTATTACATGAACACAGTCTCACTGTATTATTTTTTTATTGTATTTTTCCTCTACTCTGAAATAACCAATATAGCTTAAATTTCCAGTAAAAGAATAAATAAAGAAAAAAATTTCCTTTTTAAGCTAAGAATATTGTTCCAATCTTGGTAGAAAAAACACAAGATAATTCCATAGTAAACTGTCTCTAGTTAAGAATTCAGCCATCCTCATTCATCAAAACAAAGCATACGTTTGAAAGTTTATTTGAGAGCTTTCTGAGAGGTCAATAAAAAATACAATAAAAGTGACTACTGTAGAACCACAGTCCCTGGCAAATAAACAATAAATTCGCTTATTTATGTATTTCAGGTGGCACTGATATAGCCTGATTCACTCTGGGCTACCTTTTACCTTTGCATTCCTGAATTCAGGTTTCATTATTAGATAAACTAAGAGTTTGGCTTACACACACACACACACATATATATATGTATATATATATATATATATTGTTTTCCAGAAATGGTTTTCATACTCTGTATCAGTGTGGGATTAAACACACCGAAGTATATGTTAAAATCTTGACTCCAATAGTAATCTAAAGCCATCTACACAGCAAGAAGCTCCTGCCAAATGATGAGATGTACTGCCAGAGTTTCCCTTGCTATGAAACACAGACTCCCTCTGAGTTATGAATTCAGGACTAGCACAGAGACAGCAGCCTGTCTTGAGCATGACAAGACACTGCCATTCAGATGAGGGGTGGCTCCTTGGCTCCTTGACTTCCAGAAACTTTGAACCAGCTCCTGTGGCAATGCATGAGGGAGCTTGGATGGAAAAACATGTGTAGGTCTAAAGCAGACATGCAGGTGTGACTGCACAGTGGGTCTTGGTGGAGTAGGCAAACCTCTAATACAGTGCTTTTGAATTCCCTGAGCACTATAAAGCAGCATTTTCTGTCTAGCTGGACCAGGCAGGAAAGCAAAAGAAAAGTAAAACTCTAGTGGTTAAACAGCTCTT
Source organism: Cinnycerthia olivascens (assembly GCA_035048155.1). Taxonomy (NCBI): domain Eukaryota; kingdom Metazoa; phylum Chordata; class Aves; order Passeriformes; family Certhiidae; genus Cinnycerthia; species Cinnycerthia olivascens. Next base: position 102,793,158 of record JAWWMU010000001.1, on the reverse strand, counting down.
AACTGTGCAAATAAAATGACAAAAATAATGGTAAAAATAACATATTAAAATTAACATAATGGTTGTATTTTCGATATTAACACCTACAATGTTCTAACAAAAGTTATGTATAAACATGCATACCTCTATTTATATTTATATGTATCCTCGTATATATACATCAGTATTATCTGAAACCCATCAAAATAAACACAAAATAAAGCTAAAAGAATTATTTTAACATGAGGCATTTGAGGTGGCTGGCAAGCCTTATCTACACATTTCCTGTTTTTTATATATTTAAAGAAACATCAAAGGATTTTAACAAGAAAATTATGTTCTCATAGCCATAAAGTATACTCTTGTGATTGCATTAAAGTGGCTGTGCAATATAACTTCTTTGCTTGCTGACAATGGTTTTTGCTATGTTAATTAAATAAGTCTGTGATCTTTATTCATTAAAATTAATGCAATAACATCTATGTTGAAGGTTCACATTGGACTCAATCTGGCAAGCCGAATGAAACAGCTTCACTGCAGTTACTCTAACATTATCCTTGACGAAACAGAGATCTGACAGGAGATTCTGTGTGAAATCTGTTTACCCTTGCTTCACTTAATATTATTCCAAACCAGCGAACACGAGTATCTTCAGAGCAGACAAAAATGTCTTCTATTTAACAAAGCTACGGAAACCACAAGTCTCCAGGCGACAGGTTGTGGCGGGCACGGAGCCCGCTGGCTGGGGCATTCCTGCTGGGATGGGGAAATGCCGCCGGCATCTCCGCGGAGCTCTGCGGTCCAGCCCTGGTCCAGAGCCGTCAGCTGGAATTAGCCCAAAGGATGGCACTGAGCACGGCTTGTCAATTCCAGTAACAAGACCTGAAAAAAACAGCAGAGGTTTCATGTACGAAACCCGAGATCCCTTCACCTCGGGATTATCTCCCAGAGAACCAGGAGCTGCCCTGCTCTGGCTTTCCCTTTGGGAAAGCTGCTCTTTGGAAGGCAGGCAGGACCTGCGAGCATGCAGCAGGTGATGGCTCTGTGCCACAGGCACACGCACTGCAGGAAACAAGAGAACCTCGCTGCTAAGGTTTTAAAATTCCCAAATCTAATTCACTAAACACTGAGACCAACAGCAGCCTTTCCCACAACACCCCCGGCGCTGGATTAAGAGTTGATGAGTAAGAGCAAACAGAGTCAAAGTTCAGCCTCAAACCCAGCAAGCCCCATCACTATTAACATTTCTGTTCTGTTAACCAGGTGGGTTACACCTGAACCCTGGCAGAAAGGAAAACCACAAGCTACCTTTGATTCATGACCATCCATATTTTATATATAATTAATTCAGGCAACAGGGAAAAATGAGAAGATGAATAGTGAAGTAATCTCAAATTAAAGACTGATTAGTATTTAGGAAACAGGCAGCTGACCCAGCCACCCCCAGTAATATGACTCACAATACTATTTTCATATTTGTATTATTTAGCATCTAAAGACCTTAGCTCAGAGTCCTGTTCTGCTAAGAACTTGCATTAAGTACTCTGAAAATATCTTCCCTGATTAATTTTCTACTGAGCAGAAAATGTTTTCATTAAAATTTTATGTCTAAAATGGCATCTTTTGATTCAGTTCTCCCAAAATCTAAGTGCTAAATAAATAAAAAATATTAAAAAATCCACCCTCCAACCAACATGGAAATTACTTCTTTTCTGGAGGCTGGAAGAATGGAAATACTTTCTATGATCTCCAAGGGCTGGCAAAAAATTTAATTTCCACTGAGGTAGGAAGAAGAAATTGACATTAACTTTTTCTCTAACCCTACTGCATAGATAATAAAATAGAAATACTAAGCAAAGCGTTTATATTATAAATAGAAGAAGCACTTAAAAAGGCAAGAAGGCAGAATGTGTTTATGTCTTTCAGCATTTAGAGACAAGAAACTGAAGTATGGACAAATTTTAAAAAGTTTTACAGAGAAGCAATATTTGGAAATAGAGAAAGGGCCTGATTTCAGACACCAAAGAAATAAAAGACATACATTTCATGAGCCTATATGGAAGCCTTAAGCATTAAGTGATACTACAAATGGATAAAATCAAGAGAAAATAGTAACTAAGGAAGGTCCCTTGTAAGTGAACAGCCATAAGTGGAAGTAGTGTCTGTCCATTGAGCCATGTGACTGTCCTTTGACAGAATATACATTATTATTACATAAGAAATATTACACATTATTATACATATGAAGTACTGAAGAAGCAATACGAAGGATTGTAAGTTAAACTAATTGAAGACTGAAGCCTATCTGTATTTTGAGTAACCTGACAAAGTTTTAGAAAGAACTAGTTCAGGCTGTACACTAACTGCATATATTTTCAGTGATTGATTTTAAAGATCTTTCTGAGTTTTCCATCACAGCAACTGAAAATATCAGAGACCGGGGATGCTGTAACAACCTTTTAAGAAACTAGACATTCCTTTCCATGAAAAAACAAAATATGGGGGTTGAATATCCCTTAACAATGGAAATTAATAAGACTGTTTATACTGTCAATAATACAGTAAGCTTTATTGGATTCTGTCAGTTTACAAGGTTTTCTTTTTGTAATCAATGTTAATCTATTAAACATAAGCAGTATGAGTTTTTTCTCCACAGAAAATAACAAAAATTAGGAAATTAGATGACAAAGCTGGAGATTGATCCAATACCTACAGAGTTAAGTAGGCCTCATTCCATTTCCATCACTGGGCTTTGGACCAGGACCTTAGCAATGAGGACTTAAACAGCAAAATTAGGCTGTTCAGTCAACATTAATAAAATTTTTACTAAGCAGTACTACGACTGCTGGGTTTGTAAAATGAACAGAGAGTGAAGAACTAAAGTCTCAAGAACATACAGTCCATCTAGTCAGACAGCAGACCTCCAAGGGAAGCCAGTAACAAATCCTTTGGAAGAAGCATCCTTTAACACTTCAGAAATCACAGACACATAAATCCACTGCTTACACCCTAACTGGGGGACACAAGGTGAGAGCCTTCTAACTATTACACAGCCTGATAATCTTCTTACCTAGCTGTATATTACAATGCAACATTTCAAAACTTTGTTTCTATCAAGCTATTCTATTCTGTTTTTATCAAGCTCTATACTAGAGCTTTCTCTTCTCTGTATCTTGGTTCATAAGAGACATAGGATTTGCATAATCTATGTAAAAGAGTGCTTTACTTTATTCATTTTAAATTTTCTACAATTAAATTTTACTGGTCATCACAAAACAATATATAAGATAAGCCAAAATATCTTTCCATAGCCTTCAGTATTCCCTGCACCACCTGTTCTTCCAAATTGTATCTTCTTTTTTTTCTGAATAACAAAACTTTCACCTCTTCCTTCACATTTGGATCTTTTCATATGGAAGACTTTTTTTTTTTTTTTTTTTTTTGGTTGTCATTCTCTGGTCTTTTCTTCTTTCTTAACAGGTTTCTGGATAAGAAGTTACCAAAGGCAGACGGATTATTCATACTATTCATATTGAGTATGAGAGTGAAGAGTTTCTAAGTGGTATACAAGAAATACTACACAAAGTTTTACATTTCATTTATAATACATATAAAACTTTCTTCTACTATGAACTGAGATAATATCCTGTTTGAGCTTTTTCACAACAATGGGCAAGATTTTTGACAGTATCTTCTTCTGTTAGGAGAGGTATACTGGAAACATTTAGATTGTATCTTCCAAAGTTTTCCAAGGTAGATTTCTAAAATTACATTTGATACCATATAGCCCTTTGATAGTCCTTTCAAAGTATAATTCTGCTTTGATATTCCAAAATACATTTGTGTTGTCTTCAAATATGCTGCATTTACAGATCATTAAAAAATAAATACTAAATTAATGCTAAAAATCAGCTACTGTCTCATGGCTTGTTTGAATGATGCTGATTTTCCTCTATTTAGCATAAAATAACTAGAGCATTTCCTTTTTATGGCTTGCTCTCAGTCTTCCTTTGGGTATATGAGTAAGTGCACAGGTAAAGGTGTATGAATGCACAGGTACTTAGGTACCTGTATTTGTGCATGGGTACATGTACATAATTCTCCTCTAGGGACCAGCTACAGAAATGACCCCTGAAAGCATACATTAAGCTATTAGAGAGCATCTGAAATAGGGCAACGAGGATGGTCAAGGGTCAGGAGGGGAAAGCTTATGAGGAGGGGCTGAGGTCACTTGGCTTGTTCAGCCAGGAGGAGACTAAGGGGAGCCCCCACTGCAATTCCAACCTCCTCCTGAGGGGAAGTGGAGGTGACAATAATGATCACTCTCATGACCAGTGACAGTACTGGAAATGGCCTAAAGTTTTGTCAAGGGAGGTTTAGGCAGCATATCAGGAAAACATTTTTCAGCCACAGGATGGTCAGGCACTGGAACAGGCTCCCCAGGGAACTGGTCACAGCACCAAGCCTGTCTGAGACAAAAAAGTGTTTGGACAATGTTCTCAGGCACATGATGTGACTCTTGGGATGTCCTGTGCAGGGCCAAGGAGTCGGACTCAATGACCCACCAACTCAGCATATTCTGTGATTCTTTGATAAATAAAAAAATAAATAAAAAAATAAATGCAGAGAGACAGTGCCTATGAGCCAGCCTGATTTAACATCGGTGTAAGCACAGCACCTTCATCTATGGGATCCCCCAAAAAATGTCTAGGAGAAACTTCACAGGCCTTCTCTGTTCTCTAAGAGATGTTGGATAAAAAAACTCTGTGTATGCTGAACATGCAGATCTTATTGACAGATAGGTACACAAACATACATATTTCCATCACATGCACAACTTGCTGAAAAGGAAATGCCACACATTTACAGTTATGTTATTCTAAAAAGAGCAAAAGAGTTTGGGGGTGAGGAGGAGAAAAAAGTTTTAATGTGGGAAGAGAGAGAAAGCATTAAAGGAAAGTCGAAGATGCAGAATGTCAAGGTGCTGTATGGTAACAGCTGGGCTCTGCTGCCATCCTGAAATTCTGTTCACTGAGCAGTAACCTGACAGACACAGGGCTAAAACTGCTGCCAGGGATCCGTGCCACACAAAAGCATCCTGGCCAAACACATTCCTGTGCAGACATTGTGGCTCTATCCCAAGGCTCCCATCATACCAACAGATCTTCTTGGTGTAGGAATTATCCCTGAGGCATATGATCTGAGCTCAGAGTCAAATCCAGTAAAGGTGCACTGTCAAATGGATGTAGGCAGGCACAAATGTACATGCAGGTCCCATACACCATTCAGGCACAGCAATTCTCAGTCAGAGGCAAATGATCTGGCAATTCAGACAGGTCAGAGCTGGTTAAGCCCTCTCCCAACCAGCAGCAGAAACCTTTTCCTGCACGTGACAATGGATGCACATTACTATAACATCTTCCCTGAAACAATCTAAACTTTTGGTTGAGATTGAGAAGAAATTGCTACTGACACTCCAAGCACTCATTACTAAGTGAACTTAACAGGGGAAACTGAGATACCGAGGCTTTACACGGAAGTTGCCTTGATGTGTCAGTCTTGTAAGAGCATTGTGAGATCCTTGTTGGAAATTCAGAGGTTTGTACTTTGTCAAAGTAAAGTCTGATTTCTGCAAATTATCAGTATTTTCTAAAATTATTGGCCTTTTCTTTTCAGTCTTTTCACCTAACAGAAAACATTCTTTCTCTCATGTTTCTGACATTAATTTACTGTTTTATGGAGAAGGACCTCAAGTTTTCTCAACTGAGAGATCACCATCTCATTGCGTGACTGGAAACGGGCATGAAAACAAAAAAAAAAAAGGTTGATGGCCCTTGCACTGAACATTATAAGGATTTTCAAAAAAAAAATAAAGGAAAGAAAAAAAAAGAGCAGCGGGAGTTGGGAACTGCAACAGCTTTAAGCATTTGGGTATCCCTAGTAAAGAAGAGACAAGAGGAATACAGAAATATATAGAAATATATTCCATCTCAGAAGATAGAGAAGATACTTCACCATCGTCTGTACATTTACAAGCTTTTCTGCCCCACTTTTAACCCATTCTGCAGTCTCCATCTTCTTCCTCTTTCGCAATGTTCTATTCACTGTGGACAGCTGTGAAAGACCAGAGAACAGAAAACTTTCTGACACAACTACCCCTTGTCTGCCTGCTGATTGTATAGATTTGTATAGATGGTATTGGTCTTCTCAAAACATGAATTACGTTCCTGTATTTCTTTTCATAATCTACACTGAGCATTTCCTGACTTATTCCCAGAAGTAAAAAAAAAAAAAAAATGGAAACAATATCTACTGCATTGGCAAAAATCTAAATGTTTTCATGCTCCCCCTTTCTCCTACTTCATTCCCAATTTAAAATCTTTTTGAGTAAATGCTGCAGTTGATGCTATGACTGTTTAAGGATTATCATTATGCCTGTGTGCTGTTCCTATAAACGTGAAACTTTAAAGCACATAAAGCTGTGACTGACACCCTTGGTTCGTTTGTTCAAACCCAGTTACTGAGGCATAAACAGTGTGCTGTATAACACCATGAAATGACCTAGGAATGCCTATAATACACAGGTACAGTGAGATCTAAAAAACCAGAGTACTCAGTGCTAAAACAGAGAACCAGCACTATCTGATTTCCTTGCCCGGGTCTTACAGAGCTCTGACAAATGACACAGGATTTTCCCTTCTGCAGGATGGAGTTTCATATGTGACTACCTCAGGGGAATATGCAAAGCTTGAATATTAACATTCAAAACCCACAAATTTTCATCTTCATTATTCTCTCCTTCCTCCCCACCCCCTAAAAGTGTTTCACCTAAATGCAAATTAATTTAAAGCAGTCACGATAATAATTAATTGCTGCATTTCATTTGTTTTTGTTTTAAGAGTATGAAAACTATATGAAAGTGCATAAAAAAATGATATGTTAAATGATCCCTCATGAGTCACTAAGTCACTGTGGTCCATCACTGCATATTTAATTACATTTTAAAATGAAAGAATATACTTGAATTGATAGAGCATTATGGCTGTTTTGATGCTGCTGTAGACATTCATATAAAGACTTAAAGAAATCCATGGATTACTGACCTGACAGGCCACAACAGTAACCTAAAATAGCCATTATGGTCTCTACTGTGAATTCTTCTTTTTCCATGGACCCCTGACACAACGGATGGAAACACGACAGAGGTTTATAATAGAAACGCTGACACAACCTTACCTATAGCTGTGCAAATGGTGCTTCTATAATTAAACTTTACAACTTCAGCACCACTAGATAAGTTGCCAGTTTTTAATCATATTAATCAGAGCTTCATGCTTCAATTGCCATATATTATCATGCAGTGTGAAGTATAAAAATAAAAAGATTCCCAGCTGCTAAATATCATAGCTGTTATGAAACACAGAAGTATACCTAAACACTTCTCTGTAAGTGCAAATACACTGAAAGAAAACCCCAGTTGATTATCCTTTTTATTGTTTGATTTTCCTAATACATTGGGTCAACATAATGGCCACAAGAAAGTACTCTGAATACATTACAAGAATATCACTGAATAGTAAAAGTTTCATTAAGATCTGCCCTGTTTCAAATTTTCCTATCAGCACTAAAAGAAGTCTACTGTTCTCTATGACAATGACAGTCAGAAGCCTGCTCTTTCAGGGGAAGGCACTGAGATTATTCTTCCTGCACTGCTGTTTTCTTTAAAAGTCAGCTCTCCAGCAATAGCGAGGAGTGGGTGGCCAAACTCTCACTGCTTTCAGTGGTCTGAGATTTGGAGCCTGGGAATATTTTATATAAATATTTCTCTTCACATTTTCTTTTCATTTGTCCGAGTGATTTACAGCTTTACTTCAGTAAGGAAAGTTTCCTCTCGAAAAAGCTACATTTGATGCAAACGGAAGAGATATTGTATTGGAGCTGAAACTCTCTATTTTTACCAAGTGGGCATTGCTAACTATAACAATAAAATTAATCTATAAATAAAACTTGGTTGCTTACCATTCTCTATTGTCCTGAATTTGCCAATCCTTGCATGCTGCGTGCCACTTTACATGTATCATGTGATACATTCCCACACTGTCAGTGCCTACTCCTCTACAGCACCAGTTTTTTAACACCTTCTAGAGACAATTGTGCTTTCCTTTACGATGGGTGGTACAGGTATGCAGCCTGTGTGTCACAAGGGGTACTGTAAGGAATCAGTGGAAAGAGCATGCCTGTAATTTTGTGTGGCGGAGAGTATGCAATGGACATTTCTGAAAATTATAAGAGCTGTAGCAATGCATAGGAGTTGCCATAGTGTTATTCTGACCCCTGAAGGATGGAAACAGAGTTAACTTCATATCCTTATTTTTTCCAGTTTACTCAGTATACTCTATGAATGTCAAACTCTAAACTGCATTAGCAGGATTTTTTAGTGCTTGCCCAAATCTATCCTCCAGAAATATGAATACAGTCATGAACTAATGGTGAACCAACTTTAAAATACTGATGTTTTGAGGGAAGCAGGAAAAAGTGATTTTTCAGGCTGCTGTAGGGTAAAATTACTGTGAGTTTGATAGTGCATTAAATCTAGTAGGTATGTGAAGATCATGTTTATCAAGAGATATAAAACCCACTCTGCCTTCACCTCTTCTTAACTGGAAAGTATTTTAGTGACATTTTGCTAGAATGAATTCAGAGTGAAGTGGGGAAGGACACAGGTCAGTGACGATAAGATCACTCATTTCAGCTGAGCTAAGATTTCATCAGACTTACATTTTTCAGAAAATACATGTGTTAGAGGTATGGGCCCTCAGCAGTGCCTTTGTGAGCTTATCTATCTTCCAGGAGTGCTCTTCCCCCTCCTCCCCCTGAACAGACAGGAAAAGTGATTCAGGATTCTAAAAGGGGCATTAAGGCATATCCTGATAGTGCTATCTTTGAGGACAATTTGCTAAAAATGTCTGAGTTAAACCAATGAGACTCCTGTTACACCTTTGCCCTTCACCCACTCACTTCTAAGATGCTCAAAATGCGTTAAAGGACCACCTTTTCGGTTCCTGTAAATGTAACAGGTGTAAGGAGCCATTCTCTCTGACAATACTTTTCTCTCGCGTCAGTCAGGCTGTATTGTAACATTCTGAAGCAGCACCCTGCCGAAGCTGTGAGCAGTCACCGCTCACACCGAGAGAGACACAACGCTGCCAGTGCCGGGCGAAGCGGCACCAGCTCCGCCGGGAGCACCGGCAGAGAGAGAGGTCAGCAGAACGCCGTGCTTGGAGGTAGGCGACGGCGAGGGGAGAGGAGGAGGATCAATTTTAATTTGGGTTTTGTTCCTCCTCCGCTCAGCTGTTGCCATGCACCCGAGTCGCAGGTTGCGGTGTGACCTTGCAAAGGAGCGCGCAGCCGGGGCTGCCCAATGGGACCATTGTGCAGCCTCGCCGGGGCTCCTCGGGAGCCTCTCCCCGGGTGTGGCTGAACCAGCGCCTCGGCAGCCTCCCCCTCCTCCTCCTCCTCCTCCTCTTCCTCCGAGAACTCCCTGTCCCGGGGAAACTCCGCCAGCAGCACGCTGATGCGAAAGGCAGCCTGCAAGAGGCAAACCCCTTGTCAGGAGCTGAGCAAGGATCTCCCCTCCTCTGCCCAGGTCTCCATCCCTCCCTGCCAGGAGCGCTACAAAGTTAAGGCAAGTGATCGATACGCTATAGAAGCATATTATTCCACTATCGGCGACTGATACCACTGATGTAATCAAATTACATAATCACCGTCTTTGCACAAATACATCCATCTTCCTACAGACAGATCTGCATATCTTCTTCCATCCATTATGCATGAACTCACCAGCAGTACATAAGGGTACATATTTTCGCACACACTATGTAACTTTAGCATTGCAGTGCATTGCACTGCACAACGTCATCACTATCGATTCCCTCAACCTTCCCCCATTCCCTCTTATCAGAACTGAATTTGCAGGGAGAGATTACCATTGTGCATTGCTCGGATCCCTTTAAATCTTTAAAGGCTGAAGTGCTTCCCTCACTCGCTTCTGTTCTTAAAAAGATGATCTTTCCTTTTTCTCTCGTCTCGCTTCACACCACAAGTAACAGGAATGAATTCCCACACAGTCCCTCAGCCAGATGCATGTATGTATGAAATACCGAAGATAGCATCTCTGCACATCTTCCAACTCCTATACACGTGGTCCGTGGTTTCAGTAGGTAAGTTATTGGGTAAAAAAGATATTTTGTAAGAGCAGCTGGATGAGATATTTTCAGGCTAGTGACATTTATGGTATTTCTCTAGTATGAAGCTGAGGGGATTTTGTCCTTACCGCCCCTCAGTTTATAATTTCCTTGCAGGATTTATAGGAACAGTTGTAATCCCAAATTACCAATGGCATTTAACCCCTTTACCACCAGTGCACTGTACCATGATCAATAAGGACCACCACCTTAAAGTTTAACAACTTGAAAAACAGATTTTCTCTACCTCCATTGCAGCTATGAAATGCAGCAGAACGCTGCACAGAGTTGGGAACATCTATTTAACCAGAGGATGGGAGCCGATCTCATATTAATTAGATTCCATCACAGAGAGCTTCTTTACTGTCACATACTCCTTCTAGTCAAATATATCAAGACCAGGAAAATAAAAAATAAAAAGGAGGAGAATTAAAGACTCCTTGCTCTTACAGTAGTCTCTCAAATCCAGAGCATGCATAAATACAGAGGGAGGAGATTTTTATTTTTTTTTTTAATTTATCGCAAAAAGCACTCACCAGAAGACCTACTGCAGTTATTCCACTCAACTGCCAATAGCGGCTGGAGCCCCTCGCATCAGGGTAATGCAGCAATCCCGAAAGTGCCCATTTCAGTCACCCGCCACCAAGTTTAGCAATGCCGGGCTTTTGCCTGGATAAAATGACCTTACCCACAGGAGGCTCTCGAAATATTCCTCCGGTGCGATCAGTCAGCGAGGCGAGTGCCGGTCACCACACTGCGCACTCGGCCGGAGAAGCGCCGTGTTTACTCCTGGGGCTCAGCTGGCCGCGAGTGCCGCGGACGCGGCGCCCATCCATCCACCGCTGCCAGCTCCGCCGCGGGCGCAGGTAATTCCATACAGACTTCGGCGCCCCCCACCCCCCCCAGTCGCCCCTTCCTTCCTTAGTTCAGAAAGTGCCCGCGTCGCCGGCGGGAGGTTCCATCCAGGTGCGGCGAGGGGGGCGGGAGAAGGGGGCGGCCGGCCTGGGGGCCCCGCGCCGCCCGCGGGCAGCTCCGCGCCCAGCGCGGCGGGCCGGATCCCGGCTGCCCGCACGAGTATCCGCCGGGCGACGGTCCGGAGGGGGGTTCCTTTCCTGGTGCTGGCCGACTATGGGGAAAACCCTCCGGGGGGAGCCGGGGGAGGGTGCCTGACGGGTCCTAGCACCCGCACCGCAGCGCCAGAAAAAGAAAAAAAAAAAAAAAAAAAGGATGGGGAGAGGTTTGGGGGAAAATTCTCCAAATGGAAAAGAAGAAAGAAAAAAACAAAAAAACAAAAAACCAAAAAAAAACCCAAAAAAAAAAACCAAAACAGTTGTCCGCTTGCCCCGAACGATACTAATCCCCGGTGAAAATGACAAGTGATCAGCAAAGAAGAGGAGGTCTTGATTGATAACAACAATCCACCCAAAATATCCTCGGGAGCAGAGGAAGAGAGGGAGGGAGAGAGGCGAGAGAAACTGCAGTGCATAAACGATCCCAGTGTTCCTACGAGACGGGCTGGCTCGCTCGCTCGCTCGGCGGAACGCGCCCTCCGCCGGGCCGGCAGGAAGGGGCCGGCACTGCCCCCCGATGGACACCGCCGCACTCGCGGGGAGCCGCCGGGGAGGGCCCTTCCGAAGGGATCCGGGAGAAACTCCAGGCTAGCGGGGCCTCCCTCCCTTCCGCCCTCCTCCCTCCCTCCGCCCCGGCGCCGCCCGCCTCCCCGCTCGGCTCCGCTCGGCTCCGCTGCGCTCCGCGCCTGCCGGGACAGCGCCGGGGCACGGCCGGGAGGGGAGCGCCGGACGCGCAACACGCGCGGGGGTCAACCTGCTTCGCTTCACCTCTTGCGCTTTGTTTTATTTTTCTCTCCCCTCTTCCACTCCGGTTTCCCAAGCGAAGTGTTTTAGGAGAGATGATACATTATCTATTCTTGGATTTTTATAAGGCAAACTGTGGGCCTCGCTGTTGCCATGGGATCTTCTTTGTGCGAACTCTCTGAACTGTGTGGGAACAGTTTTATTTCCTTTCCTTCAGATTTTTGTCTTTATTTTTTTTCCCCTTCTCTTCTGTAACTCTTCTGAAGATATGTATCAAAATGTAACTGAATTATTGCCAATTAAGATTAACAGCAGCTGCAAGGTGCATCTAATTAGAAATGTTAATTACTTCATGAAATAAATAGTAATTTGCAGATGTTTATTATACCAAACAAATGTTCTATAAAACACAACTCAAATTCTGACACTCCCCTCAATATGTTTGTTCCCATTCCTGCACAAAGGTGCAGGGCAGTAGGCACCCCTTTTTCCATTACATTTATCCTCCAGGTGCACACTCACAGGAAAGAGATAGAGTTGCCTGTGCATAGGTACAGGGTTGGATCAGAGGCATTTTGAACTCTTACAACCCGTTGTATGGGTTGGGAGTGTGGAGGAGCAAGAAATAGCTGAGCAATGTGAGATAAACATGTACAGTTACGTATCTGTTTGTCTCTTTGTAAATAATGCTCTCCAAAACCGGGGCAGAGAGGCTAAGCAGGGTTCACTTACCTCTTAATCCATCCTGGCTTCTTGTAGGGCCACAGAGAGGAATCCAAACTAGAGTTATTAAACTCCCAATATCTTGCAAGAGAAGGGAGAAAAGAAGGGGAGCCCGTGGGAGAATGTGATTTTATTATGAAACATGATAAAGGATTATCGATAGGCAGATAACGTGCCATGCAAGTTAGTGGGTTGCAGAAGGGGTGGGAGCTGTTGCAGAATTTGTGGAACTTGCTCACACCTCACCCCACCTCACTTATAGCAGAATGGCATTCTTCATGTCAGATAATAAAATAGATGAAACTAGAAATGAGTGCAGCAACCAGTAGTCAAAATCCAATGATAAAACAAAAAAAATGTGACTGGTTAAACCAGGCATTCAGATACTACTATGATGAGCAATCTATATGCATGGGCAGGTAAAAGACACATGAAAAACTTTATGGGATTCTCTTTGTGGATCAGTATAGGGCATTTTATGTTAGCTAAATGACTCATACCATATACTTTAGAGAGCAAGTTTGGGTGCTTGATTTAGAAGCCCAGGCATCCTAGCTGTTTGACAGAGTGAGAGGAAAAGACAGAGGGGTTCCCAACTTTGGTTCTCACCATTATCCTTTGGGAGAGCTGCTTTCTCACCATGGAGATATGACAACAGACTCCCAGCACAGGCACTTCCATTATGGGAATTCCAAGAGTCTTCCTTGTGCCTTGACAGAGCGACAGATGCTTGAGGCTGCTCATAGTCTGCAAAGGGCAGAGAGTAGGAAGGAGGTGCTTGGGCCTAACCCCAACCATTTGCCTTCAGTTCCTGATGCTTTACAGATTTCTCTTCCACTGATAACGAAGTCATTTAATGTCTCCATGCTTTTGTTCCTTCTCTGTATAATTTGAATTAATACTGTTCTTATTCATAAGGGTGCAGTGAAGATAAAAAGGCATTCATGTTTGTTAGGTGTTCTTACACAGTGGTCATAGGAGCTATATAAGTTCCCAGAGAGGTTGATTAAGTGTCTGGCAGAAGAAACGGAAAATGAAAAAGGGTGGAAGCCGAAAGCTGTGAACAAAATACAATGGAATTGCTAACATGGCTGAAACCTGACTAATAACACAGAAAAGCTGTAGACCATTCACACGTGCAGAATACAAACACCCTGTGTTCTTGAGTTAATTTCATCCCAGGGTTAAAGAAACTAGATTTGGTTCATTTCTCAGTTACTGAATTGCTATGAATAGCAATGCAGTTTTATGGACACAGGCATAAGAGATTTTCAATTTAATTTTTTTCTCAGCCACATACCTAATCTCTAATTGGTTTCATCCTCCCCTTAATAAGTATGGTTTTCATAATATAGAAGGGGATCTCCTTCGTCCCCATCTTGACTTGTGTTTTCAAGATATTTCACCAAAGAGAAAAGCATAATCTTTTCTGTTTTGTAAACATTGTTTTAATTCCATGGCATTCAGTGCATGCTGAAATGTTGAATATGAATGAGGAGTGTATCTTGTACCTGAACCTTGTGTCCCTTGAGAAAAGGAAGGGGCACAAACCACGTTCTCATATATATCTCAGCGTGTGTCTTTATACGTTTAATGTATATTAAGGAAAGTGAAACAATGCGGTCCAAATAAGCTTCCTTTTCTAAAAGTAATACATATCTAAAATGAAAGGGCTGAAGAACATTAACATTTTGCAGAATGCTCTTGGTTAGTAAATCCAATCTGCTTAAACTGGTACTGCCCAAGAGCTGATACCATCCCTTAGCTGCCAAGGGTTCTACAAAACTTCATGGCCTCATGCTTACCCTACCAGCAAATCTGTCCAGAGGGTCCAAAGACTGACAGATCTTGCTATCTCCCTGTGGAATTTAGGTAATAAATACTGTTTTCATTTGAATATTTATTTTGCACTTCTTAGCAAATGCAACGGGAGAAACAAGATAACGCAAAAGACCAGCACTTGCACATTCTCTTGCTGAGTGTGTATATAGAATAGAACTATGACATGATATGAATCTGACAGCATGGAAAACAAGCATAGATTTTTAGATTTAAAAAGTAATGAAATCAGAATTTCCAAAATATGCCTTCACTCCCCCACTAAAAACACCAAACAGAACCCTGCTCTTATAGAAAATCTACATCTGAACCCTTTGATCATTTAAACTGCATTCTGAATCTAATTACTAAACAGTTTCAGTAAAGAAAAAAGGTCAGCATTTTGTCTAGCTTTTTTCTTTTCTGCTTTTCAAAACATAATTGCATTGATCTTATTAGAAACAGGTTCCCTTTTGTCCACTTCTGGAAGAACAAGTAGCCTTGACTGCTTCAGAGAGAACAAAGTAAAACCTGTAATCTGCTATGTGATTAACTCCCTAGTTCTTGAGTTCTTGTGTATATTTTAGATTTTTAAATCTTGTGTATTTTACTTTATATATAATTCCATTTTATTTGTTGAGTGCTTTATATATTGTACCTTACATATTACGTCCTTTTCATAAGTCTAGGCAAGTGTGTTCAAGAAAGAAGGTATTTAAAAAGAACAATCCCTGATTCTGTGTCATGTGAAAATTTCTAAAGCAATTTCCTTTACAGAGGAGCCTGACTCTAATTAGAGTACATACCTAGTCAGGGAATAATACTCATCTCATAATGAAGAGATTTAATCACAAAAATTCTTGTTTATAGTTTTAATTGCAATTATCTTTTTCTTTTCCTGAATCACTGTTGGGTTTGCATGGCCATATTTTGGTAGCAGGGGAAAGAGCTGCAGGGGTGGCTCCTGTGAGAAGCTGCTGGAAGCTTCCTCCATGTCCAGCAGAGCCAATCCCACCCAGCTCCAGGATGGACCCTGCTGGCCAAGGCTGAGCCCGTCACGGGTGGTGGCTGTGATAGGTAAAATGTTTGAGAAGAAGAAAAAAAATTATTGTGCAGTTGTAATCACAGCCAGAGAAGAGGAGGGTGAGAACATGTGTGGGGAACAGCTCTGCAGATGCTAAGGTCAGTGGAGGGGAGCAGTAGAGAGGCTTTGGTGGGTGGGTGGCATCCAGGCAGTGTCAACCCACCACAACCACAAACACCTTTCCATAAGCACAAGCATGCTGTGCTCATTGCTGAGCTGTGTTGTCCCAAATGCTATGGTTTTACTGTGCTTTTCTTGTTGGTACCATTTTTGTGTGACTAATTCAGTGCAGAGTGTGTCAGACAGCTCAGGCTGTCTGGTACCCAGCTCTGCCAGGGCCTTGCTGCTGAGACAAACCTTCTGTGTCAGGTGCTCATCAGTTGTAGGTGGCCTGAACAAAGCTTTACAGAACCTATGGATTAAAAGTGACGTTGCATAAATGCTAAATATCTTGTTATTACTTTAACACATGCATTTAATTGATTTTTAATGATTAAGGGAAACAGAATTTACAAATATATATATGTATATAAATATATATATATAAGCTTTGTTGTCCTTCAACACACTGCTTTAACCTAATATAGCAAAGGATAATGTCAAGGTAATTAAATGTTAATCTCTTGCCCATTTTTAATTTTGTAGAATAAGTGGTTACTTGCTGTTCCCCTAGTCCCTCATTAGAGTATCTCAAATGAAGATAATACCCATCCATAAGCTGCTTAGAACATATACCTCATCTATTTAATTAAACAGTACTCTATCACAAGATGAGAAAACTAAAACAATGGGGTGCATCCATGCATTTAAAAAATTCTGTATGTTTCAGTTCAGAGTTGCTTTATTTTTTCCCCCAAGGAACTAACAGAAGGCAGCAATAAGGGATTATTTTCCTGTGTGGGTCTGTTTAGTTTTAAAGTATTCAGTAATATAAATCTCATCCAATTCCTCTAAAGTCTGTAGAAAGATTCCTATTACTTCAGTAGGTGTTACAGCAGTCTTGCACTACAGTTGTCTAACCAAAGATCATAAATTGGAGATTTTAAATACAAGCATTATTTGGAAGAAAGTTGTACAAGAAAAAGTGACCCAAGTTATCAGAGTAATCCTTGAGCTAGTGATGGGTCCCAGCAGTGGCCAGGGCTGCAGGTGAAAAACGCAGGGCTGGTGACAACCAAAAGCTATTCTCATGTAATGCTCCTCCCAAGTTCTGACAGCTGCCAGTACAGGGATTTTCACTTTTCATCATGAGAAAATGCTAGTCACAGATGTGAAAAGCATTAGAAATTAAGAGACAAATTGATCTGAAAAAAACCCCAAACGACCCAACACCCAAACCCTAAAGGAAAAAGCAAGACCACAAGCAAAAGTCTGTTGAGTCATCCAACTGCTTTGTGAAAAAACTTCTGGTCTTTCTATAATTTTTTTATTTTTTTTTCATTCTAAAAATTGCCAGAAGGTGGACAATGTGTGAGAAGAGCAGCTCGTATGGGCTCCTACTTCCTCCCTGCTGTGCTGGTCCCCTGCCCAGCACACTGCCCAGCCCCTCCCTCCCAGCCCACTCTGGCCACTGAACCTTTCTGTTGCTGAAAGCTTTTCTCAGCAGGAAAGGAATATTTCCACAGCCTCCTGCCCACCTGTGTGCAGACCATGGCTGGCAGTGGCAGAGCCCGGTGTCAGGGACCTTCCCCAGCAGCCCTGTCTGATCCATCCATGTGGATATTATACACAATTTAATAAATATCATTTCCGTGCACTCCTGGACATCTGTCAGCACCTGCCTGTTCTCCCTCTGAGATGTGCTATTGGTCCTGTTTGAATGGGGTGTATGTGGTCATCGTGTCTTTACTGGGTGCATAATACAAATTTTGTTCCTTTGACTGCAGTCATCTGTTCAAGCAATCATTCCCTTACCTCTAAAATTACTTCTGCAGCCTTGGTGCAGGTTGACCAGCCAAAATGTGGAGTCCTGCAGGCCAGGGGAGCGATGGGACTGCCAGGAGCAGTAAGGTGCTCACTCAGATGCAGCTCCATAAGAGCAAGTTCCCATAGAACTATGGCTACTGTCATCCCGATGTACGTTAGATACTAAACTTTCATATATCAGAGACTGTGACTGACAAAAACAAAATCAAATCCAGAAATTGCCTGTGTCGATGTAAACTACTTTGACAGGAGCAGACTAAAATTTAAGTGGTTTAATATTCCTGAGTAAAAATATCCTTTGGAAAGTTATGAAGCAGAATAAGAGATTGCTAAAATCAAAGATGTGTGAATTATCTACCTCACAGAGCTCGTGAATCAATTACATATAAAGCTGTACATGTCAAAATTAATTAACCTAAGAAATGTTTATTATTCAGTGTTGTTGATTTTCTGCCTCCTCACTATACGCGCACACATTCCCATAGCAGGGAACTTGATTTTGTGCTTACCAATGCATCAATTTAGCAGCTGCAAAGGTTTGTCCCAGTTATTAATATAAGTGATTAGAGTCATCTGCAGTCAATATGTTTTGTAGCTTCATTTTGCTATTTGGATGCCATGGGAAGCTCTAGACCTCTGAATATAGACCTGGGCTGCACATGTGGGAAAAACTTCCCGAGGGCAGGCAGGGACAACACATGCAGTGGAAAGGGGGAGGGGAAAAATCAACATCTTTATTGCATGTATGACAAGTCTTGATTGCAAAAGCTGGGTGAGAAGAATGTATTAATACAGGTGTTCTGTGGACCCCCCATCTAAGGTGGGAACATTGACTGTAAAGGCAATTAGAAAGATTATGAAGTCAAGCAAAAAAAAAAAAAAGATGATATAGTGGTACAAAACCTCTGGAGGTTATGGTGGAACATGTTGATTAAAGTTTAGGACATAATAAACAAATGGTCTTTGGAACAACTAAGTGAAGAGCTCGCAAGAAGAGAACCAGCTCTTTTTTAACAGTGCACAAGATCCAATTCAAGAGCCAATTATTTAAGTACCACTGTACAGTAATCATTGTGAAGTATGCAAATTCCTGAAGCAAATCTCACCAGATCCCTCCAAATAGATCAAAATCTCACCTTCTCTTACTGAAATATTGTTTTACTGTAAAGTGGGGCAATATGTAAATATAATGGAAGTTAGTTAAAATGAACTTTAAAAAAAATGCACTCCAAAGAGTAAAATATTAGTTGGTGCAAAGAATGCTATTCAAAGACATCATGTTACAAGCTTGGTGAAAGAACCCTTCAAATCCTTATACAAGTACTTGCTTGATCCTGAAAAATAATACATAGTCTTTTAGAGATAAAAAAAAACCCCCTTCTTTCCAACATGAAAATCACAGCCAAATAATTGGAAATTATATATAGTAAATTAAATGTAAAGCTATAGCAACTCAGCCCTGAAAAAAATGTTGAGAATCAACCCACTATCAGCATATAACATAGAGAAAAAATATTTTCAAACTCACTAGAAGATGAAGTTTGCCATCATTGATAACAGAGATGATTCAGTAGGATGAGAATTAGTAGAAAAAAACCCCAGTCATTAGAGCAGTAAAAAGATAAGAATAGTCAATTTATAGATATTGTTCTAGTACACTAGATGTTTTAGCATCTAAGGATATTAAAATAATTATTGCTACCATAGTTTAAAGTATTTTTGGTTTCACAAAAATATTGTAGTACTCACAAAGGAAACTATCAATATCACCATCAAAAATTTTCAAAAATGTCAGATTAATATTAAACAATTTCTAACAATCAATCAAAACATCAAGAATGATTGGGATAAGAAATGAAAA
This sequence comes from Cinnycerthia olivascens, assembly GCA_035048155.1. Classification (NCBI taxonomy): domain Eukaryota; kingdom Metazoa; phylum Chordata; class Aves; order Passeriformes; family Certhiidae; genus Cinnycerthia; species Cinnycerthia olivascens. The sequence goes on along the minus strand of JAWWMU010000001.1, from coordinate 102,773,706 downwards.
CAAAACTGAAAAGAAGCATTATACTACAGTATAAATCTGTAGTGAACTTTTTTCTGGAATATGATTGGGTCACCCTGTCTCAAAAAAAAGTCTTAATTGGTAATTAGTATTAAGCAAATTAACTAGCAAGAGAATAGTCAAATAGAACATGTTTGCTCAGAGAAATAGAGGATGACTGAACAGAGCAGGTCTATTTGGTTGGCAAAAGATGATACAAAGAGGAATATGTGAGATCTGTAAAGTTACAGTCTAAGGACCATTGTCTTCAGTACATAAGAATGAGGAGGCAGCCAGTGAAATCATTCTATGACATTTTCAAAACAGATGCATAACAAATAAGTAAATTGTATAATCCATTCATTGCCTCAGGACACGTTGAAGGCCAAAGTATAAATCAGTTATGAAAGATTAAGTACATTCTTGTTGGAGAGACCTCTCTTTTGTATTAAACAATAATCTGACAACAACTTCCCAGCCAGAAAATGCCTGAACTGTGTGCAGCCAAGGCAGAAGGACACACCAGAGAAAGACAGTCTGCTTCACTTGTTTCTTTCACCCTTTACCTAGGTTTCTTTTCATTCTTGGAGATGATACATTGTGTTAGCTGGGTCTTTGTGCTGAATCTCCGTGGATATATTTGGGTTTGTTTTTTTTTTTTTTTCTTTTATGGTATATGGAACTTGAAAGTTTTGCATTATTGAAAGAGTTAATGTATATTATGCATGGTTAATGCAACACAGACTCTGGAAACAAATGACAAGGAATGTCACTTGCCTGGGTTACTGTACAGAAATTTCATTTTCCATTGATGTTTACTTCTACATAAAAAGGGAGTAAAAAACTGCTACCATGTAAGAATTCTAGGATTTATTACGTTACAGGTATAAGTAAGCAGACATTATGAATGCAATAGGAAGAAAGATGAGAGATCCTGAAAAAGCAGGAAATTCAGGCTCAATTTCACTTCTGCCTTTGAGGCACTGTTAATAAAGATATTGAGCCATATTAATTATACCATTCCTTTCAAAATGGTAAAAACCCCCTCACTTCTACATATTTTGTTTGGTTAATTTAAATCTACTTATTCATGGCCTATGGCCTATGACCTGTAACCTTACTAGTAGAGCTTCTAGTATTTGAGGAAGGTTAAAAAAATCTGTTCTTAGGACAGAAACCTTCCTAACATCCCCTCAGATCTAGAGTGACTAAAAAATGTGTTTGTGGGTGATGGCAGCATGGCAGGACCTTTATAGTCTTGGCAGAAAAGGGGTTAAAGGAAACAGGCTTTATTATGGCTGTGTGGGGGTTCTGTTTCTCTCTGAATCTTTCTTCAAGTCTGTACAGGAACAAGAGATCCTTGGTAGGAGAGTATTGTACCCTCCTAAAATGCTATGTAGCTACAGGAAAACTTTACAGCACAAACAAATTGGAGGCCTCACACAGCTCAGTAAGAGTGCCAGCTTTTCCTGATGTGGATCTATAAACAGTTCTGTCAAACTTTTGTTATCCATAGTGGGAAATTCAAATTTCCCACATCCAACACTTTCATCTTCTGCCTTTATTTTTTACATTAAATATTCTCTTGAAATAAACAGCAAAAATAAATGCTACAACGTTAGCGTGATTGTTACAGGTCTGTGAGAAAGCAAGCTGCAGGCAATGAAAAATGAGGGGTTGGCAATTACTAAGATTTAAAAGAACACTCATGTATAACTTTGTTCAAGGGACCTGGAAAAAACATAACTTCCATTTCAATGTGTAGTTTTGCTTTGCTTGGTCTTAAAATGCCAATTTTTTTTCAAAGGCCAGGATTCTTTCTTCTAACAGGACAACCAGCTTTTCCTCATGGCAGTGTAGCATTTCGTGAAAGGAGGGAGACAATTGTCAAAGCAAAGGAGAAAGTTTTGTTTTCAGCGGTGAAGAGACGAATCAGAATAAGAAAAAAGAACGATGGCAGAGGATAGTGGCGAGGTCTGAAATGAAGGCAATGTGATCTGAATGTTGATGAAGAGGCATTGACAAGATGAAAGATCTCTCTCTGTTGTGCTCTCGCTCTCTCATTTCCAGTGTGGAAAGTCTGTCCTGTTGACACACTCCTGCCCTCTTTTTGTAACACAAAACTGGAACAAACAGGATTCACAATCAGTGCTGGTGACACAGCCCCTGTGAAATATAATTGCTAAGGGAAGGGCTTAGTGCCTGCCACTTATTCTCCCCTGCTTTTTGCGACCCTTCAGTTCATGTAACTGGACTTTATGAAGGTTTGGGGATGCTTCTCTGAGTAATTTAGGCTGATTACAAGTACAGGAGGTCCCTGAGGTACTCACAATCCACACCCTCTCTCCAGGACATAGAGTGTAGTTAAATATTCAGGTATTTTACTTATATATAATTAAATTGTATTCATAATGTAACATAGTTCTGTGTCGGATTTCAGTACCCACAGGAAATCCTATTTTGAAAAGCAAAACAACAAAAACAAGTAGACACATTGCATTTGAAAATAGAATTTTGCCATACTTTAAAAATAATTTTAATGATAGGTACATTGAGGTCAGCCATTGAGGTCAGCATAAGTTCTTGCTTCAACGCATGCATTGGGGAAAGTGTGACTCTCCAGCCATCCAGCCATTGGTTTTGATGGCAGCTCCTTTCAAAGAATCAGGGTCTTCAAATCAGTTGCTGAGTGCTCAGAACATTCATTCTCCCAGAAAATACTTTTTCACAGTATAGAACAGCCTATAGTGGCAGGTACCAGTATGTATATAGCCTGGGTCTAAAAGTGCTGTCATATTGTTATGTATGCAATATATAGACAACAGAATTGTGCCTTGAGATTAAAGAAAAAAAATTCTAAATTTTATGTTGTATTAAAGTAGTACTGGCTTTATTGTCCTTCTGTATAATGACTCTTAAAACCAGTGCCTGAGAAGCTTTTTAGTTTTTTCCTCTCTATAGTACAGTTGTAAGGACATTGTGATTTTTCTGGGATCAGTGAAGAAAATCAAGGAAGCCAAGGTCCTTTTTCAAATCTTTCACTCTTTAGTAAAAGGCTTGTTCACTTTTTTAGCTAATTTGCCTAAGAAGAGTAAAATTAAATTATACATTTATCTGAATTATATATAGGAGTCATGAAGTTTAGTTAGTTAATACTTATGTAGCTATTCATAAAGGTAAATTACATTTTATTATTGTTGAATATTTAACAGCAAGTAGTATGCAGAAGAGCTTCATTAGAATTTTTTAAAGGCATTTTTGGAAGGCTTCCCTGAAATTCAGTAGGTCTTGAATCCACTGATTTACGGAGATGCTTAAATCAAAGCAGGTTTGTTATCTTGATGTATATCTGTGTGTATACTGTTATTTCACCACTGAAAAAAAAGGTTGTTTAAATTTGCCTGTGTGCAGTTACAGAAAATAAATATGACTTCAGAGGATGCAAAATTGCTAGGACATCTCAAACAAAATTGTTAGCTGGTAGGCAGTTGCCTGGAACATCAGACTTGTGGGTACTATAAAATGGCTGTAACCTTTGCTGTGTTAGAGCCTCAGAAATCCAGGTTTGCTGCTGACAGTGACCACGTGGTAACGTGGATTTGTGGAAATTCATTGACTCTGGACTCCTCATCTTTTGAGGAATAAAATTCAAAATTAAATATTCCACTGAGAAGCACAAATTTGCTCTGGAAGAAATGGTAACTTCCCAACCTCACCTTCATCTGCTTCTGTACAGAGTGTCACGGTACTGTCACTGCTATCACTTCTTAATCTGATCACACCCAGGCTGAGCAAAAGGCAAAAATTGCAAAAGAAGCTGATAATGTTAATTCAACACTAATCTATTAGGATAATAAGGAAATTCCAATCTTTGTTGCCAACCATGTTATGAAGATAGGGAAAATATAGAGAAAAAAACAAGCAAAATCATAAATCAGACCAAGCTTCTTTGAAAACTCACATTTTCAGTTCTAAACAGAAGACCTCACAGGTAGAAGGACAAATTCAAATATTAATGTTCGAAAGAAGACTGTCTTTGAATTATTTGCTGTTATGTTTTCTACATCAATTTATTTTATGGAAAATTAAAATTCCAACCAGGCTGAAAACACTTACTAGCAATACCCCATAAAAAAAAAAAAAAGTGCATAAATCACATGTGGAAAAATGCACATCTCTTTTATAACTGCATGTATTATTAGGGTTTGATATTACAAGCTGTTAATAAGCAATGCATTTTCTTAGGAGATGGGAGTTTGGAATTCATGGGTCAATGAACACTCCATTTCCAATTTCCAGTAGTTTTACAATCTCTGGTCACTACTTTTACACTTTATCACACATTTTCACGCTGTGTAGTAGGGGCATCTTCTTGCTGATACAGACAGACACAAGAGTGAATGATTTAAAGTTAATTGAAGGATTAGCAATTGAGAGGGTTTTTTCAGGTAATTTGTTTCCCCTCTCCTGTTTCATTTCCCTGCAGTTCTTTCCCACAATGGCCTACCTCTCACATATTTAATTTTGTGTGGCTTGACATTAAATTTAAAAAATTCCACTGAAAAAAATGACCAGTATGTAATTGCCAGGTTATTCTAGATCTGTGGCTTATCTCTGACTGCATATTTATGAATTTTTTAAATGGAAATACTTATAGTAAAATCCCCAGACAAAGATTGGAAAAAAAGCTAAAAGCTTCCTGAAAACCTAGCACCAAACCAAACCAAACTTCAGCTCCTATACAAATCAAAATCTTGATTTAGTGATTCAGCAATGATGGAAATAGTTTCAAGTGTTTCCACAAGAGTGTATATATATATATTATATATATATAAAAATAAAAAAGCAATCCCTTAAGAGAAAATTAAAACATTCTTAAGCTAGTCTTTGGTTTTAAACAGAGGTCTGAATATCACTAATGGCTGTGAAAACATTAATCTTTGTCAGAGGATTACAAATTTAATACTTATATTGGGTTTCATAGATTTATCAATACTGGGAATCAATACTGGGACAACTTTGCAACATATTGTTACAAATTAAAACAAATTTTCTGCCACTGCAATTTGTGATGCTGACTCTGGTAATTAGTGCAGAACTAATCCTCCATAACTTTAGTCTTTCATCATCATGATCCTGAGCTCCAGACTACCTTTATAGGCATGGGGGAGAAACAGAAGCTGTTTTAGAATGATTCAGATCATTCTAGTGTAGACATCTTAAATGAATCTCACCTTTGAAGGATCTATTTCACTCTCTAAACTAGACAGGAAAGTGGATTAAAAGCTTGGAAATAGAAGGTATATGACAGACACGTAAGTCTGTGTGAGGCTATTTCTGTCATTTATATGTAAAGAGGATATAAAATAATAAGCAGAAGTGAATTTCTAAATTTAGAAAGTACAACATTGCATAAAAAAAAGAAGAGTAATATTTTGATGGTTACAATAGTGTTTGCAAGGAAAATTTTAGTAAAATTTACGCAGATTATTAAAAAAAATTACCCTATCTTTGTGGCTGTGAATGCAATACAAGGATTCCAAGGGGTTGCTAAAAGATCCTGCTCTCTTGCAAAAATAGCTTTTTAGATACCTAGGAAGACAGAAAAAGTAAAATATTTTTTGTTGGGTTTTTTTGATGCTTTATAATAGCATACTCACACAGACCTTCAATGACTCTCTCAAAATAGGAACTCAATACTAATATCCTGAAATCTCTAAACACCTGAAGAGCAATTACAGAATTGTGACTAATAGCCATCAGCTCTAAAAATAAACCTGAAGGCACTTTTTTGTAACCCACAAATAGATCCCTTCTTATACATTCTGCTTACATCTGACATGATGATCAAAGTCCAATAGGAGGAACCTATTTATTTCTGTAGAAAGGAGTATAAAGTGAAGATTATAATAAAATTTCTAAGGAGATTCACCATTGAAATGTGCTTCAGCATCTATTGTGCTCTGTCAGTGATCATCAGTAAAACTCAAGTAAAAGATGTCACTTTTTTTTTTTCTGTGAATACTACATCTCCAAGTGGGGGGAAACAACTGAAGTCACTCTCTTTTCAGGGAAAAGCTGTTTAATATAGTTTCACTACCTGTGGCCAAGGATGTTAAAGCAATGGATGGTTTATATCAGAAACTAGATATTAAATATTACATATTTCTGGGTTTGCATGGGGTTATTCCTTGGGGACTTCAACTCATTTCCTCTGAATTTGCAACTTAAGTTGTTTTAACTTTCATGAGAGATTTTAAATACTTATGTAACTATGTCAGAGAGGATAGAAAATAGACCCAGATCTGGAGAAAGACTTATGCATCTCTTATGCTTACTTCCCAGGACATAATCAAAAAATCAACAGCTATTACTTTTCCTCAGGGTTATGCCACTTTAGCTAGTTTTTTAAATCACTCATAACCAGCTTAAATTTTTTCAGTCTTCTAAGAGGCAAGGTGCTGCAGTTTTCAATTGCTCAAGAGACCAAAATTGGAAAGTTTCAACAGTAAGGAATATTTATCAAGTCACTTTTTCTTTTCCCTCTTTTCCAGACTGGGCTTTGGTTTTTCTCCCATAATATTTTTTTAACTTCAAAAATTAATACTGCTTGATGTTATCAGGCAATAAGGGTGTGACTGGCTTTTAAGAATCTACGCATATAAACAAGGAATGGTACCTGATTATATTTCCATAAGATGGCATCTAATGGCATCTATGGCTATTGTTTAATTGTGATGAAAGCAGCAATTTTTGAAGCAGTTTTATTACTTGACATTATTAATTTTGACACTTGTACCTGTAATTTTTCCCTGCATCCCTATTTTCAGATGTTTTTACAGGTTAGTATAAGAGGAAAGAAAATAGTTTTTAGGGGAAATGTCACCTTTGTCCATTAAAGCCAAAAGGAAAAAAAAAACCTTAATTAAAAATCTTTCCCCAAATTTCTCTTCTTGCCAAAAGGACAGTGTGACATAGCATGAATAAATTCTTAACTAAGCTATAGTCTGCCAATGAAATTCCAATTTAATGGACACCAAAGCAAAAAGACATCAAAGCTAAGGTTGTAGCTCATTTGTTTTGTCAAGCTGTGATTGGAAGTGCTTAAGATATTTTTGAATTGTAATCAATGTTTTTTTCTCTTACAAATACACTTTTTTTTTTTTTTTTTTTTTTTTTGGTTACAATGTCTGAATATTAATGAGGCCCTGCTGTTTGTGATTTCCAGCCTGTCATCAAAAGCAAATGCCAGTAATAAGAC
>JAWWMU010000001.1:102716970-102766348 GCA_035048155.1 Cinnycerthia olivascens | reverse complement strand
TTTGGCCATTAATTGATTTTTTTTAAAGCTTGGTTAATTATAATTTGACTGTAAATGGAGCAAGTTTAGCCTAGGATAGAGAGAGGCTCTTCAGTTAAACAGGAGAAAACAGAGGAAAAAAATGACTTTTTGGAAAAGAGGTGTACTTATCATCAGGAGAAAGGGTCTAGAAAGAGAGAAAGAAATTAAGGAAATTCTCAGTTCACATTTGAAATTTTTATAAATTAGTACTTCCTAACACAAAGCAAAAACACACATATGCACAAATATTCTTTCTCCATATTAACCCAATCTGATCTTTTACCAATTAGTGGTAGAAAGGACCCTCTTAGGAGGAACTGCACATTTTTTTGTGGAAGAAGCTGACAGAAAATAACGGGTGAAACAGGACTATGAGACAGAGGTATTGTGAGGGTACAGGTTATCTGCTTGCAAAGCCTATCAATTATTTCTTAGATCACCTGGTCAAAAAGAAAGTTAAGAGGAATCATATTGAATAAAGTATGACGTCTATTTCAGAAAATGATTTTAAGCTCTTGTTCCAACTTATTGAATGCAGAAGTGACATGATAACTGAGACAAAGTGACAACAATTTTGCAATTTGGTCTTCCCCATTAATTGTATTTAGAGTAGATATATTTGTTTCCATTCCCTTCTCAGGCTGCTGAATCTTCAAATTGCTATGATATCTAAATTTACAGCTATATTTTGGAGTCCTGAGTATGCTGAAACTTTCCTTTCATATCCTTAAAGACATATCATATGATTTGCACCTATCCTACTCTGGTATTATTTCATAATTACTGTGTGCTGTTCAGAAACTCCCGTGTTCAAATCTCTGTATTTAAAATGGAGCTGAACTTTATTCAGAGACCTCTTCTGGTTCACTGAATTTGCTTACAACTCCCTTGGGAGCTTCTGAATAGGAGGAGGGCTTAGGGATGACACCAGTATCCTTATTTGTAGACCTGAAAGAATTAAAGAATTTGATGTCACCAGTGTAGAACCAAGTATTGCCCATGTCTGGTAAGCCCTCAGTAGGCAATCTCTGCTTACAAGAAAAGGATTCAGCCAAATCCTTATCACTCTTCAGCAAGCACAGGGTAACTCAGGATATTCTTGGCCCAGTTAAGCCATCATGCCTGCCCTAAATCTGTGGGAAGGCTGAAGCCAGAATGGGTCTTCTCATTCTTGCCATATTTAAAATAAACTACATTTTGAAAAGATGAGTTGTAACATTTGCTAAAAGGCTGTATTTGAACTACTGAGCAGAAAAGGCCTTTTAATACTTTTTTCCTCATTTTTTTCCTTGGAATTGTTAGCTAAGAACACACAACAAAGAGGAGATATAAAAAATCCTTCAACTTTTCTGTGAAGCAGCGGGGTTGCCAAAAATTCATGCTCAATCCACCCCCAAATAATCCTCAGTAGAGCAGTCTTATTATCACTGATCCCTGAGGACAACTGAGCTGAGAGTAAGGCAGAAACTCCCCCTCCCTCAAGGTATCTTTAGAAATTTCTCACTCACGAGAACTAGGTCTGTGTGACCAGAGGATGAAGACAAAATGCACAGCTTCATCTGGCACCATGCTATGGATCTTCCTAGCCCCAGGATTTGTTCCTCAGCCATTTAAATTAACATAGCATTAAAATATGAAGGACTATGTTCTATGGACTCATTAACACATTCCCCTGGTGCAACGGGAGACAAGGGATGCTTGAACGTTCAACCACCCGAGGCACGTATTAATGTGACTGATACCCACTGCAATGTCTCAATACATTGAAATAAGACTCCTACTGAATACAACTTTGCAATTTACATGCAATTTTTCAAATGAACCATGAACATATTTATCTTTTCATTCCACCAAGTAATTCTCAGGTTTGTGATGGGAGAAGTTTTCTCTATAAATCTACTATTTGATTGTAATATTTTCCTCATTCATGTGCTCTTCCTTTCAGTCATGATTTTCTTGCCTAACTCCATTAATTTAGCAAAGCAAACTATGATACTTCAGGATTTAATTTTTTTTCCCCATGATGACTTTGCCTCGCTGTTGCACTCAACAACCTTTCAAAGGCAGGCTGAGATGCTTTCAAGCTTGTTTATTGTTAGAAAGCCAAATGGAAAGCTGATCACTGTTCCCCATTCAGTTTTTTTTTAATTCAAGCAGCTCCACAATTGTGTTTGTAAATACAAACAATTATACAAGCGATTGGCCACTTCTGAATGGCTTTTAAGCTTACAAGCACTGGAGGATGCAAAAACTTGGAACCAAAAGATGCCAGCTGTAACCTGCACTTACCTACAGATCATTAGGTGGCAGTCTTCCCTCTGGCTTAGCCACCAGAAAGAGCAGAAAATGAAATCTAGATTTGGAGTAGCCATTGTTTTAAAACTGCTAGGATACAAAACTGAGACTATTGGGATGTGCAATCATTAAAAAAGTGCAACAAATTTTGAAAAAATAATGTTGTTGGGAACAATAACTTGACCACGTTCAATTAGAAAGGTTCTCTATGTTTAGACATATTATTCTGGCATCAGCTCTTGTGGATGCTACAGTTCATCATGTAACAGACAAATACATAACATAGGGAGTACAAAAAAAGCATAGCTGCACCTTGAAGCCATTAAGTACCAATTGTTACATGTGCCCACTGTGACATTCATGTTCAATTTCTCTTGTTCTAAACAAGCAAGAATACTCTCCCACCAAAAAAAAAAAAAAAAATCTTTCTAAAACCCAAAGATATTTGAAAACCAATAAGCTGAATGTACTTCAGAAGTCAGTTTAACACACTTATGTATGCATTTTTCTCTACACACACATGTATGTACGGAGCAAATCCATTACTGTGAGTCAAAATTTTTATTTCAGTATGTCATATTTTAAAGCCTGAGTACAAGAACCTATCTTCTCCTAGTCCTTAGGAGGTAAAACAGATTATCCCCATTTTGTAGAATGTTTAAGAATTTTAGCAGTGGTCAATCAGATCGTTTGTAGCAAGGCCAGGGATGGAAGCAGATCCAAGTCTTCCAGTCTCGTCTTTCTTTATCTATTATTTCTTATGACAAGAAAGCTTGCAGTGCCCTCTCTAAGATGTTATTTAAGTAGAATTTGATATCACTTGAACTTTAAATCTATATTTGAGACCCTACGCAGTTTTACCCAAGGCTGAGAAGGAGAGCCCACTTGCTGTGATATGCTATAAGTGCTGAAATTTACAACTTTCTTAATTTTAAAATTCAGTGGAAGCTGAGAAATGCTTTTTTTTTTTTTTTTTGACTAAATCTAGAACCTTTAACTGCAAATGCAAAAGGCAGGAGATCTTGAGTCTTCTGGTAAATTCTAGTGCTGTGTTTCTGTGTGAAGAAAGTTTTCCCATACGTTTGTCTTCTGTAATCACCTCTTATCCTGCTCTGCAACACAATCTGTCTTTGCATCTAGAAGACTGCATGGAACACAGCATCATGCTTTAATATTCCTTTGGGTTCACTTTGGCCTTTGTAACTTTGTGGTGCTGTAAATTACACTGGAGAGTTCATGGACTGAGAATTGTCACCTGGTTGAAACAAGGTACTGGAACATCTCTTTTCAACCCAGACAGAAAGCTGCAAGTTCAGCTTCAGAGAAAAATGGGATGGGACAGCAAAAATGAATTGGGCCCTATAGCACAAATGAATAAAAGGCTGAAAGACATCCCAAATCTGGTGATATTTTTGCACTTGGCTTCCCTCATGCTACATGGTTACTTGTGATACAAATACATGAATAAACATAAAACCTGAATGAAGTCAAAAAGCTGTGTCACTGTTTGCAAGTTTAAGGCAAATGTAGAGCTTAAAGATTTTCTGGCTTTCATTACACATTGAAAATGTTTATCCACATCTCTCTACGTCTCAAAATAATGAAGGTGAGAACCTACCCTTTTGCCATCAACAGGTGCTCAATTTGCAAACAGCTGCTTCAGTTTATGTCTTTAACACCATCCATATGCCTATCATCTTCAGCTGTGATGGGAGAAGGATCACAGGAGCAGTTTGTAACCTCATTTACATGAAGCCAGCCAGCTAAGTTTTTATACCAAAAATCTAGTTTGGTTATTTTGCTTGATTTTGTCTGAACTACTCACAAAAGTTTTTATGCCAGCAAAGGTATAGAAGAACAACATCCTGTAGTCCATGGTGTATACAAATAGAAGTAATAGCTTTAATCAGCTCTATATCTTCAGTAAAATATCTGTTTGCTGAATTATCCTTTTTTTGTTATTTATCTGACTGCAAATAGGGAAAGTAACAACTTGACTGAAAAATTGAAATTTTTACTTCAAGGGTAAGGTATTAAGTAAATCTTAAGAAATGTGAATACATTGCTTTAATCTATATGAAATTGTCAGAGAAGACATTTGCTTGGGTTTTGATTCATTAATCTGTTGTAATGCCTAATGATTTCATTTTGTTTTTAATGGAGAAATTTCAACAGTTTTTAAACTACTGTAAATAAACCTTTAAGTAACAATGAAAGTTTGGCATGCTTGATTGTTTGCCCATTATCTCAGGACTCTTCTATGACAACACATCTTCCCCCAGTTTTATGAAAGTATGTAAAATAAGGCAAGCCTATACAGACATAGCTGACATTTTAAAGGTTTTCTTGCTTTGGGTTTTGGTTTGGTTTTGTGTTTATTTTTGTTAGGATATGTATTTGTTGTTTTATTGGGGCTTTTTTAATCAAACATAGTATTCTTGAAGTTATAGGATGCCCAATATCCAAGGGCAAAACCACTCCATTGGTTCTAATGCTTTTTGAAATGAAGTTATATGGGCTTAATGTTAAAAGGGTGAAATAAAGTCTGAAAAGAGTCAAAAGAATGCATAGAAAAAAAAATACTAGATGCCTTTTCTTTTTACTTTGTCTACTTTTAGACACTGAGCTGTTTTTCAAAATGATATATCACTGAATTTATGAGTGTCAGTTGTGCTTCCTGTCAGCTACATGAAACAGCAAGCAAGAAATATCTTTTTTCTCACTGGTTAAACTAATTAGAATTAGCCTGATTAAAATGTCATTTACATGCACCTTGTACAATGCAATGTTGGGAACTTATGCATGATTAAAAATCATGGCTACAGTACTCTTAAATTCAGTACCATGAGACTCTGGTTATTCAGTGTGCACCAGTGGTTTTAGTGATTTCCTCTAAAAAAACATAAGCTTTTTTTTTTTTGCTAATAGGAGAAGCAAACAGTATTAAGTGAAAAATGTTTGTGTTTGGGGAAGCACCATTAAGTTTGTTCATACGTGGTAAATATTTCACTTTTTTTTTTCTTTAAGTACATAGTAAAATATATTTTTTGTATTTCTGCACCATTTTTTTTCATAAAGATACTTGAAGTTTTATTCTAAATTAAATTAGGCTGCAATCTGACTGGAGATACTAAATCCCTGATGTTTAATCTATGGATACAAAGGCTTTTCCTCACTCACATTAGGAAGAAATTTTTCTTTTAAATTATGGAAACTTTTCAGAAATAGTCACAAAAAGACCTTCTTTGCTAAATATATTATTACATAAAGCACTAAAGAAAAAAATTTGTCCTAGGGTTATATGTATATTTATATCTCAGTTTGTATACATACCAAGCTTATCCCCTCCTTTTGTAAACAAGGAAAAGAAAAAAGAGGGGAAAAAATAGAAGTACTGCCTGCTTGTCATCTTTTCTCCCAGCCAAAGCAGTATGATCCTTTTTTAAATATACATTTTTAATATACATTTTTAAATATGATAAATAACATTCTCAAACTTTTAGGAAGAAAAATAAAGTATATTATTTAGTGCATATAACATAAATATCCTGTAGCAGAAAGGTAATTAAGCTTTGCCCTCATTGACCAGGTTTTTTAATTAGTATGTTTAATTATATTTCATAGAAATCTATAGCACAAAGTATCCTGACGAGCAATAGATCATTTAGACATTCCACTGCTTTTATCAACTTGAAAACAATGCTGATCTAGTTCTGAAAAAAGTTATTCTCTGGTTCTTCATCAGATTGTTTCTTTGAGAATGGTTGGAACCTGTATTCACTCAAAATTTCCATAGAACATTTATATTGCTCATGTTCAAAACGGCCTCTCAAATATATGTGCTGAAAGGAAACTACAAAAGGCAAGATTTGGCTGCCTTCACATGACTGAATATTTACTCTATAAAACATTTTTGTAAATTTGGTGGAATTACACAATGGCCAACATTATTTCAGGGAATAGAGATTGTAGAAATTCAAAATGAAGAAGAGGAGTATGCAGCTTTAGGTACAAAATGTTCACAAGTGGCCTTTATCATCTTTCTTATTTAACTTGAAAAAGAGAAAACATAATTCTGGAGAAATGCAGCAAGAAAGTTTTGATTACTTAATTATACATTTACAATGTAAAAAAATTAAATACAATTGTGATATATTTTCATTTTTCAGAAATGCAATATTGACTGTAGCCTGATCTTCCACCCCCTGGCCCCATAAAAGAACATTTGGCTTCTAGCTCAGAGTTAATTAAATTCCTGTACTTTTTTGTTTGTATCAAGGCATAAGTGAACATGAAAAAAGAGAAATATAGTTATTTCCTTATATACATTTACATTTAGCATAAAAATATGATAATTCTGTTTTTCTGAAAGATTTCTTGGAGCAATTTTCAGATCTGTCATTATATACTATTTCTCATTAAGCCAAGTTAGCCCTCCATACTTCCCATTCCTTCCATGTTTGAAGTACAATATGCCAGAATGTTTCATTACACAGCATCGTTTCTTAAAGCAATCATGGTAAATTATGGACCTCTTCAATCTTCCACCAAAGGAAAAAAAACTAGAAAGGAAAGATTACAGTTCCTGCCAGGGATCTGACTAAGTCTCCAGCTGTTAGGACAGATGGAAAATTCTGTAAGTCTTTGCATGGTAGTCCAAAGAATTGTAAATTTCTAGTCAACTTTTCATATTTCTTTATTCAGCTATCCTTGAATGAAAAAAATAAAAAGGCAAAAAGAGGGATATTTGGGAGTTTTTTCCATGCCATTGTGGTAGACGAAAGAGAATAATAAAACTACATATAAATCCTTTACTTTGAGATGTCTACTGTTAGTTTTTAAATTAATTTTTTTCTTAGAAAGCTCATTTTGGGCTGTACCTATAGCAGACAGAAATTGGCTTTAATTGAGTTGTACAAAAATTTATCTGATGAAGATATATTCCACTGGAAAAGTTTCTGGTCTAATGCATCAACAATGTGTTTCTAGAAACTACTTCTGCTGGAAAACAAAAGAAATAAAATCATGACAGGAGATAAAACAGAAAAATGAAACAGCTTCTACATTCCACCTCACTATGAAATATTAGTTGTGTATCGGTCTGCAAGTCGCATTGTCTAAACATCCAAAAATGCTCAGAATCTAACATCAGCTTTTGTTTATAATTCTCGTTACAGGTTCTTTAGTCTAAAAAGACTCTTGACTTAGTAAAGCTGAAAATAAAAGAAAAAGAATGCATATTGATGTCAGAAAAAATGCAGAAAATCTTGCAGCTAGTGGATTGTGGCATGCTTGCAGGGATATTTCTCTGTTGAATTTCTGCGTGATTTTATTGGAACAGTGTGATTTCTGTCGGGGGTTGTGGAAAAAAGGAGAAAATGTCTGACTAAAATTTGTTTAAGTGATCAGGTACTTAAAATATTATTTCTGCCTTGTAGATAAACATGTTTTTGATGTGTGCTCTTTTCTAGTCCTTTCATTCTCAAGTATTTTGCTGAATATCCAAAATAACTTGAAGTTAGATAAAGAAGGTTTGCTTTAAGACCATGTTTTTAGTCCAACTGGTAGTTTTTTATGGTATGAAGTTGTGTCAAGGGAGGTTTAGCTTGGGTATCAGGAAAAGGTTCTTCCTCCCGGGGTTGGTTGGGCCCTGGAACAGCTCCCCAGGGAAGTGTCACGGCACCAAGCCTGAGTTCAAGAAGTGTTTGGACACAGGGTGTGACTCTTGGGATGTCCTGTGCAGGGCCAGGAGTTGGACTTTGATCCTTGTGGGGTCAATTCCACCTCAGTACATTCTTGATTTGTTTCATTTTAGACCATCTGTTCATATACTGGGCACCTAAATTTTATTTCTGAGAATAGAAATTCATAGGTGCTACTTAATAAGCCAATTTACTGGACATGCATTTTCCTTGTATCTTTAAAAGCAATCTAAGGTCATTAGTTTAGACTTTGGTGTTTGGTCTCATTAGCTATTCTGCCCCTTCTGACAAAGGAAACAATCACTCCTAAATGATTTCCCTTAAAAAATTTCAGTGTTACCCCCATGTTCCTAAGAACTTTTAACCAAGGCTCATTCCTACCTTTTTTCGTGTTACATTTCACTTCTTTGTTTCATTGGAAATTGTTGCCAGACCAGCACTAAACCCAAGAATTAGAGACAGCATTAAGTGGCACCATTAAAGTGAACATTAAAGTGTCCAAGGCCAGGTTTCATGGGGCTCAGAGTAGCCTGCTCTGGTGACAGTTCTTCCTGCTCAGGGCAGGGAGTTGGAGGTAGATGATCTTTAAAGTTCCTTCCAACCCAAACCATTCCGTGACGCTACCACTGTATAACAGCTGTAAAATTTGTCAGCCTAGTCTGAGGAAGTCCAGATTTATTACAAAAACCTATTGTGGGTATATTGTGTCTCTGCTGGTTTGTGACAGTGAAGACTCTGAAAATTACTTTGTCTTGATGATTTTTTTTCTCTCTTTTATATGTGCTGTATCCTCTCTGCTCACCTTTCTTCATTTTTCACCACAACAGAATTTCTGCACGTAAGAGAGCAAGAAGTGCACTGCGACAGAAATCCATCAACTAACATGAACTTCTTTCATTGTGCATTATCCATTCATAATTCCCTCAGGTAAAATATATAAACTTCAAATTCGTTAACTCTTAAAAAAACCTAAATGGTTTATAAAACTTTGGTTGTTAACTCCTTCCTGAGCAAATCTAAGTACAGAATGGGCTCCTGAAGGTCACCTTGTCCTCCACCTGCTCAAGCAGGGCCCCTTAGATCTGATTACCTGGGACAGTGCAGAGAATTTTGAATAACTCCAATGATAGAGACTCCACAACCTCCCTCAAGCAACCTTTTCCAGGGTTCAGTCACCCTCACAGGGTGACAGGATGATTACTACAAGCCTAGAATGCTGAAGACTTGAATGTAACCTATTAAAAACGTGTGGAGAATGTAATCAATTAATAAAGATGCATAGAATGGAATAATAACAACAGAAACACAAACAATAATAGTAGTAATAATAATAATAATAATAATAATAGAGCAGCCAATCCAAAGCATACTTAAATAAATTAAACTTTACTCAAGATCAGTCATCTCTGGTATCTCATTGGGTGTTTATGTCATAGATAGCATTCTGCAAAAGTAACCATATTTTCCCTAATAAATTGCATAATTTAATAAAAAAAAAAAAAAAAAAGAAAGAAAATTAACCCAATATATTTGTATATGTGTCCAGGAAGTTTATCTCACTGTCAGATTTAGCAGGCTGTAATTCAAATATTAACATATTCAAATAAACTTATTTTCAAATATCAAGTTTGAACATGTCAGTAAAATATCTTTTGGACTATCTGCAGCAAGCTCAAAACCTATACTCCTTAAGTATTCTTATTGTACCTCAGTCTGGAACCTCTTAAAGGTTTATGCACCTTCACCATTTGTGTGAATAAATCACAAAAAATGGTTTTTTTTAGATTATAAAAGAGAAAGAAAAATTTTATAATTAAAATCTTACAATTTCTTTTCAGATTTACAGAATCTTCCAAATGTTCTTCATATACCTTCTCCATGATTACGAAATATAAAGCAATCTGTTTCTTGAAGCATTAAAATTTCTCTGTTAAATCACATCAAGATTTCTGTATTTGATTAATTATTATAGACAAGAAAAAGAGGTGCTATGGAAATGCAGTGCAGCCTCATCTTAAGCAAAACAACTGAAGTCCCAGCAATGCTCAGGGTCAGGAAAATGCTTCCCTTTGATGCTGGAATGTGCTTATTTTGCTCTCTCCTTTATTTTGTTCCTTCCTTGTGTCTTGCTGACCAGTGAGTACAATGAGTTTTGATAAAAATAAGAGAGACTTCTTGTTGAATTCAGAGTTTTCATGGCATCTTCCCAACCTTTTTGTCTTATATATGGGAGAAAGAAAGGTGCACCAGTGTTGTACTAGACTTGCTGCAGAATTAGCTTTTCTCACTCTCTTGTTATCTCAACACCTTCTTGAGGTTAACATTTTGCCTGTAGCATGTGCACATTTTCAGGACACTCTAAATGTGGTGGAAGGATGTGGGAATGGGAAAAAAATAGTTCTCTTTAGTTCCTATAATGTCCCCAGTACATGAATGAATGAGTAGTTTGCATAATTTTGCTTTATTTTATTTTTTGTAGGCATTTTTCTTGCAAAATGTTTTCAGAGTATCTCAAAAGTGAAAGAAATGAAAAAAAAAATCACCTCTTTATTATCTGTTTCTTACTCTCAAGACTTCATTAGGAACTGGAAATCTATTTCCAGTGAGTACAAACAACTTTACTTTTATATAGAACCTTTTATCTTTGGGGAAAAAAGTCCTTGAGAGTGAAGAAGAATACGAAACTTAAAACATTTCTTTAAAGTATCCTTCTTTATGTTATGTGAAATGTGTTATGTAATTGAAATTTTTCTAAACGGAGTAAGATACTGAAGTATTGTCAATTTTTTTATCCAATTGGAAATAATGTGTTTTTCTACCTAAATGTTTCCATAAACCCACTTGTCATGTTTGTATGTAGGTCTACATAAGCCAATTCTTTTTTATTACAGATGAGGAGAAAACTAATAGTTGTTCTACTTAAGTATGTTTAATGGAATTAATCCCTCTAGTCCTTGATATAGTTTTGGGGGGAATCTATTGTATAGGCTGTTTAGAATAATTGAAATGGTATAGTGTTAATATTTGAAAAAATTATAATAAAAACCAACATATTAAGACCATACCTATTACATTTTCCTTGGAAGTAGCATATTGGAAAATTGTTAAAGTGTCAAGGACAGGAAAACAATATTAAAACAAACAAACAAAAATAAAAAGACAGAAAAAGTCTTGGGAACATCAATGAAGACCAAATCAAGAAATTTGTTACTGCTCAATATTCCAAACAATCTGAAATACTTATTTTGATGGTATAAGCAAAAAAGTCTGAAGTGCTAAGTCAGAGAGAGACTTGATTACTGTATACTGAAAAAGCTATTCCAATTTAAAAAGAGTGAGAACTGACTAAATGACAAACAATTCTAATGCTAAAAAACCCTTGCATGCATGTTTAGTAGACCTGAAAAAAAAGGGCTTTCTGTCCAAGAGGAAGGTTTTGGGGTTTCTTTTAAAATTATCTAAGCTAAACTTATCAAAAACATTCCTAACATTTCAATGTTAGGTTTAATGTGTTCCCTTGACACTAGGTACAGTTAGTCAAGGTGAAGACTTTTAAATATTGCCTAGATTAAAACCTAATATGCAAGCAAGTGGCCAGCACAAAAAAGTTTCAAATGCATTTCAAAGAGCCATTTCAAATTCTCTGCAATTCCACTGCAGAGACTAATACAAAGTAGGAAGTTAACATAAAAGATGCAAATTATTGAATCCTTTAGAGAAATTACTTTTTTCCCCAGGTTTGTGATCACTGGAGTTACTAGAAATTTATTTTTGGTTTTCAAAAGAGTTCAGATTTGGGCAATACTGCTCCACTGCCCATGGGTCTTTGTCACTTCAATGTAAAATTCTACTGCAGATAACGGATATAGAACTGCATTGGGAAGAAATTTTAAGTGGTTCTCTGTGGCTCCATTCTGCATCTCTAGTACACACTGATATACAATAATGCAGACTATTACTTGACTAAGAAAGCACATTCACTGGGAATAGATTAGAAAATTATGTGAAACCAAGTGGAAGAGAGCTATATAAAGAAATATTCACATAAGAGGTTACAATGCACTAACTGCACAATTTTGGGAAGGCAGTCTTATGCTTAAAAATGTACTGCTGAATTTTCATATTGATTGGGAAAGATGCTAAATGCTTTTTCAAACCCATGCCATAATAGCTGTAACAGGATGTGGTTTCTAATATCAGTATGTCTGTTTGAATGCATTATCACCACCATGTTTCAGTGCTCTGAAAGCCCCACACCAAAATTGCAAATAGTTTGATTGAAGGAAGTAATTTAAAGTATAAATGATCTAATTGAAATATTATATCCTCTCAAATTATGTCAAGATACATTCATAGAGTCCAATACTGCTGCGTCTCTGCTGAACAGGTACACAGGCACAGAGCAATGATAGCAAAGGTGTTACACCCTCCCTAGACAGATGTGTGTAGGCATTGACCATTGCCATTGGCTAACTCCCAGGTAAAAGGCAAATTGAGAGCCTCATTTATTCCATTTTGTGCATTCAGTCCTTTAGAGTTTAATTTGAGCTTATTTGATAAGGACCATCTCCACGTTCAAGGGTTCTTATCCTTTCATAAGGAAGTCTGCCTTTAATTCACAGTTTCTCTCACCCACCTTTGTGTGCCTTAAGCAGCGAAGGATGCTCATGGAAAGATACAGACATCTAAAGTGAATAACTTGAGACAGAGGACCCGAATTAATAATTCACATCATTTTGTGTCTTACTGATATTCAATCTTCAGAATTCTAATGAAGTCCAAGTTGTCATCCAGAAACAAATACAACAAAACCTCCAGAGATTTCTTCCTGTATGTTAAAAAAAACCCCAAACACACAAAAACTCCCTTTAATTCAATTTCATGTTCTATAGGGCCATAAGTCTTGGTTAAACAACTTTTAATGTAATTTATATGCAAATAAGCAAATAATCTATGTCTCAATCTCCTAAGCTAAGAAATAATATTAGCTATGTTCCTCCTAAATGTCATTAATCTAATCACCTTTGCAAAATTGAAATATTGTTTTTGTGTTTAGCTTTTAAACAGCCACACTAACTTTTTTTCCCCCAGAGGATTTCCCATAATGAACCTGTGTTTATTTTCTTTTGAAGGGCTTTCACTTGGTGGAAGTATGAAACACAAGTCTGCATTGTAATCCTCACTAATATATTTTATAGTCTTATTTACTTGTGTTTTGGAGAAGATCTGAATCAGGAATGTTCTCTTTCCATGAGAGGTGAACGCTGAATCACAAAATGCAGTTACACTTGTAAGTTCTGTCTTTTCCTTGTACCATCAGCTTTGCTTAAAGACTTTTACAAATGGCAGTCATAACTGCACATCCCCTTCTTCTTCTGTGCTTTGGCCTCTTGTTATCCTAACATTTCCAGAGAAATTTGTAAACCCCTTTCAGCTTCATTCTTTCTGTAGCAGATAAAAGTGGATTCTTCTGTACTGATCACATTTGTACCTCCTGATCCCTTCATTACTGTGTCTGCCCTTACGTTTCTGGCCAAGAATTTAAGAGAAATAGCTACCCTGATCATTGTTTAGATGGCATTTAGAAATAAAGGAAAAATAAACCCCTGCCTTTCAAGAGGATGTTCCAGGTTCTGAACCTGGCAACTTCATTTGAGTCAACTTGAATTATGGTGATTGAATGCAGTAGAGCATACACTGGCAGATGAAAGACACTGAAACATGACATTAGAAACAATCACTGAAGGTTTTGGGTGAATAAGTCAATGAAGCTGGCCCAATTTTATTTTAAGAACATCTCCTTTCTGATCCCCTGAAAGGTGTCATCTTGCCTCTAGTTCTTTGTAGAAATCAGACATATTCACACTAAGATTTTCAGTTAGCTGCTAATGTTTTCAAAACATTCTTTTTGCAACTTTTTTCCACACCAAGATTTTAAGGCAGAAAAATGTTTAATCGGGATATTAGAAATAATGGTCCTGTTTTTAATTAAACAGAAAACTGAATGTTGAAGCCCTTACAATATGTATTTTCAAGCAGGTAGTTTCTGAACAGAATTTGGCTTTGTTCCTGTTTGTTGAAATGCTGAGCTCATAAACCATGAAACAATTAGTTGGACTACAAATTAAGTAAGAATCTCTTTCCATTATTGCAGATAATTCTTAAATGCCAGCTCAGCTCCAACGAAATTGGCTGGTAGCACACCTGTTGCAGACAGTGATAAACTATCTTTCAGCTTTTTGCCTTGCACAGTTAGGATTTAAGAAACTGATTTGGCCAAGCTTGTTTAAAGCAATAACATCTTTTTTGCAGGTAAAACAGTACTTCATTCCACATTAGCAACAGCCTGTTTCACTGATTGTGAGGAGGAGAATACCAATGAGTTTTAAAAATACATTAGAAATGTTTTACTAGTCCTTAAAATAAAGCATTAAACTCAAGAGTTGCAATCTGCTCCCTTTCCAGCATTCATTGGGATGGATGTTAAGAGGCTTTTATTGTATGTAAAATGCTAATTCATGTGAATAGAGGTGATACACACAGGGTCTTTGTACAATACCACTCTCACAAAAATTTGTTCAACATTTGGCAAGAACAGGAGCCTCTTCCCTCCATAAAGTGTTAATATTATTATGTTTTCATAATTAGATTAAAAAATCCAGCAATAAATACAACTTTTGAGTGGTCTGATACTTATAGTTACATGCTAAAATGTGTACTTATAAATCCAAAATCATTCCCTCTAATCCCCAGCCTCCCTGGTATTTTATCTCAAACCACATTACTCACTGTGTGATTCAGTTTAAAAGGTGCAATGTTTAAATTGATTATTATGCGCCTCTTTGCAAAATAAATTTCTACAATATTTAAAAGAGAAAAAGACAAAGAAGACACAGAATATTAATGTTTGAATTACTTTCAATTTGTACCTAGGACCCATGAGGCTGGATAGAAAAGCAAAGGTAGAAACCCTTTCTTCATGGTAGCTTTGAGAATCACGTAATCTGTAAATTAAAAGCTCAGGTATGAATTTAATTTTTACCAAAAGGGCAATATTGAGGATAGTCAGTGTACTGGATGTCAGAAATAAATATCAGACCTAATCTATCTCTCATAAATGTAAATGGAAAGCTTCCACTTTATTTTAGGAGGAGATCTATCAGGCCCATGCTGCTAATTTCATTTTAGCCTCGAGCAATATTGGCCTGAAAGTTACCCCTGAGCACTGCAGAGCTCTATTGTGCAGCTGTAGGAGCTCTGAGGCTTGGATGCACATATTTTTATCCATTTTGACACAGATAAATTTATGATTAGTCTCATACAGAAAACAGATTATCTGTAGGCCTTAGAGACCTAAATTCTTTGTTATTCAGGGTTATATCCCTTGGCAGGGAAATTTACTCCCCTTGTCTTTGGCATTTGTCACCTCTTGGTCACGGTTTTACCACAATTTTTATCTCTGATCTAGTGATTTTCATCTATGATTTTCATCTTCATCTATGCTCTGACTTTGTCTTCAGTCTAGATGTCATTTTTTGTGACTAGGTAATGAAAACTCAGCTGCCAGCTTTTATTAAAAGAAAATGCTGTCTCATATGCATTCTAGTATCCTGCAGCACAGCAGACTTTTATTTCAGAATCACAGTAAGATGCACCTTTTTTCAATCCATCTCTCTAAGTCACAGAAGTTTTCTATACTCCTTTCTGACAAAAAAGGGCAAAACTAAATGTATACCTTTAAGCAGTGCCTGCTGCTTTAAGAAAGTCTAAGCTAGCATTCAGTGAGGTTAAATCATGCAAAATCTTAGTTATTGAGCAGGTATTAATGAAATATGAGCTCAGTCAAAGAGGAAAAAAAACCTCAAATTACTTGATTTTGAAACCTTAATATTAAACCAATAGGAAAAAATGAACAAACCTAAAAAGAGAAAAATAAGAGGAAAGAAGGCCCCCTCTACAGGTGCTTCATCAAGGGAACTACCTCTTCAAAAATTATGTGATTAAGTCTCCTTTCAATCTAATCGGCATTCTTCTCTCTCAGTATAATAATTCTATCACCTGATTTAACCTGCTTTGAACTGGGGAAGAATCAGGTCCATCTGTCAGCACAAAAAGGTTTTGGCTGAAGACTAAAATATTTATTCAAAATGAAAAACAAAAATAAAAATAAAAAATAACATAAAAAAGTTCCTGTCTATCTCACATCACTAGGTGTTCTGCCATTAATATAGAATGTAAAGGATTTCCTTTCTGTAACAGAGAGGTGATCAAATGAAGCTTAACAGCCAGGTAAATAGACACACTTTCTGCTTTTTCTGCTTTTGCAGGAGAAACAGGTGGAAGAATCTTCCTGAACTGAGCTCTGAAGGGGCTGCAGAGGGAAAACTTAATTTAGCAAACCCAAAATGAATTGAGAATGAACTAGACTGGAACATGTCATCATCTGTAAAGGCTGAATCATATTTCCAGGCTCGTGCAGAAGGAGAAACTGACGTGTCTAGAAATTTTGTAGAAAACTTGAATGCATCAGAATGACTGTTGAAAGTCACTCCCTCCCTTGTGGTACCAAAGGGCTGCACGTCATGCTGATGCCTGCTGGTGGCACAGATTCACATTTCTGTTTTACAGATGTAAAGGATCTGTAAACTCAGCCTAACTTGCATTAGCAACTTCCACTCTTCTGCAACAGCTTCTACACCACAGTTTTCTGATAGCATAGCCTAGCAAATTTAGTCCTTTTGCAAGCAAAAGAAACAGTTTGGGGCAATATATTCCACCTTCTGAGTGATAAATTTGCCAAGTTGAGTTTTTTTGGTCTGCCTCAGTGGAGCTTTGATTAAATCAATTTGCTACATAAAGAGAGGAAGGGTCCTTGTCTCCTGCACTCAAGAGTACCTCTGACTGAGTAGTACAGAGGAGATACTTTCCCTACTCCAGTCTTAATGTCTAATGCTCATGCTTAAAGAGGAAAAAAAATTCTACTTTCCATATTCATTTTTGCACTTGATGATTTGCTTTCTCATTTTAGCAAAGCACAGAGAACTCTCCTGATGAAAATCAGCCTAAATGAGACTGAATAAGTATAGTTGCCTGACAAACTGGTGAAGTTAGTTTAGTTTTTGTCAAAACTAAGCTCAAAAATCTATTCTGGCTGTCTGACTCAACAAATGACAGAAGTACATACTCAGATTTCTAAAATATCCATTGCAGTAGGCAGTGGTTACTACACGCCAACAAAAAGCATTGGTATGTTCAGCTAGGATACAGGAAGGCTAGATTCTCTTTCCATTTTTCTTTAATTATTCATATGTGGTTTTTTCTAATGAACAGGAGTTACCTTAAAAGACTATGTAAAAGGCTATGGCCCCACAGAGCTCTTCACAGCTACTCATTTTTGTATGGATTAAAAGTGTTTATCGAAAAGATGCTTTTTCTGTTGTCAGAATGCCTAGTATAATGTAATTAAACTGGGAATTCAAAAGGAAGAGAATACCTTATGCCCCACAGTTTCAAAAATCTAATTCCAGTAAAATTTTTCAGCTGAGCCTTTTTGGCTCACTGAAGCCAGATTTACTAATAGATTCCAAGGAAGCATACTGGGTTTTAATAGCAGAAAACTGGAAATGAGTTAGCTGATACATGTTGTCCTGTGTTAATGTAACAACAAAGAATCGATCCCTGGAAGTCAGAAATGTTAGATTGTTGTAAAATGGATGAGGTTTTATACTGCTCCTTCTTTCTTTTTATTACTCTGTACTCATGCCATTGATCACTTTTGATGGTGCTCAAAGTTACATTTACAAGTGAAGGCAGAGCAGCAACTCCACTGCAGGCTCTGTGTAAAAGAATGCAGTTCAAGTCAGCTATTGTTCCTTTTGTTTTCATCTGCTGTGGTAGTGGCTGAGACTAGGAAACCCTCCTCACTATGGATGGTTACATAATGAGTTTCAAAGCTAAAGTGGTCTTCAGCTGTTTTTAATTTCTGACTAGAATTCTAAGAATTAATCTCCTGCCATTTGAGTGCACTGGGTTACATGTTCTAACACTGACTGAACAACTTTTTGTCATGTATTGGTTCATTTAGGAATCTCAGAACAGTGCAGCAGCAGAGGGGAAAAGGTCCTTTCAGCAGCTTCTATTTGGGACATTCAAAGCCTCTTAAGAGTGAAATTGGCAGCTTGCATCTAATGCAAAATAATTGTATTTAACTATTACACTGAGAGCAACTGAAGACTTTGAAGATTTCTATTTCACATTGAATCAGAGTCAATTGCCACCATGAAAAATTGATCTGTAGATATCCTGTATTCATTCTTAAAACAAACATCTAAGCCCTATTTCTTGTTGGGTTACAAAGTAGAGATTTATGAGGTTGAGGAATCGTTCACCTTCTTAAAACTCAAATTTTTTAATATTAGTATTATTAACATTTAATTGTAAATGTAGTTTTAAAAAACAATGCAATGTAGGTACACAAACCTGGAAAAACTGTGCTAATGCTATTTATTAATAATAAAAGATACCTCTCAGGTTGGGGTAAACTTGTACATGTGCACACACATTCTACTGAAAATAAAAGATAATTTATCAGTTCAGGTAATGTTCAAAATATGTATTTTTTTCTACTAGAGAACTGGTGCAAGAAATGGGAATTTCCTTATAGGATAGATTGTCACGACTTAAAGTATTTCTCAGTAAACCCAAGTCAGGTTCTTCCAGTCTATCTATTAAGTTGTGCAGGCTGAAGCTAAAAGCCTAGCCCTTGCATGGAGGAGCACTTAAAGTTTATGAAGGTAAACTTGGTGCTCTAATGCTAGCAACTTCAAAGGACTATGTCATGACAGAATACTTATCAGATAGCTGAATGCTGCACTGTCAACCCTTCCTCATCTCTGGAATCTGATGGTGTTATTGCTGATGTTTTTTTTGGTGGATTTCAGCTGCTCTCTGCGTTACAGAAGCTCTGAGTGATTCTGTTGCCTTAGTTTCTCAAATATCTTCCTGTTGTATTAGTAATGACAGGGGGAAAGACTAAGCCACGACAGCATTAGTTATCATTAGAATTGCATTGAAATATCATTAGCATTGTAGTCTGTGACTTTCAGGTTGTATTTAAAAAGTGCTTAAAAGCCAGTTTTCTTTTTTAGATCTGGTTTCTCCTGCAGTCCAACAGCTCCCAGCATCTAAAATCTTACCCATAGAAATATGGAAAAGAAAACAGTGCAGACCTAGTGCTTTCCCATTATGTGTCTATGCAGCATATTCTCTATTGCTTAAAAAAATAAAATCTAAAAGAATATAATTTAATTCTCTATAGAATTAAAAGTGGAAGCTTTAAAAATGCTTTTCTTATCCAGTGAAAAAATCCTTTGTATTTCTATCACATAACAGATATCTTCAAATATTCCCTTTAAATACTCTTACAGCATTTTTTTACTGGTAGCACCGTGATCCTGCTACTATCTTAAAAGTGAAATGGAATGTCAAAAAATGAATGGAAATTTCTCTCCTCTGCTGGAGAGCATTAAACACATGTATGCACATGCAATAGAATTCACTAAACCACATCTTGCTGTACTTTTTATTTTTTCCTTGTGGTTCTTTGTGTTAACTAGCAAATTTGTCTTCACATTCTAGGTCAATGAGAATCATTTTTGTTTTCTACAGTTGCAGCATCAGCCCAGTAGGTTGGTGGCTGGCAAAAGAAGCTGTCATTAGATTCTTTTCTCCCTAGAGCAAAATTTATTCATTTTTTCCTGGCTGCTTTAAATTATCTACAGACAATACTGCAAGGATTAACATATTATCGATAGACAATACCATAAGGATTAACATAACTTTTCCTCCAAAAGTACATTAATCTCTGACCTAAATCCTTCCTGAAGTTCACAAGTGGTGCTCACAATATGTGTGCCCAGATTGAGGGTATTTAGGAAATGTAAGTGATGTCAGACAGAAGGCAAAATACCTGATATTAGGCAAGGTCAATGACCAAAATGTGCTATTATTGTACAACTCTTTGCCTTTCTCAAATTCTTATATCGTTTACTGAACTCTTCTATGGTGTAAACTGGGAGTAAGTACACGTGCACTACTAACCTAAAACACCTCATATATACAATGGACAGAGCAAAGCATATCCACATCTACAAAAGGCCTCATAAATATCAGCTAAGTGGTATCTTCACCTTTAAATAGCATGGAGGTGTCTTCTGAGGTCACGTCCTTCCACTCACCCCATAAAATGTTTTAGAAATTATAGCCCTGACTGTAACACATGGGTGAAAATAGGAAGTGCAAAGGTTTGCCTGTAGTACAAGAGTGCTTCTACCACCAGGCCCAAAAGTGAAGAAAAGATAAAGGAAACTGAAGGAGCATGACTCCTAGGTTTTCTAAGGAAAGACTGTGAAGATCAGACACAGAGACCCAGGGAACAGGGGGAGGACTTCTAGTAGCCTCATGAGTGAAAATCTTATCAGTGAAAATTACAGAACACTGAATCAGCTGTCCCTAAAACTGTCAAGAGGTGAAGGATAGAACCGCTGAACCTGTTTTATAACCTACAAACATGAATCAGTGAAAGAAACTCTCTTTGCACCACCGTGTAAACTAAAGTAAACTCCTGCTTATGGGATTCAGGTTGGAAGAGCATTTTGGGATCATGTAAAACTATTTATGGCATGTTTTAAAGATTATTTGGGGGAAGGAAGTACAAGGTACATGAGGCACAAATATGAGAAAATAAAAGGAAAAGGACAATAAAGGATCTAGTGATGACCAAACAGGTTACTGGCAACCCAGTTTGTCCCACCTCTCACTGAATCCCATTTGCAATTGTTTTAAGTGTGTGTGCACTCTGTGTTAGTGATCTGTGTGCTTGACCACAGAAGAACAGCAAGTTAGTTTGGCTGAGGGCTGTGAGGTGATGCCAAGTGCCAGTCTGCAAGAGAGCCATGAGGCTGAAGGGGCTGTGGGGCCCAGGCCAGCTGCTGCAGATGTGCAGCTCCAGGGACAGCAGGCGACTGCAGTGCAGGGGAGAGACCACAGAGTCCTCTGTGTGAGTGTGCATTAGGCACTCTTGATACAAAGTGAAGGAGAAGGCTTCAAGGACTTCAGTTTCTCTCAGGGCAACAGTTAAATGCAGTCGTTTGATATCAGATCCAGCAGCCAAATTCACTCTTAGATGCCACATGTCCATCCAAACTGCTAGAAGGGATTTTTTCTCTCAGCTATTCTTTTGAGAATCTTATATGAACAATCAGATGGGGTGGGAAATACCCTCTGTGTCCCAAAATCCACTGGGTCTTGGTACCTCTAGCAATAACAAGCCTGTACAATTACATCAAAGAGTGGTGTTGGGGAAAACCAAACCTCCAGGCTTCCAGCTGATACAATGCCATCAATGTAATTATTCTACTTGAGGCACTGATTCAGCAATGCACTTAAATATACTGCAAAAATTAAGCAAAGGTTAAACTGGAATGTGCATCGAATCATAAAGGAAATATTAATCTTTTAATGGTTTATGCATATATTTGTGCTTGGGGTGGACATCCAGCTTGCCTCCAG
This sequence comes from Cinnycerthia olivascens, assembly GCA_035048155.1. Lineage (NCBI taxonomy): Eukaryota > Metazoa > Chordata > Aves > Passeriformes > Certhiidae > Cinnycerthia > Cinnycerthia olivascens. The sequence goes on along the minus strand of JAWWMU010000001.1, from coordinate 102,744,761 downwards.
TAAACCTTCATCTGGAGTCTTATCTATCCTAAAATCCTTTAAGGTGTTAAATCTGGGATATTTTTCACAAGTAGTGATATATTTTCATCATAAAAAAAAATGAATTGCACCTGAGTGATTTTTAGGCACTACAGTTAAAATAATCTGAGACTGTTCTCAGCTGCCAGGTCTTTTGTACTGTCTTACTGCCCTTTGGACTCTTGCTGATATTTTTAAACACTAATTTTGATTTTATATTTTAAAAGGAATTTTTTGCAGTTCTTACGACTAAGAAATACTATAATATAAGAAAAGGTAAGACTTGGTATAACACCCAGGGCTTTCATATTAGCCTGATAAGATTGCTTACTTTCAGAGCATTTTTGAGTTTTCAATCTAAATGTTCAGGTCAGATATTCCAGTGCAATCATTGAGACTATGTATGCTTAAAGATGTGACACTTGATACTTTGCCAAGGGAAATATTCCTTTTCTCCAAGGACCTTTCTGTGAAAGGAGTCTTTGTTTTGAGATTCAATATGTTAATATATAATGATATTAAAATCCAATGCTGATGTGGTTGTTATTCAGTTTTGGGGGAAAAAAGGTATCTGAAGCTAGAAGCAAGATCTCTGTCATTTTTCAACAACCAGATCTAAAGCATAGATATTACTCCTCTCCAAATCATAGCATACTACCAGTGTGTTGTGTCCTTTTTGGATGACAGAGGTTAACCACAGTGTTCTCACTCAACTCCTCTCCACCTGCACACACATTATATATATATGTATATGTATATAAGTATGTGTACACACAAAAAAAAAAAACAACAAAATCAGACTATGTTTAAAGAAAAATAATACCCCTGCTAGTTCTTCTGCAAAATACTCACATTACATTTCTATATTTTATGTAGAGGCTGCTCAGATTGAAATAGGATGCACTTTAACTTTGCAAAAAGCTAACAAATAGACACAGCTTGAAGTACATATCAATATAAAGAACATCTCATACTGATTACAAGATAAAATATCATCATTAAGAGGTAGGAGACCAGCATAGAAGTCAACTGATTAAAGCAAAAATACAAAACAGTTATAAGACATAATTGCTTTCAATTAATTTCCCAGAATGAGCAGAAGTCAGGAGAGGTGGACATTTGACAGAAACAATTCAGTAGCCTGGAGAATAGCCTTAATTAAATGGATTTTTTCAATATTTTGTACTAGGGGGCAGGAGGAATAAGTTATTGCTTCTTACTCAACATCAAATAATTTCCAGGCATCTAATCTGTAGTAACAGAATTGTTCAATTTGCAATTGCGATATGACCTTGGCCTTTTGCAATTACCTCATTTTTTCAGACACAATGAATGCTTGCTATTCACATTAATACAGTGTCTCAGAAAAGAAAAAAAAAAAAAATAAAACTTACCAGAGTATTTAATAACATAATATCTTCATTAAGCAATAAAACCCATTCATGGCCATTTGGTCAGATTAGAAACAGTTCACTGGTGCAATTGCTGTGATCAGCACTCAGGGCACTCACCCAGGACTGTCCTTAGCTGATAGACTGCAGGAGTGCTAGAAGTCTGACAAACACATTGCTTTCAAATCCACCTGCAGCAAGGCAGCTCCTAAGCAAATTAATGTAACAGTTTCTGCTGTCATCTTCCACTCTTGCTTTTAAAGCTGCTCAGGGAAGAGTGGAAACATGCAGATTCCTTTAGGTTAAAAGTAGTGTGATTTTAAGGGCAGAGAAAAATTTATTTATTCTCCTGTCCTTTCTCATTCAATGCAGTGAAACTGTTTACAGTGAAGAAGCAGGATGGAGACACATAGATATGCCAATGTGAAAAAAATTAAATAAAAACTATGATGATAAGTTTATCTTTTCCTCTGAAACTGTAGAATAACATATGCAGAATGCAGTAACAATGTCCAGAGTGAAAACTTTCGCATAGAATGGCTTATCTGCTAAACAAAAATAAAATGTGCACTACCTGGGTGTTCTTAAAATGCAGCTTATTTTCAACTTGACTGTGAATAGAGAAAGAAGTATCACAAACTTTGTTTTGCTTAATTTTCTTCACAGAAAAGAAGGTGAGAAGGAATTTTCTTTAAACAAAGGCTGTGCAGCTGTTTTATTATGAGGGTGAAACAACAGGGTTTGTTGCTTACCAACCCACTTTTCTGTGAGATACCTCTCGCCCTTTGCTTACAGTAGTAATAGCAGGTATTTAAAGATCATTATCTTTAAATAATTTCATACTTATTAATCTGTGACATTAATATTCTTTGTATGTAGTACTGATGCTATATAGCAATGAAGACCTATCAAACAATTTTGTCTGACAGAAACTGTAATACCAGTTAATGACTTAGTTAAAATTAGATCTTAAAGGATATTGGAAGTTAAAACCAGGTAAATGTCCAGGTTGTATTTAGGTCAAGATATATACCCTTTACTGTAAAAGTTTCAATTAAAGTTGGAGATCTAACCTCTGGAAATACAGCTACATATGAACACTCCTCAACTCTTCAGGGATTTTTGTTCCAGTTCCTCATTTTGCTTATGACAATTTCTACATTTAACAATCTAATTACATTTCCAGGTTAGCTATTTTAGTTGTGTTCTTTTAAACTTAAAAAAAAAAGCTGAATTTTTACAATATTTTATACTTACAAATAAAGCTATAGATAATGAAAATTATATAGAAAATTATATTAGAGGACAGCAGTATATAGCTGTCTTCTAATATCATTTTGGATCTTGTTCTGTTGGATTAAATTTCTTTGTTCCTTGTGTACAGGGGCTCCAATGACTTTTCCATAATTTGTTATCTGATTGATATATTTGGACTGGCCCTATTCTATAACTTTTACCATCATATGGATGGTGCTTAGACTTCCCGTATGTTAAAATATTTCTAACATCATCTTTATCATCTGAATTTTAAAAATGTTAGGTGTTTCTAACACCATCCTTTCTGTAATTCAAGCCTGTAATTGACTTTGTTTTTACCTGAACTTTACTTTTTTGAAATACATGTCTGTGTGCTCTCTAAGTATTTTTGATCCATTTCCCTTAAGACCTCCAACAGATGAAATTTCTTCTTTATGTAATACCTTTTGCTCTATTAGAACTGTTTTAAGTGTTTCTGGGGTCACAGACTCTCCTGTCCTTAACTTGCCTTTATGAAGTCTTTTTTTATAAGGTGTTGAAAAAGCCTCTCATCTCCATGAGGCACCTGTTGAATGCCCATTTCTCTCCTGTCTCAGCACAGATTACTCTGAAACTGGAGTTCCCATGGCAGCTTTAGCAGATGTTTCTGACTCCACTCAGTATTCGGTTGAGGCTGAATTTTGCCTGAATTACAGGCAAACAGGAACTTCTTGCACACTTTTTCCTAATACACTATGTGCTCTTTAACCCAAATAACAGCCTAAAGCTGCAATACTCTTCAGGGCTGATATGTGCCACATCAGCCTTTGCCAAGTGCCAGGAGACCCATCCTGTCACTCACCTTACCTCACTACAATCCCAGCTCTAATGATTTGCATCTAAAGGCATCTGAAAAGACAAGAATGTGTTTTTCCATTAATGACTGCTAGGATCCGTGAGATTAAGGAAGGAAATGAGTTGTATCATTGATTTTGTTTTTTTCTATTCAGTTGTGACCTTTAGTTCTGCCTCTCTTCTTTTGGATAAACTCTGATAATATAAAAAAATATACAAACAAAAAAAACCAAACAAAATCAAATCCCCAAACCAAAGAGCAAACACTGTGCACTTATCCTTAGAGATAAAGTTAGTGCTGTAGAAGCCTCTTTTGAGGCAGGAGGAGAACTGCAAGATGTGTATGGACCCAGTTATTATTTTTATTAACACATCACTTCCCTCTCTACTCTGCACTGGTGCGGCTCACCTCGAGTCCTGTGTGCAGTTTTGGTTACCACAAGATAAAAAAAGACATTCAGCTGTTGGAGAACATCCAAAGGAAGGCAATGAGGATGGTGAAGGGTCTGGAGGGGGAGCCATGTGAGAAGTGGCTGTGGTCCCTTAACCTGTTCAGTCTGGAGAAGGCTGAGGGGAGCCCTCAGTGCAGTCACAGCTTCCTCAGGAGGGGAAGAGGAGGAACAGGCACTGAACTCTGCTTTGGTGACAGGGACAGGACCCGAGGGAATGGCCTGAAGCTGTGCCAGGGGAGAAGTAGGATATTAGGAAAAGGTTCTTCACCCAGAGGGTGGGTGAGCACTAGAACAGGCTCTCCAGAGAAGTGTTCACAGCACCAAGGCTGACTGAGTTCAGGAAGCATTTGGAGAAAGCACTTGGGCATATGGTGTGATTCTTGGGGCGCCCTGGGCAGGGCCAGGAGTTGGTCTCAATGATCCTGATGGTTCCCTCTAATTTGGCAGGTTCTACAATTCTGTGATCACTGCACTGGTAACATTGTTTTACTATTTTATAAAGTACTTGCAACAAATTTCTGCTTCTTTGAATCAACTGAAAAAGAAGTCGGCTAGCAGAAGGCATTAGGCAGATTCTGAAAGGACATTCCTTTCCAGCATCTTCACACTTCTTACTGGACACAGGTTCTCTGCTCTTTTTTGTCTTTTTAGTGAGACAGAGACAGTGGTGCAGAGCAGAAATACTCATCTTTGATGCATATCTAAGGGCAAAAAACTGCTGAAATGTCTTTAGAAAAACTTGGGAACAGCAAAGCCCGTGTCAGACCTGCTTCAGTGAGGTTCATGCCACCCAAAGGGGTAGTGAGTTAGTCCCTCCACCATGTGCAGGTTCCTCTACCACCAGAAGTTGCTGGTGTAAGATAAAGCAGAGGCCAAGCACAATGTCAGACAGATAGCGTCCATGACTGGACAATCACAATACAGCTGCTTTGAGAAGAAAAGTCACAATATAAAAAAAGGCTATAGATATTTTTTGTCCTGAAAGATGCAATCTCTATTGCATTTAACCAAGAAAGTAATTTCTACCTAAAAACATGAAATTCAATATTTTGCTGCTATGGGAAAGAGTCTCCAAATTTTCAGTGTGTTTCATTCTCTAGATTCTTAAGGAGTTCTTAAAAATTCAGGTGTCTTCAATCCCAGAAATTTTTTTTAAATTGAAGGTTATCTTTGAGTTGAAGGCAATCTCTACCCCATAATTCAAAATGGACTTTCAGTGGTCTCTTCTGTTCCCCAGGCTTTCTGTATCTATTCACCTTAATTGTCATAAGATATTTTTCTGAATGTAATGCCGCAAGTGCTTTCTGACACATACTTGGAGAAACAGAACCCCTAAATTATATTTAACTCTATTTCATAGCAATTTTCATGGCAATTGGCATTGTATAATGCATGAAAACACAGTTCACTGAGCTGAAGTCTAGTTTTCAGTATAGTTCTGACATATATTTTATTATTAAAATGATTTTAAAATGCCCTTTGTGTATTTGTCTAACAGCTTTTTCACAGTGACAATCTGAGCTTCAGCACTGCAGTGGAAGCTGTGGCCGTGTGGAATCCTGCATGATTTTTTTTCCCCTTGACCTCATCTTTCCTTATGATTTCACTTAATACAGAATGACAAAGGAATTCCAAATTCCAACACAGCATAACACATATTGTTTCTGTCTTCACAGGCCTTTCTTTTCCTCTTGAGAACTGAATAAAGAAGAGCCATAAAATGACTGACTTCAAGAAAAATTTCTTAGCTTCTGAATGCTGAATGTAGTGCATAAATAACTGAGGTTTTTTTTTCCTGTATTGGGATTTGAAAGCTGGAGTGTGCTGACACAGGTATAATGTCAGGCTTGCGCAATGATTTTTATATTTTGAAAGTATACTCACTATACTGGGTGTGTATATATATATATATATATGTATAAAGTAAAATAATCAGTTTATTTTCCCAGGCTTCTGTCTTATCATGAAAACGAACACAATTGCTGTATTTTTAGGAGAGATATGCCAGTAAGGAAAAGGTACTTGAGAGTTTTGTGTGTGTTAAAGAAAATGGCCTCTCAGAGTTTTCCTTATACCTCAGCCTCCATTCCATATAGAACACTAAAGAAGATCATCTTTGGATATCAGATGGTGAGAGGAAAAAGTCTTTTTTCATCTTTCCCTGCTGCCACTAGTTCTGCTGCGGGCAAGCTGCACAACCCTTAGACATCTACCTTTCTGAGCACTTTTAAGCTGAGGAGCTACCTTACTGCCCTTCTTTTGGAAAATACTGTGACATTTTTGGTATGTGACAGTACTGGCCAACGTTCAGGTTCCAGATTCAGGGCAAAATTCTATGAAAGCAGCCTGTAGAAGATTTCCAGTTGTTTTATGTAATTATTTATTTGTATTTCCCACTTTCCTCAAAGCCTATGCCACGATATTCAGCAGCAGGAATTAAACTGAAAGTTTGGAATCTGGTAAAACCTGTTGGATTTTTAGCAAGCTGAATCTCAGTGTGTTTGTCTAGATCATAAGCAGCTCCTCTGGCTCCATTCCTAGACATGAGCTTTATTTTTCTGATCCCTTTATGACAATGGGACTCCAGGGCTGACTCCTGAGGCTTTTGTGGAGCACGCCACCTTGCTTTCCTCAGCTCATTGTATTTAATGTTGCTTATGTAGATTCCATCCATGAGGATGTTCTAGATTTGTGGTTTAGGAACAGGATCACAACCTAAAAAGGATCCTCAATCATAATCACTTTCCCAGCATTAACTTTCTTGAGAGCTATTACAGACTACATCCAAACCATTGATTTGAGTTGTATTCATAAATAAAGGGATTCTTCTCTTTTCTGAGATGAGCGATAACACATGGTAATACATGTCCACAGTACATAGGATTCAACTGTAAGCCAATGCCCCACATGCTGCTCTGTGACTCTAATATATAAGTAATTTCTGTGAGTAGTTTGCTCAGTCCAAAATACCTGCAATAATGTGAGCATGATGTCACAGCTTAGCAGAGTGTTGAAACAAAAGGAGGGCATGCAGTTGTGTGCTAAGATACCAGATACTGTCAGAGGACCGTATACAGCAAAGAGAAACAAAGCTGGTGCACATTTTTCCCCTATGCCTGTGGAGTTCATTGGCCACTAATGGTGAATTCTCTTTGTCTGGATCATGACCAGGAATTGTCCAGCAGAAATCTAGTTCAGTTCAGCCACAATTGTGCTTTGTGGATGTGTTAGAAATTAGGCTGTAGGGATGATCAACCCACAGCATTCAGCTTGGTTATGTTTCAAGTGTAGCCACTGAGCCTGTAACCTGCCTCAGTGCTGCACCATCTTCTGATGGCAGATAGCTCCCCAGGCACCTGGACATGTGAGTCACTGCTCAGCCTGGAATCCAGGGCTTCCCAGTGTCCCCTGATAGCACACTGTGGCCACTGCATGACTGGAGGAAGAGTGGAGTTCCCTTCTGCACCACAGAGTGTGAAGAGAGGAGTCAAGGTGCTAGACTTTGTCCCTGCCATGGGAGCAGACACACACTGGGTATGCCCCTAGAACCAATAGCAGAAGAACACATCCAAGCCCAGAAGGGAAGGCACTGTCACAGTTAATCACTGCAAACTTGTGCCCAAAGCTTCCTGTCTTACTCTGCCAGGCCCTTTGGGTCTGTCTCCTGTCATGCACATTTGTTTCCTTGTTTTGCCCTTGTGCATTTTCTAGTGTAATTTCCTTTCCCTGTAGAGAAACCAAAGGAATAGCATCCCCTACATTAAGCTGACTCATTACTTCAGAATCTTTCTACTGAACAATGTATTATTCATTTATTTCTATTCACACCTGTGACAAAAAATCTGAAAATCCTCAGAGATCTTCTGAGTTGCAGCATTCTCTATAACATCAGTAAGTCTCTCTAAGTTGCTAAAAGGTGTGTTATCAAAACCATTAACGTTTCAAAAATTATTAAAGTTATTTCTGCACAGGTTGTGCTGCGTGCTTAGTCTAACTATAAATGACACAAGGTTCTACACAAATCTTGGAAGGATGGGCCACTCCTCTGGTATTCTCCAATAAAATGTAAAGTTAAAATACTAAAACATTGCACTTTTAAATCCATCCCTGTGCCTGTGTTTTAATTTTTTTCATGTTTGATGAAATAATTGTTTTGTTTACTCAAGACAATGTGATCATGGTTCAGTGTCCCTCCCCATCTCTGACACCTGTGACGCAGACACCACTGGCATGTGACTCCTCTCAGGTGCTCAGGGACACATCCTTGAGAGCAGCCTTTTCTTGGCACCATATCATTCTTTCTGGATGAACAGTGCTGAACTGCAAGTGGATATTTTCAGAAGGGCTTATTTACTAAATTGTGGAACCTTAAAATTTCTCCATCATTTCATTTCACCAAAGACAGCTTAAGCATAGTTTCTGACCGTACAACTGCTGAGCAGGAACTTTTAGAAGAACAACACTTTGTCTTTTCTCATCACAAAGTATGCTGTTGTCGTACTACACACCGTCTCCAGACAAGGATTTTTGTCTTCATTGCTTTGGGAATTTTTTCATGTGAATAGTATTTTTGGCTTGGCTGAGCACAATCTCTGTTTCCAAGTCCCAGGATGGCTGTCATTGTATCTCTCTGAAGACAAAAATTATAGTCATGCAACATGAGGAAACCTAAAGATATGGAAAAAGTTTTCCAGAATGTTTATTGATGACTAGCAAACAATATTTTCCATAGTGGTGTAGTTTTCTTTCTTTATTGGATCATATAATAAAATTTCCCCCAGAGATAATGATCCATAAGATGTTCTTTTCTTTACTGATTAAAAAGAAGACCAACAGTAACATGAAATCTTGAAATCAATTAGCACGGGATATTTACCAAATTGTATTCTTGGTTCTAGAGTCCCCTTTTTCTTAATATTTGTCAGGGAAGATAAAAAGATCTTAAGGTGAGTAATTTTTTTTTCCTGGATTGTCTTATGATAAGTTTTTGTGTACAGTTAATAAAATAGAAATTATGTTTGACCAGCTATATGTCCAGCCTAAACAGCTCCCAATGGGTAATACAGTTTCCTGACAAAGACAACGTTTAGAAGTATATCTATTTATTTACATTAACATAGAAAATTGCTAGGTATTCAATTACCTGTGTAGAGGGAACCTGGAAACAGTAACTGTCCAAATGAAAAATTGTAATTTTGAAAAGCAAACTCTGGGTAGTATGGGTACTACTGGTAAATTAATTGACCAATACTTATATTGTGAAGTCAGCAAATTCTTATTAAAATTTTTAATGTGTCTGAGAGGCTGAACAAAAGCAGTGACAGACTGAGAAATTAAGTGAATGAATCTTGTTAAAGTTTTCTCTGACTGGAAATTAAATGCCAAACAAGTGAATGGAAATGTATGATGAAGAGGATTGAGAAGCAGAATTTATAAACAATTTGACTGTGTCTACATTTGTCATTCCAAATACATTTCTTAGTATAGTTTTAACAGTACTAGAAGTGTTCAAGAAAATGTTCAAATAAATAAAAAAATCCAGACACACCTGCAGAAACTTAGTGAAGAGATGCAAGTGTCTAAGAAATTGAAAGGCTTTTATATCTGAACATTTCATGAGAAGCAATTAATTTTTTTTTTGTTTAAATTTGGATCTTATATATATATAAAAATATATTTCTGAGGTAGTTATCTATTTTTTGGAGGAGAAAAAAAGATTAAGTTTTTAAAGCCATTTGAGCAAGAAGATAGAAACTTTCAAAGATGAAGGATTTTTGCAGTACAAACAGGTTATCTAAATTTTAGACTTTCTGTATGCTGGACTATATTCTTAGCTGCCATACTTCATTGAGACAATAATCTTGGTTTATAAAAGTCATAGAATCCAATTTACTGAAAGATAAAGGTGCAAATAATTACCAAAAATGCCTGTGTTGGCTGTGGGGCATCCCAAGAGTGTTGCTGAAGCTCCTGCTTCCAAACAGAACATGTTACAAGTGTTTGTTGAGCATCAGCTGCTTCAGCACCCATTTGATCCAGGCACCATGACCTTCTCCAGCTCAGAGGCAGGAACTTAGAGCTTTTCTTTGGTGTTGATTCCTTCATCTTCCATCATCAAAGCTGTGGGTGGGAGCCTTGCATAGTCAATGCAACCAACTCTTATTAACATTTCAGTCATGCCCAAGGCCAGAGGCATTTTTTACAGCCATTTCTTTACCAGCTGGAGGAAGCATGGCATCTTCATTTCTTCTTCCCTTTAATGGCCTATTTATCACCTGTTTTCTGTAAGTATATTTTTCTGGAATAGTCTAATTGTCATAACAGTGTTATAACTGAATATGAGTTTTATGTGTCAACTGTATCTTTATTCTATTTTCTGTATTATTAATCCACTATTATTGTTTACATAGAAGAATGGATTGCATAGCTCTAAAATACTGTCTGAACCTTCCAAATAGTCTCCATATACTTTCATGCTGTTTCTTCAAACATATTGTATAGACGTTATTTATTCTCTTTACTCATATTTTCCTGATTGCAAACCTTTTATTGTGAGTATTTTTTTCCTTAGATTTTCTAATCTGAACCATGTTGAGTAAGAGGAAATGTTGACTTGTCTTGACTTCTGTTAAGTCACTGGGTAAGGGGGTACTAAACTGGGATTAGAAGCAGATATTTCAGAAGGAAGAATTCTCTTACAGGGATATACTGACAAGCTGAAAGATCTGCAAACCATACAATGCATGATGTTTAACAAAGAGAAATAATCCCAAGCAGCAGTAACAGCTGTGGGATCAATGTCTGGGATGTAAATATTTTGGAAAAGACCTAAAGGGCTGTGAGGAGCAAGCTGAACATGGATCAGCTGTGAACCCTTGCAGCAAACTGATGCATGGATCAGTAAGAATATATACAGCAGGTGATAAGGTGTGATTATTTAGGCCAGATATGAAATAGAGTGCTCAGTTTTCATCACCCTCCATTCAAAAGACATAAAAACCAGGATCACCAACATGGGTGAACTATACATGTGAGACAAGTTGGGACCATCCAGCCTAGGGAAGAGAAAACTCAGGAGGGGGATCTAATCACAGCCTTTCAGTACCTCAAAAGTAGCAACAGAGAAAAAGAAGCTACTTCCTGAACAAGGATGCATGGCACAAGAGGCTGTGGACACAGGGGCAAATTCTGTCTAGGTACATGAATTAAATTTTCAGGGTGAGAGCAATTAAACATTTGAATAAATTACATAGACAACTGGTGTGGTGTCCTGCACCAGAAATACTTGTACTTGTTTTGCTAGGGTCACAGATAATCTGATCTAAGTCCCTGCTTTCACCAAACAACCAGACCAGGTGTTCAAATATCCCTACTGTCCTGTTCTGTGATTCCAGAGCTCAGAGTAAAGCTCTGACAGAGAAGAGGTGTAAAGAATCCTTTTAGGGCTTTTATCTATCAGGGGAGATGTCAGATAATCAGGATTAATGAATATTTTAAATGCTCAGAAACTTTTCCAGTCTGAATCACTCAGGTCTTGCTTGAGGCACCAGTCCTGGAAAAGGAAGGTTGCTATGTTTATTGGCAGCACAGTTTAAATGTAATTTTCTCTTGTCACACTGAGATAAAATAATTGCTTACACATTCCCTAGTAACAGTCTTGCCTGGCTAATTGTTTGGTTCTGTGCTAATTCTTTGGCAATGACAACAAGACCATATCCCCAGTCTGTACAGTATGTAAAGTAATTTTAATCCAACAAACATATGAAGGGTGTTTCATTAGTTGCATTATTTTTCTGTCTTTATCACAGTCATTAATTCGGAGTAATTGCATCCAGTTCTGGATGTGGCTGGTTCCTTGCTCAATTTAATGAACTCTGTGTAAATACAAACCTAGCATTTTTTAAATTATGTAATTTAAATGTAGTTTTCAGAGGGGCAATATATGTTATTTTGGAAGAAATAAAATAGCAATTCAAAAGTTATTTTAAAAAATCAAAATCTCTTTTATTTTGCTAGGTTTTTCTCCTAACAACTTGTATTTCACATTGTGAATATTTTGGAAAAATGCCTTGATTTTTCAAGGTAAGATTTTCTTTTTAGGGCTTTTTTCCCTTTTACCATCTATTCTACTTTTCATTTTTTACTACAAATGAAAAGGAAAGAAAAAGGAATCAACAAAAAAGCCTAAGAATCCATAAGCATTATAAGGGTGGAAACTAATCCTTTTTTCCTCATTTTAATATTTAAAGTAACTCTTAAAAAGAAAGTGCTACAACAAAACAGGGAACAAGAATGAATCTATCTGGGTTAATAATTCTGTCACCAATTTTGATGGTGGCATGTCAGATTTGCAGATGACATCAAACAGGAGGGAGTGGATGTGCTCAAGGATTTCTGTGCACAGGGATGAGTACACAAAGGCCTTGTGCAATTCAGCAGGGAATGCCAAGTCCTGTCCCAGGGATGCAGGACCTTCAGGCTGGGGAGCAGTTCTGTGGGAAAGGCTCTGGGGTTCCAGCTGGCCCCAGTGGGATGTGAGCCAGGGCTTGTGTCACCTGGCAGCTCCAACACTCAGACTGAGGGAAGACACCATCCCTCCACCTGGAGCCCGGCACCCACTTGGGTCTGCCCATGAAAAACAGACTTTGGTCCACCAAGGGAACCCTCGGGATGGTCATTTTGGGAGCAGTGGCTCTGTGAGGAAGCGCCAGGGGAGCTGGGCTTGTTGTTAGAGGGTCCCAGCAGCCACCTGCCTCTATCCAGGCCAAGGACTTGAGCATTTCTCAACAGGATGAGGAACAGTGGGCTGGAAACACTGGAGGTCCGGGCTGGTCAAAGTAATTGAGAAGTGAAAGATGTGGTCCTAAGAGTTTGGGCAGTTGCCATCCTTGTTGGTCTTTTCAAGAGAAAGCCCAGGAAGCCTGGTCTGATCTCATACCTAACAATGCTGTGAACACAGGCCTAGACAAGAAAGCTCCTGAAGCCTCTTCCCATCTGATTTATTCTGCAATTTTCAGATAGGCAATAAAAAGGGACCATATGAAAAAATGGAAGAGAAGTGAATTTCAAACATACTTATGTGCACATATGGCCCCACTTCATAAAGGAAATAGAAATTAATTTCTGCTTTAGTCTTTAAAAAATTTCAACAAAATAAATGGGACAAAAATGGGGCAAAATTTTGCTTTTTTTTCCTTTAATTAAAACAATTTCTGGAGAAAAAAAAGGTTTTGTTCAGTTGTAGTTTCTGAGTGCTTACTAAAACCATTGAACATCTTATTAGATTCTTGTTTTGCAGTTAGATTAATACACACTGAGCTGATTATGAAAAACCTGTGACAGGATCAGACCCTTACAATTTGGTGCCTCTGCATGTTCTGGCTGTTTACCAGCTTCTTATTTTCCTAAAAAGATATGCGGCTTCTTTGAGAACTCTTACTGCAACATATGCATTTACACAAAATGAAATTTTTAATTTTTTTTTTTTTTTGCAAGCAATTGTATTCATAAATCTCAATGAACTAAATATTCTTAGTGAAGTGGAACAAGCTTCAGCTTTCCAAAATAAGCATGCTGAATCTTTAAGAGAGTTGTTTTTTATTTTAATCTTTTTTGTTTGCTACTTTGTTTGAATTGTAGCATTCAGATGCCCTGTAGAAATCAATAATATTTAAAATTATTTCATAGATTTTTTTTTTTTTTCTGCCTACCCCTTCATAGACTTTCATAGCTGGAAAACAAAAAAATATCAAATTGAACAAAGGGTGTAGAAAATGCTCACAGTTTTGGGTGGTAAGCCTTGAGCTCATTCCACTGTGGAGTGCATCAGGTATTGGAATGTTAGACAGATGGCATTGAAGTGATATCTTGAGGATTATTTCTCACAAACTTTTTAGATATTTCAAGTTTTTGAGGTTTTTGGAGGTGGGGGGTAGTTTGGGTTTTTTTTTACAAAGTATGATTTTTGTGGAAACCACCCCTACTGAGTCATTTGCATGTAAATATCTAATTTCCACAACAGAAGTGTGGTACTCCTAAAACAATTGCCTGAAGATGTGGTAGCACTTCCAGTTTGTGCAGGGATTTCACACAGACTTCTATAGACATTTGAGCTCCTTCTTCTTTTCTTTCATATGAAAATCTCTTCCAAACATATCTCCTATTCTATATCATTTGCAAACAAGACTCTTCTAAAATCACTACATACCATCAAAAGCTAGAGAAATTGGAAAAGTGAATTTCCCAGTGGAATTCCTTAGATGTATGATTTCATATTGTTGCAATTTATCACACAAAATCTTAGCATAAAATTCCACAGGATGATGTGAAATGACACTAGATTTCATTTAATAAGGGCCAATTTAGACTTATTGAAAGCTGTCCTGAGGCTTCTTGCAAATTCATGTATCTTCTTGTAAGTCTTATGATTTACACTTTCACTCTGCAAAAATCTATAACAAAAATTTTGAAAGAAAATATCTAATTTTTTTGTGAGAACAGGATTTAAATTAATTTTCTAGCTCTGGCATTTGAGTTAGAGAGGAGTTGATCTTAATGCATAAAATAGAATATTGAAGGTTTTTCACACTACATGTTTAATGTTGTTTCTGTGGGTAAATATTGTATCTTTGCCAAAAATCTGATGGATTGCTTTTACCTTCACAAAAGTCAGTATTTCCTTTGAAAAAGTATCAAAAACCTTTAAAGAGAAAGTAATGTAAAATTCTCTTATGTATCCAACAACACATTTTAAGACTCATAGAAGAAATAATGAGATATTAATTAATATTTGTACTATTAAGAAATTATTTTTTAAATCTTCAATTTTCCATAGAATCACAGAAAGTTTTAGATTGGAAAACACCTTTGAGATCATCAAGTCCAACCTTTGGACTTGTCAATCAGACCATGGCACCAAGTGCCACATCCACAGATGTTTCTTGAATACCTCCAGGGATGGTGACTCCACCACCTCCCTGGGCAGCCCATTCCAATGTTTAACAGCTCTTTCTTAACAACCCTTTCCATGAAGCAATTCCTCCTGATGTTCAGCCCGGGACCCCCCTAGCATGGCTTGAGGCAGCTGTAGAGAGCAATGAGGTCCCTCTGAGCCTCCTTTTCTCCAGGCTAAACACCACATATGCCTCAGCCATTTCTCACATGACTGACTCTCTAGACCCTTCCCCAGCCCTGCTGCCCTTCCCTGCACCCTCTCCAGCCCCTCAGTGCCTTTCCTGTAGTGAGGGGCCCAAAACTGGACACAGGATTTGAGGTGTGGCCTCAGCAGTGCCGAGCACAGGGGGACAATCCCTGTCCTGGTCCTGCTGCCACACTATTGCTGACCCAGGCCAGGTGCCATTGGCCTTCCTGGCCTCTGGGCACACCTGGCTCGTGGTCAGCTGCTGCTGACCAGCACCCACAGCTCCTTTTCCTCTTGACAATTGTGCAGCCATTCTTCCCCTAGCCTGTAGCACTGCAGGGTTTTCTTTATGGACAAAGTGTAGGACTCAGCACTTGGTCTTCTTGAACCCCATACCATTGGTCTGGTTTTTCCTATCTAGTCTGTCCAGGTTCCTCTGCAGAGCCTTCCTACCCTCCAGCAAATCAACCCTCCCACCTAGCTGTGTGTCATCTGTGAATTTGCTGAGGGTACACTCAATCTCCTTATCCAGATAATCAATAAAGTTTTTGAGCAGCACTGGACCCAACCCTGAGCCCTGGGAACCACCACTAGAGACTGGCCACTGACTGGATGCAACACAAATTCCCACCATTCTCTGGATCTGCTCATCCAGACAGTTCTCATCCCAATGAAGAGTTCACTTCTCCAAGCTGTGGGCTGCCAGTTTTTTCAGGAGAATGCTGTGGGAGACAGTACCAAAGGCTTTTCTGAAGCCAGGTTGTTACAGTGTCTCAGATACCCCAGGCCTGTCCCAGATGATTCCCCTGACAGGTTTGTCAATCATTCCTCCTTTCCACATCCTGACCCCTGATGAGTGCTGTCTGTCAACCCTGGCATTCCAGAAGGGCATCGAATGATTGGCATTATTCAAAAGATGCTTCCCAGCCCTGGAAAGACATTGGGCCATCCAAGTGTTCTCTGTCCCTTAGGACCTTCACCCCCATACCTGGTTGGTGTCACCTGTGTTCCTTCCCTCCCCCTCTCCCCTGGTTAGAAGGGCCAGCAGCCCTGCTGTGGGAGTTCTGCTGGAGCTGTTGTTGGATTTACAGGCCTTTGGGCCAGGAATAAAACTCTGAGTCAAAACCCTCCATCAGAACTGGCTCCTTTCCTTCACCATCGCCTTGGAACCTCTCAGTCAAAGGTGACCCTGAGCTCCTGCATGCCTGGACTTGTCTCCAAGCCCTCAGCTGTAACATCGTGTGAGCCTGAGGTACCACCGGGGTGAGAACACCACAGAGCTGCCAGACAGGCAAACAGCAAGGGCCAACCAGCTCAGGCACAACCTCCTGGTAATGGATTTAACTCCAATTTTTTTTATTTTTTTTTTCTGCTTACTCCTTCATTCAACAGGTGAATTTATTAGATGACATACACAATATGTAGCATTTCACCATTTAGACAAAACTCACAGCGTTTCATCCACCAGGCAGGTCATCTTGTCAGAAAAAGAGATCAGGCTGTTCAGGAAAGACTTGCCTTTCCTATATCCATGTTGTCTGGGCCTGATCTCTTGGTTGTCCTGTAGGTGCCATGTGATCACACTCAAGATGATCTGATCCATAACCTTGCTGGGCACTGAGGTCAGGCTGACTGGCAAGTAAGTTCTCCAGATCCTACTTCTGGCAGGTTTTTCAAGGTTTTTTTGCAGGTTTTCCTTCAGCCACTAGAAATTCTTTGAATGATTTCTGATAGACGAAGGGGAAAGTCTAAAATTAAAAGGTCTAAATTAAAGAATCAAAGCAGCTTATTGATTTCTGAACAACATGTAAATAATTGTCAATTGACAAACAGTGCATCTGGGAATCATATCTAATACAGTTGATAATCTGCAATATTAGACCCTCTCAAAAGAAATAACAAACAAATTCTGACAATAATGCCAATAATCATAATAATAACAAAACCATTCTTCTGTAACTAGTCCCGAAATCTTCATACCACATATGCACACATGCAATTATGTTCACAACGCCCTCAAGACAGGGGTGTAACCAGTAACCCCCACCCACCTAGGCATGGGGGCTGCCCTGCCTGCATTCAGGGACATCCCTCTGGGCTGGGCAGGGGCTGTGATGCCCCAGGGCAACTTCTGTCACTGCCAAATCAGATTTCATTTCTGTCCTTTCCACTGCAAAGTCTCTCCCTCTGGTTATGAATTTTCATTCTTCTTTTATACTATTCCCAGTTACTGTTTCTTTGTATTGAATCCTCTTTATAATTCCCCCATTACTATTTAATCCAGCTGACAATCATTTTCTTCTTGAGCATGATCAGTTTTGGGTGAATATTCTAAAAGCTAGGTTTCTGTATTCATTACAAACACAAAGACACACTCTCATGTTCTCACCTGAACAGATAATTTGCCAAAAAAGGGTTATGCAGGCACCCCTGCATTGATGACCACAGGAACAGGATGTAACTTCCTACACTGCACTGAGATTACCAGCATATACTCTTGTGGCCATAAGTAAAGTAGCTAAAATTGTGAATTAGTTAAAATATTTCATTTGAAATTATCTTTATTCTTATCTTTATTCTTCTCAGGAGAAAAAGAATCTTTTTTACCTCTGCCTATTTCTCTTCTTTTCAACAAGTCACCCCAAATTTCAGCAAAAGAGCCAGTAATGCAATTTTTTTTTGTATTTTCAAGAAAATGGGGAAAAATTTTCTTGATTGGCGCTTGAGTCAATTTTACCATGAAGCCAGAACAAGAGCTTGCAGGAGGAGTAGCAATACCTTGTTGTAGTCTGGTCAGTATGAGTTCCACAGGGAGGGGACAGGGGGCAGCTGAGACTGCTGAAGGGGATGCAGAAACTGTGGAGTCTGAATGCCTCAGCTGTGATTGGAACCTGGATTGGTTTGTGCTCATCCCTAGCAGTTATTTAAATAACCAGTGTGGGTAGTTGATATAGACCAGACTTGCTGCTCTTTTCCTGCATTCAGACCAGACATATCCAGGGCAATTGCAGAGAGGAGGTCAAATGCAGTTGTGGAATGTAGTAATTTATACTGCCTGATGGGCCCTTTAGGTAGCTGGTAGGAAAGCCAAATGAATCTGTTCATCTGTCCATAACATTTTGTTTCTGATCCTAGTGGTAACTGGCATCACATAAAAATCAGTTCTTAAAATTCTTGTGGTTATCTCCATATCAAGAATTGAGCAGAGAGGCAGCTACAACTCTTGACTGGAAGGCATAGATGTTTTAAAAATCTTCTGTAAAACTTCAAAGTACATTGTAATGACTCACCAATTTCTTTCTATCAAAGATCAAACAACATTTAAAACCCCTTTTAGTGTGCATTGCTGAAGTAAGAGGCTTTCCATCACTTTCCCAAGAGAACATTCCACTGTCTTAAAGTTCTTTTTGTTAAGAAGATTATTTTCTTCATGTTTAGCTTAAATTTGACATGATATTTTACCTTTAAATCCTAGTTCTATTTGCTCCATCTAATTTATTCCCAAATATGATAGTCCTTTTTGCTCTTTGGATTTTTATTGATGCAGGAGGTATAACTTGAGTACTAACACATTTACCTGAAGTATTTTGTAATTCAGCTAGAATCAGGACCGCTTGTGAACCAGTGCATGCCTTATTCCAGTTTAAGGTGTATCATGGTATTTTATATGTGATCTGACAGGGAGGCCATTTTTCTCAAGGTCATCTCTGTTTCATTGTAGAAGTTCTCTGTTCATACTAATGGTTAACTATCCACCTCTAAATCAAGAGCTAGAGCCTTTTGCCACTGAATCATAGAACCATTTGACTTGGAAAGGACATTAAAAATCATTTAGTTCCAACCTCCCTGCCATGGGCATAGACACATTCCACTAGATCAGGTTGCTCAAAGCCCCACCTGGCCTTGAACATCTCCAGGGGTGGGCACTGACAACTTAGGCTAACTTCAGCTCCCCCACAGTAAAGAATTTCTTCCTTATGCCCACCCTCTTATACCTTTCTAGCTACCTTTTTTTTATTCTAATCCCATTAATCCTTGTACTGTTACTACAGGCCTTTGTAAAAAGTTTCTCTCCACCTTTCTTATGTGCCCTCTTTATATATTGGAAGGCCATGATAAGGTGTCCCCAAAGCCTTCTCCATGCTGAACACCCACAGCTCTTTCTGCCTGCCTCCAAAGGAGAGATTCCAACCCTCTAATCAATTTTGTGACCCTCCTCTGGCCTCCCCCTTACAGCTTAATCATGTTCTTTTGCTGGGAGCCCCCAGACTGGACTCAGTGCTCTAGATGTGGGGTTTGAGAGCAGAGGGGGTAAATCATTTCTCTTGACCATTGGCCATACTTTATGCAGTCTGGCATGGGTTGCCAGCACACACTGCTGGCTCATATTCAGTTTTTCACCCACCAGAATCCCCCAAGTCTTTCTCTGCAGGGCTGCTCTAAACCCATTTTTTCCTCAGTCTATGTTGATATCAGACACTGCCCTGACCCAGAAGCAGGACCTTGAGTTTGGCCTTCATGGGCCCACACCTCAAGCTTGTAAAGGTTTGATCTGAAGGTTACAGTCTTTCACCTGTTTTGACACTTTCACTTTCTAGTATTTTCCAGGAGAGAAGGGAGTTTGGCTGAGGTACAGAATGTGGTTTGAGTCTTACTTTGTATATTAATTGCCACTGTACTGGGGTATGGAGACTGATGTTGAAATGGGGGAAACACATCAAGAAAGCAGGGCATAAACAGTGGTGTGTCTTTTACAGAGCTTGATTGTACATCTAAATCTGCTTTTACAATTACATACAGAGACTAAAGAACAAAGGAATATGTTAATTAGATAACATGCTGATTAAAGTGAAAGATATGCAGCAACTTTGTTTTTCTTTTAGTAAATAACTATTCTCTGGAACCATATTTTTCATTCATTTTCATCACAGTAACCAGATTCAAAACATATTTAATTTCCTGAGGCCTAAATCTCATAACATTTTGATGTTTATAAAAGTATTACTAAAATTTGACAAAATATCAGAGCCACTATTCTTCACAAGAGTAAAGGACAAATGATTCCACAGTACAAACATCACAGGAATATCAAATCAAACTTAGTGTCCCAAAGAGCAAGACACTAATGTACAAATAAGATTTGTCTGGTTGCTTCCAAATCTGAAGCCACAGGGGACTGGTTGAAATACCAGCTGATGTTTGCTGCACCTGCTAATTGCCACACATACTGTTGAATCTGTGCTGTTTCATCTGTTGTAGCAGGCTTTATTCTCAGCAGGGATCAGGGTGCTCCTAGATTTTCACTGAACTGGCTGGGTCCTGCAACAGACTGTCCCCCCCATCAAGCTTTGACTTGCGGCATCAGACTGCCGCTCATTACAGCATTTCTGTAACTCCTGCAAACACACAAACTGCTGCTTTAATTTCTCCACTTGTCTGAACCTAAAAAATGGGGACAGTGGAGGCAGAATCCAGGGGCTGGGGCTGAGTTGTGTCACAGTGGCCTTGCAGAGAGTGTCTGAGCTGTTGTGTTCATCTCATACATCAGCAGCAGCCTGAGGGAGGTCACATCTGGAGATCTGTGTTCAGTGCTGGGCTCCCCAGTACAAGAGATAGACATATTGAAGTGAGGTAATATTGTGGTCTTGTTTAGTTGGTTTTTTTTGTTTGTTTGTTTGTTTGTCTGTTTGTTTTTTAAATGAAAAAATCCCTTGTGTAGAATACAAGCAAAAAAAAAAAAAGGTTAAAAATTAATAAAAAGCATTAAAAGTTGCAGCAAATATTTGGTCGCTGTGTTCAAGAAAAGAACATTCATATGCATAAAACTTATACGCCTTATACTTATTGTAATTTATTAACATATTTTATCATCCGTCCATTCTGATTTTCATTGTGGTTAATATCCATAAAAAACATGATGAATGCTATTTTTCTATGTAAAAGAAAGTGCAACTGTGTCATTCCCATTCAATTTATTTTATGCAAAGTAGCAAACTTTATTATCACACTAGCATAGAAATATTACAGATCTAAACTGGTGGGCTATAGCCTAATCCTTCATACCCTCTTGTAAAACAATACTGTGTTGCACATGATGCTCTTACATTGCTTCTCTCATATTCACACTAATTTAATCAAAATGTAAGAGCTGCTTTGTTGGAATTATCAAAGAAAGCAAATAAGCTAAAGAGAGTTATGATACAACTAATTATGTGATGATATAGGTTAATCCACTTGGCTTGGCCTTACCTTGGAAATAGCTGGGGAAAAAATAGAATTTAGATACATTTTTCAGAAAAGAAACTAATAGCTGATGTGACCATATGTGTAGTGCAATTAGAATTTTACAGGAAATTCAGGCAAGAATGGCTCTAGTGATAGTTTTTTGTATGACCCATGTACATATTTCCCACAGCACAGTAGCTGTTTCTTTTTTCTTTTATTCCTTCTGTGTATTGCATGTTTCTCATGTACTAATCTCTCCATTGCAAGATTATTACTTCTATTATGATGACTCAGCTTACAGGGAACATGTTGATCTGTTCTTTTGACCAGAAGTTGCTAGAAATTTATCTTATTAACCCAGATGTGTTTTAATTTCAGCAGTAGATGCCTTCATCATAAGCAAGGACACATTTTTCTCAGAATGGGTCTGTAGAGATGGTTTCTTGAACATCCTTCAGTGTTCCACAGCTGCTATTAGAGGGGTAAGTATGGCAAAGTTATATACGGGTGCATACGGAGGTCACACAACTTTTGGTAACAAAGGAAAGGTGGTGTCAGAGTAGAGTCATGACATACCTTGCTCTGAGTCACTGAGATATGAAAGGCAGTTCAACAGGGTTGGGAATTTAGAAGATCCAAACACGCAGATACCATGAAAATTAAATATAGGTTTAACATTTTCACCACTCCTTCATGAGTGTGCACTACTTTTCCCCTTAGTAAGAGAAAAATAATTTTTGTGCTGTAGGAAGGCACTTAAGGTGTCCTAGGAAATGTCAGCCAATTCAGCAATCTCATGTGCTCCCAGTAAAAAAATGATGGCCTTCCTCCCTGTCTCCCTGTCTATCTCATTTTCTTTGTGCTCACTCTCAAAAGGAATTGTATTGCTGCATTGAATATGAAACAGCAACGTAAAAAGAATGATTCCCCCACATGTAAGATAAAGGACTATATGACCTAGAATATGCTTCCTAGTTTTCTTCCTGGGGGGAAAAATATATGAAGACATCTTCTTCTGTTTCTTCTTTAAAAAGACACCAAAATTCTTGACTCTTCCTGTTGAATATATTTATTTAACAAGTTTTACTGTGTTTTTTTCCTAGATTTTACATATATATGAATATTCATGCAAACATGACATGTTTGTCTCTAGTCGTTAACACAGGTGAATCACCCTTTTATGAACTCAACCTCCTCTTTAATGGTTTTCTTTTGCTGTTTTCCAATTTGATTTCATACAGTGGAAAGACAAATATGTAACAGAAATGAGAACAAGTAATGTAATGCTGCACATTTCCCCTACTCTTTAGCAATACACTACTACCTTGAAGGTTTAGGGAAAATGAGAAATTATGTATGACAAAAATCTCTTGTGTAAGCTCTTCACTGTGCTCTGTGAATTCACCTCCAATGCTGCAAGCTCCAATGTTATACACAGAAGGATCCAACTTCCTGCTGACAATATTGAGCTCATCACATCTTTTTAAATGAGTCTGGAAAAATTCCCCAGTTACACATATGCCTGCTTTTCTAACTCATACACCAGAGGGTTAGGCTGGCTCCATGTATTCCTTGAGAATTGCCTTCTCTCCCTCTCTTTCCCTCTTCCCGCTGAAACATCTGCATTTGATTTCTATTTGTCAGCTGGCAAAAGGAAGCTGAAATACCTCTGTGACACTTATCCACAGATGCATAGTTTATATGATCCATCTGTAAAAAGTACCATGTGGTATCTGCCTTCCACCATGCACCAAGGACCAGATTTACAAAATTATGTGGGTATCTGAATCACACTGTAATTAAAGACTTTTGGGGTTGCAAATAACTGCCCCAGATCTCTTCCCTTTATACTTGATAGCTCCTTTGATTTCTACTGAAACTGCCATGTAAATGATTTTTTCATATTAAAGAAGAAAACACAGAGCAAGAGATGCAGAAAGGGTGAAAGAACATATCTGATAAGAAGTGACAGTCATGACAACTACAATGTGTTGATGGTCACAGAGTATAAATAGTTCTGAAGTAAATCCATGATTTTCAAAACAAGGCTCAGGTTCTATATTTGTCTTGAGTAGTGTTAAGGTGAGCAAAGTTTCCATAGGGACTGAATTTTCTTGACAACAAGCTTTGTTACACTTTCTATAACCTTGTGCTCACAGGGTACAGTGAATGCAAAACTTTTTGTGATGCTCACTACATCACGAGTGAGGACAAAATTCTACCAGGAATCACAATGAGCAGAATCTTTCCCACATAGGCTTTTTGAACCACATACAATTCTTGTTTCAAATCCTACACTGAGTTCAACAATTTTGGGTGATACATAAGTGAGAATAATAATTTTAAATAAAGTAGAAGGAAGCAGAAGGACTGTAGAGTTATCTACTTTGCAAAGTTTGACTGGATTGAGATGAGGAAATTGAGAGTAAGAGTCAAAGAATGCAAGTATGAAGGTCAGAGCAAAAAGTTGAAACAATGCATGGAAGGGAAGTGTCCTTGGCGTTGATGATGATGAAGCAGCAGTCTAGCCAGTGACAAGGCTGCATAGCTGATCATTGCCAGGTTCTGTTCTGTCTGGTATGTTAGTATAAATCTATAATAAAAGCAATAATATGGTGTCCTAAAGGATGTTATCTCTGAAATATTAAGCTGTCTTCTAACCCTAGGTGCAGGATCATTATTTCACCAAAACAGATTACACTGAAGTCGATTCTCAGTGGACAGAGAAATTATCACAGTTTTACTCCTTGACTCATGCTGTGGGAAAGGCTTGGGAGTGGCAACAGTAAACAAAACACTAAACATAGAACTGAATATTGACTAAAACTCAGTCATCTCCTTTTCTAACTGGATGTTTCTAAGCCTTTAAAATTGCCTAGCTAAAAGGAAACACTAGCAAAAATGTCTATATACAGTTTAAACTGGATTAAACTGGACTGGGTACTTGACCTCCAGTTGCTATACATCCTTGATTTTATGTTGACAGTCTAAGAGTATTAAACATTTGATCCATGTCTGGTGTTTTAAATTTTTGATGGCTAGTTTCTTTTCTTGAATGATGAGCACAGTTGTTATTTTTACTGCATCAAAAATGAGCAAGACTTCTTCAAGAAAGCCTATCTGCTGTGAAATAAAATTGAAAATTGCTGCATTAAAAAACATTTTCTAAGTATAACTTATTTGCCATGATTCATTAATATATACTGTCAGAATTTTGATTTATGCACATTTACTTTCAGAATCAGGTATATTGTGCTGATTTATGTATGCTGCATATAAAACTTACTTAAAAATCTTGAATCTTAGAGTTCTGATTTAGTGTGTGAGTATATAAATCTTTCTGTTAAACTTTCAGTTTAGTTTCCTGATTTATATACACAAGATTTCATGGATCATAATGTTGAAATTCTAATTTAATACTGTAGTTACTGTAAGAAGTATTAGTGCAATAAAATATGCAACAGTTAAGACAGTAGGATGAAAATAATCCATGATTTTTGTAAATTGCACCTCTGGCCCAACTTTAGCTAGTGTAAATCAAAATAAAATTTTCACTTCAGGAACTTTCTCTGACTCATTATATCTATGAATCTTGCTCTTTAGTCATAATATGCAAATATAATTAGAAGCATTACACTTGGAATGGTCTAATGAAAGGGGATGTTATATCATAGAAATTACTTTTCTTTTTGATCTCAACTCTCTACAATCTTCATTTACTAGTCATCAAGAGCAATATACCTAGCAGAGATATGCTGTTACAGATGTTCTCATGAATGTTTTGGTACATTAGCATACACTTCATTTTAGATAAATTTAGTTTTGATATTCATCAGCTCTTAAAAATAAAATCATAATACAGTTCAAGATCACAATTCATTGTAATGTTCAGTTTTCCCATGAGTTCAACTGCTATATTGTTGATTTTTCCTATATAATGCAATATAATATAATAAAATAAACTATCATATTTCATTTTAAATAGGCATTATGAGGTAGTCAAAAAGCCAAACACAAAATAATCTTTCTGGGTAAAGAGAGTTATTAGAAGAGTTCAAGTTGAAACACTGGTAAGGTTTATTCCCAAAAAGTAACTACTCTTTTTACAAATCCATTTCCCTGCCTGAGAACCCAAATAGCTGAGTGTGTGATGAGCAGCTGTGAGGTCCCTAGGCTAGAAGGACTCTCCTGTCTCTAACAATAATGTGCTCAGAGACTGATGCAGATGCATTTCCAAACTATGTGTTATAAAAAATGATGTATTAGGTTGATGTGGAAAGGTTTTGGAGTTTAGTGATGGGTGAGAGCAGGGGAAGAATGTGAGGAGTTCTCCCCCTGAGGTGGAAGTAGAGACAAGGACAATGTGGGATGAACTGACCAAAGAAATAGGGAATAAAGTTAAACCTGGGAAAGAGGGAGGGAGGGATGGGAGGAAGGCGTTTTTAAGATCTGGATTTATTTCTCCTTATCCTACTTTGATTTCATTTGTGAAAAAATGAAATTGATTTCCCCAAGCTGGGTCTGTTTTGCCTATGACGGTACATGGTGAGTGATCTCTCCCTGTTCTTATGCTGACCCTCAAACCTATGGTTCTATTTTCTCTTCCCATCCAGCTGAAACAGGGAGTGAGAGTGGCTTTGGTGGGCACCTGGCTGCATCTAGCCAGGGTCAACCTAGCAAAAATGGTCAAGAAAACTCAGCTGTATTCCTGACCCATAAAGGGTCACAAACCTCAACTTAGTCCTACTGTTTTTCTGTGTAATAGGTCTGGTTCCTCTGTATTCTGCTGAATAACATTACAGAATTGTGGAGAAAATGTGTTTCAACAAATTAGCACTTCAGAGACAAACATAGCTTGAATTTTCCTGTCTCAGTTAATTTCAATTGCCAAACTGAAAAAAATAAAAGAGCAAAACTGTCACAACAAGTTACTCTTTAACTCCATTATTCCATTATAGTGTATTTTCTACTTAAGATCTTCTTCCTGATCCCATGGAAATTTCATTGATACATTCTTATATTTTCTGTAGGACTCTGAATTGCTTTGTCTGTTTCTAACCCCTGGAACAGATCATCTGGCAGGGATATCCATAAACAGTTTCTTGCTGCAAAAATAGACTCTTCCACTGTGGGAGTTAAGGCTTCCTACAATGACCAAGTGCGAAAGTTCCTCTCCTTCATGAGTGGAAATGTAAGTGACAGAAAATCTTTATCAGCCCTTCCCTAGTGAGAGTGTGGGTCTGCAAGCATCAGGAATTTTTGTCTGTTAGACTATACCTGAGGTCCTGGCAAAAATATTTTTGAATCCAAAAAGAAATTAGCTGCCCAAATGTGTGTGCCATGTGCAGTTTTAACTAGCAAGGATAATTATAACAGGCTATGGTATCACTTGCTTTTTTCAATGTTAAATCTTTGCTATAAACAGTCCATGAGTGATGTGAAAGACAGTCATTATTAAGGGTGCACTTGTGAGTAAAAATACAGCCAGGGGAGAGTATTAATACCTTTTGCAAACTTCCTGACATTTTTCCACAAACCAGTGTTTAAGCCATTCTTTGCATAATGGATTTGAATATCTTCTGCATTAAATTCAGAACTTCTGTAAAAGTGATAGTCATAAATTGTGCAATAATAGTGCTTTGCTGTGGTTAACAACACCTCAGAACTCCTCCATTTCATGAAGTCTTTTCAGACACTGCCATGCATAATTTCAGGACCAATAATTTTGCCATTTGACAAAAACCTTTAAGTGGAGAAAAGTCCCCGAAACTCACAAAGTAACCCAGATTATAATGAGTACATGGGTTTAAACTCTTTCTTTGTAAGCATGATCGGATGACGCAAATAATGACTTGGACAGAAATCCCAATTTCTGAGAAATATTTATCCATGATATAGATGTATAATATTCCAGTAGAAAGTGTAATAATTCTGCCCGACCAATATATTATAGATTTAGAAATGAATAAGCATGCACACACACTTTCAAGTGCTATCTGAGGCCTAAGACCGGATTTCAGATCTTCCTTTGAGGGTTAGTTTTAGAAAGCCAGCACTACCTTTCATGTTAGAGCTCATTTTCAGCAGTTTTCACTGATTCAGAGCTCCAGGTTTCAGGAAAGCCAAGTGTCAAAACCTCAGAAACCTGGTCATGCATGACCCTGACTCCTCTGAATCCTTCAATATCTGGAGGTGTTTGAGCCAAGAAGCTCCTTTCCTATTGTCCATTCAGGGACAATACTGGGTAGTGTGATTCCAGGCACTGGTTTGCTCTGGAAGGAGAAAAAACACACAGAATTTGGCCTTGATATGCAAAAACAACAAGAGTTTCCAGAAAACAACAAACTGAAGGATGAGAGATTGATAAATGAAGGAGAGGAGAGGACATTCAAGGAGAGGTGATGAGACTCAAGGAGAGGAGAGGAGTCTCAAGGAGAGGAGAGGAGACTCGAGGAGACTCGAGGAGACTCGAGG
>JAWWMU010000001.1:102706299-102716870 GCA_035048155.1 Cinnycerthia olivascens | reverse complement strand
GAGGAGAGGAGAGGAGAGGAGAGGAGAGGAGAGGAGAGGAGAGGAGAGGAGAGGAGAGGAGAGGAGAGTCAAAAAGAAAATTAAGTAAAAAAAGCTTTACTTTCATGCCTAGTAATTAAAACTTAGATTATCAGAATCACTCTCACATTTAAACATGAGATCAAGCTTTCTCAGGAACAGAAATTTGTGAATTAGGTTTAAACAAAATATATATTTTCACCAAGTTTGGAAATGCTTTTTTATTAAATTGTTTTGTTAAATTCTGAAGAATTCCTTTAATAAAACTGTCAGTCCAAAAGCAACCCAACAGTTTTACTTATCTCTAAGCAAGTAAATAAGTGTGATTGTCTAGGGGGGGGTGGGGAGGTCATGTATGAAAACTTCATCTGAAATAATGAATAAAGTAATTCTAATAATTTTTTCTGGTTTCACTTACATATCTCCTACACAATGTAATTCAAGATACTTAATTCCAGTTAACATACTGAGTAAATAACAAATGGTTTAGTTAAACTGCACAACACCCCTGTGTGAAAGCTATAATGAAAATTAACCAGGGTTTAATTCAATGAGTTCAAATTGCTTCTAAAGTAAATCAAGTCAAATCAAATTAAGGTCATTACAGTTTTCTATGAGACGGTCCAATCAGGGGTTCAACACAAATTAGTCATATGACTAAAATAACTAATTCAGAATGATTTTTCTGAGTGTCTTTCCCTGTGCAGACCAGCTCTTTGACTCAGTCAGTGACACCACCTGTGGAGCACCCCTAAGGGGGCTGCCCAAGCAGGCAGCCAGCCTGCACTGGCAGAAATGTCTTCTGCCTGCCAGGTCCCCACCACAGAGACCATGCTGTTCTGGCAACTGAGTACAGTTCACTCAGAATATTGACATATTATTTACAAGTGCTGACATCTCATACTCACCTACAGTTACTTCCCCTTTTAAAGCTGGACATTGCCTGAAAAAAGGCTTAAAAATTAATCTAAGACAGAAATGTGATAACAGAGTTATTTAGAATTTAAGTGTTATATTGGAAGAGTTCTTCACTAAATACAAAAAAGAACACAAAAGTCATTCCCTTCCTTTAAGAAATAAATATTTGATTAATTATCTTTTATTAATTTCATTTCTTCTTCATGCTGGTTTACTCCTGATAAATAATGTTACCCAAAAACAGCCAACAAAAGCAGTCACTGGTTACAACCAGCACAACTTCATGAAAGTCCTGCTTGTTGAACCTGATTTCCTTCTGCAACAGCCTAACCCACCTAGCTGATCTTGGAAGGCAGAAGATGTCATCTTTTTGGAATTCAGCGAAGCTTTTGGCAGTGTCTCTCACAGGATCTTTCTGGACAAAATGTCCAGCACAGAGCTGGATAACCGTGTTATGTGATGGGTGAGCAGCTGGCTCGTGGGTCAGGCACAGAGAGTGACAGTGGGTGACATCAGGCTGGTGTCCTGTCACCTGTGGGGTCCTGCAGAGCTCCATTCTTGGCCTCGTGCTCTTCAATAGCTTCATAAATTACTTGGACACAGGACTTGAAAGAATATTAAATCTGTCTACAACACTAAATTGGGACGAGCTGCCCTTGAGGGCAGAAAGGCCCTGCAGAGAGACCTTGACAATTTAGAGAGATGGGCAATCACCAACCCTGTGAAGTTTAGAAGTGCTGAATTTTGTACCTGGGATGGGGCAACTCTGGATGTGTGTATGAGGATAGGAAATGGAAAGGCACCAAGGGATTCTGGTCAATGGCAAGGTAAATGTGAGCCAGCAGTGCCCTGGCAGCCAGGAGGGCCAACTGCATCCTCATGAGGAGCAGCTGAGGTCCAAGCAACTTGGCCTGTTTAGCCTGGAGAAGAGGAGACTGAGGGGAGACCTCACTGAGGCCTTCAACATCCTCATGAGGAGAAGTAGAAGGGCAGGTACCAATCTCATCATTCTCATGACCAATGACAGGACTCGAGAAAATGGCCTAAAGCTGTGTCAGGGCATGTGTATTTTAGATATCAAGAAAAGTTTTTTTGCCCAAATGAGGATCAGACACTGGAACAGGCTCCCCAGTGCACTAGTCACAGCATCAAGTCTGAGCTAAGAAGTGTTTGGACAATGCTCTCAGGCACGTGGTGTGACTCTGTGCAGGGCCAGGAGTTGGACTCAATGATCCCGTGGGTCCCTTCCCACTCAGCATATCCTACGATTCCATTATTTTCTTGCCCTGAGTTATTCTATCTGTCAAAGACACATATCAGATATATGTTTTGACCTTGATTTGCCAGTCTGATTCTAATCTAGTGGAACAATTTACTTTTGCAAGGGAAAACAGGTCAGTTTCAACAATCTGATGAATTTGAACAGCATTTAAGTGAAACTTGTACTGCTGTTTATTCACATGCTTTACTAGTCATAGAAACCACGGACAATTTTATTCCAAAAAGCTCGAATCTACTGAGCCTAAGTAAACAGAATGATGTTGGATAAATGGAATTCTAAGACAAATTTAGAGCAGAATAAAATGTGTCGTGCTACATTTATGACAGCCAATCATTTCTGCTTTTGCCAAAACTGGTCACAAGTAACACTCACCAACATTGCAGATGGCTAGAAACTGCATATTTGATATCAACACCCATCTATGGGGAAATAACTCAAGCTTATAATACATAACATAATGATATAGAAATCAAAATTTGTGCTATAGACCTGTACAAGGAATCTTTGAGACATATGGGCAGATCTGGAACTTGACTAATTTTCTGTTTGGTGCTTCTGAAAGAAATTCTGTAGACTGCCTTGGCCAGTGTATTAAAGTGCTTAACTTATTTTTCCTAAAAACATTTTGTTATGTTAAATTAAAAATCTTTCTTGGATTAAATATGGTTGTTATTGCTTGTCCTGTTCATAAGGGGTCATGGACAGCGGTTTCTTTCTTTTGTATTTACACCTGTTTTTTTCATATCCATGTTGTATTTCCTCTTCTCCAGACTAAAATACCTCAGTTCCTTCCTTTACAGATTTTTTTGTTAGACCCTGCACTAAGTAGACTACACTGAGTGATTAGGTTTTCACAGCTTTGCAACAATTTTCAGTTTACATGACCCTTTTCCAGCAGCATATCCTAAACAAGAGTCATGTAGAAAGGCACAACCATATTAGAATTCAGATATGTATATTTCAACTATAGTTCATTGTAGAACCTGAGATGTGGTTTTTTGCTTGCTGGTTTTTGATTTTACTCTAATCTGTATCTTGATATCACTATGATGGAGTCTCATCAAGCTGACACAAGACAACTATTTGTGTGATGCTCTGCGGCACAATTTAAAATGTTCCTCTTCTTTGACCACTAAATCAGGGGAAAACAAATCAACACATCAAATAGCATTGACCAAACAATTAAAATACATAGACGCACTCCTTATTTTATGCTTCCCATAATAAATGGTTTGTACATATGACAGGTAGCACATTCAACATTTGAAAGAAATCTTTGTCAATCAGTAAAGAGAGACAAATCAGAAACTAAGATCTGAATAATGTGTCTGCAAAACAGCCTGTGCCAATCTTGTTTTGATTTTGAGCTTTCTATTCCTTAGCAACTGTAAGTCACAACATTACATCAAAGAGCAAAACAAGAAGTTCTGTATATTCAATGCAGTCAGACCTACATGCATGTATCTATTTCCTTTAAATGTATTATATAGAATATAAACAAAAATTATAGATATGCATTCAGAGAGAATCCTTTTTATTAGTACTATTATTACTATCATTGTAATCATTAATAATGTTTATTACATTAACAGATTGGCCTCTCTCTTAAATAAGTTCTCAGCTACAGGCTGTAGGATGAGCACAATCTGACACCTCTGAGCTTTTACCTCTTTAGACTGGTTCATTTTGCATCACTAATTTTCCTTCTGCTTCTTTGTGCTCTGCCCTTCTTCCAACAGACCTACATCACATCTAGTACTGCAATTAAATATGGATTATACTACAAAAAGGACTACCAAGAAGCCCTGAATGATAGAAAGCAGTTTCCCAAAATATTTAAACAGTCTAAGTCCCCAGTTTTGCAGTTAGAGCCTCAGAAGTTTTTATGAAATAAGAACAAGAAATTAAAGTCATAGATGGGTATCGCAAACACTTTTTTTATCTCATTTTGTGCTTTTAGGGCCAAACTAAACTCTAGGTAACAAGGTTGTTATTTTTGTTGATGGATTAATTTATTGCTATGCTGTTTAGCAGTTTCTGTGCTTTTTTTACCCAAGTGTAGGCTGAGATTACATCAGAGGGACAGTTTCATCTCTTCCATTTTTTGCAGTGATCATAACACAGAAATAATAATAATAAAAATAATAAACTTTAGTACCTTTTGATAGTGATGATGGTGGAAACTGTTCACAGACTAATGTCTTGATTAAGAAGAGGCAACACCAAGTATTCAATAAGATTTCTGATTAATTAATTCCATTGTCATAATTTATGTTATTTTCTTGCACACTGTAATTTTATTTCCCTCAGCACAAATTCTTCTCTTATAATAAGGGCTGATATGTTTTACTCAAAATATTTAATCACTATGATAGTTCCTGCAGAAAGAGTAGATAAATGAGAATGATAAATAAAATTCAGCACAAGAGATACAAAACTTTTCTTTTTCTCAACTAAATGTCCAGTACCTTGAAACCACAGCTATTGGATGATATTCTCCGAGGCACTTAATGATCCTCATAAAAAAATCAGTGGCAGCTTTAGAGTACAGACAGCATGACAATCTTCCAGAGATTATACACCATTAGGGAAAGTGATTTAGATTTTATATATCTTTTCTAAAGCATAGGATATATTGATGATTTTGTATGTAAATAAACAATAGCAGTCTAAAAGATTCAGTTTCCCTATGTCAAGGAGAAGTATTCTCTTAAAAGCACTATAGCAAAAGGGCAGTTAAAGTACAAGTCCAAACAACTGGTAACAAAATATTGAACTATTTCAGGAAATCTCATTGCATGTTTCATTAATTTTTGAGGAATCATTACCGAAGAAGCACCTATGACTATGCGTATTTTCTAATTCAGATATGGTTTAGCTTACCATAGGAAATTTTATTACAAAAATCTTGATTTTTTTTTTTTTTTTGATTCATTAAAGATGTATAAGTTCTGGCCCACAAGTTCAAGTTGGAAAAATACCAGAAACATAGATTTTAATTAAGATTTTTTTCTTAATGATGAAGTGTTGAAGGACGTTCAAATATATCAAGATAATATAGAAGCTTGTCTTGAGTGAGACTAGTTTGAAAATGTGCCGTTTGTATAATTAAAAATATCAAACAAACAATGGCAACATCAAAACAAGCAAACAACACATAAAAAGTCCCAAACATAAACCCCAAGCAAAACCTAACAACTTTAAATTGCTTTGTATGCATGGCAAAAAAAATTGCACAGGATGAGTGAAGAGAAAGTGTGAAATCCTTTCTAAATTTAGACTGGTTTCAGAAAAGTATATGAGTATTTAAGTATGTAAATATACAGCTAGCGGCAATTAAAAAAAAAAAAAGAGAAAAAAGAAAACTTCCCATTAAATGTATAAGAACAGTCTAAAACTTTGGGAATCTGTTTAAACCCTTACTTTGTCATTAGTTTATTGGGTGATGCCAGTCAAGTTGTTTAGGGTTAAAAGAACACCTAGGAAACCCAGTCAGTATTTCATTTAAACTGCTCTAGGAGGAATATAATCAGCCTTTTAGGGAACAATTCTTTCCACTGATTAAAAACTTAGACCAGATGGACAACCTTTAAAAAGCTGGATTAAATGAGTTCCCATTCAGGATTAATCAAGAGTTGAGTTCCAGAGTCAATATTCACAATTTATTAATCTAACCTGAAAATTAAAGGATCTTATTTGGAGATCCTTAATATTACAATTTAATGCTAACATCTTGTTTGTGTTGTAGGCAAAAAACAGATGTGACTTTTGACATAACTTTGAATGGCTACTTAGGTTTATATAATAAAACCTGAACATTTAATTTAAAACCACAAACAACTAAACCCCCAACCCCAAAACTTATCTGCTCTCCCTGTTTCTTAAGCCAAAATTATGAATTTTATTCTTTCAGCCTACATTTGATATAACACATTTTTTAATTAAGGTACTTATTAAGAAAATTCACACACAGAAACTAGTATAAGTTGCTGATATATTTGTAGGTAATTGTATAATATGAGTAGATTCACTGTGTGTTCCAGTTTTTCATCACATAATAAGGTTTTATTTTCTGACATTTTGTGCAACCAACTTCTGACATTCCTGGGTTAACAGAAAAATTAAACAGCAGAGTTGTCATCTGTTCATTGTCCTTTCCAACGATGTATATTCATTTGTACTAGATTAAAGTATAGTCTATCAGTGAACAAAAATGCTTTGCAGTGATGATGTAGTATCAAGAAGACAGAGTGACTCATCAAACAGAAGTATAACAATAAACTCATCAGACATCTCTTTGTTGTTTTTATTCCTAAGTGCTCAAAAATCAAGATTACCAAGAAGTAATGTTAGAGAGTGCATAAAGCCTTGAAATTGTCTCCATGCTCCAACCTTCAAAACTTGACTTTCATAAAATATGTTCCCACTCTCCAGATAGTCAATATCCTGAAGCAGATATTGGTAAAACTAGAACATTAATGATGAAAACTGAGAGAAAAAAAATCATTCCAGATTACCACCTTAAACACACCGCTGGATGTTTTCATTTTTTTTCCACTCAGGGTAAAAAAAAAGAAAAAAATAACTCTCCTCATATCCCCACAAAGAAAGGAGAAAAGAGACTGAGTTTCTCTCCCTTTGCTCTTTAATTTTTAGTGAGTATCAAGTTCTTCCCTTCTAACTTTTGTTTATACCTCACTCCTTTGATAGGTCATGATGAAACATTATTCCAATACTGTGATGCTCTTTCAATCAGGAATAAAAAGCTAAAAACAAGACACTTCACACTTGTAGAATACCATTGAATTAATTAGAATATGCCTGACAAATAATTCTAAAAAAAAATCCCAAATTATGACCAATTTAAACCCATTTAACTACATTAATTTGCTGTTCCAGGAGCCCCTTTCATTACAACTTTAAACTTCCAAATTTTTTGCATAGATTAAACCAATCTATAGAAATAAAACTACCAGCAGTATAGCTTTCAGGGACCTGACTTAAAAATATCTGGAATTTTCAGGGTAGAGAATTATATGCACCAAAATCAAGAGATATCAGACAAAAAATAAAGTATTTTTAAAGCTGCAGCAAAGCATTTGATAGAAACTTATGCCCTGCTAATGCAATCTCTGCAGGATTAGAAACTGCAGTGTTTTTCATCCTTTTTTTGATTCATCCGCAGGAGTAATTTATATGTTAGAAAGCTGGTGAAGAAAAAAGAGAAATAATATAAAATCTGTTTCAGAATATTGAGAGCAGGGTTCACATCTTAATCTGTATGTTTCAAAACTTAGTTTCAGTTTATAATCAAAATTTTCAGTATTAATGAAACTTGACACAGTTACCTTGGCACAGTACAGTGCATATTAGAATATCAACTCTCTTACTACTCTACATGCATAACCACTCAAACCACAAATTCTGTCAGTCATAAAAAGAATGAGAAAAAATAAACTCTGTTGTGCCTGGGAATTAAATAATCTTCCTAGAGGTTAAGTTTCAATTAATAGAATTTTTAAAGTGTAAATCCTGTCTAAAAAAAAAAGAAAATTATTATATGTGAAATAAGAGTGTATGTTCTTATTATCCACATATATGTCTAATCCTTCACTGAATCTTGCTAAGCTCTTAGCCTCAATTATAAGGCAAGACAATGAGTTTATAATGTATTAATTTCTGTTTACACTAAATTTCTTTTTTTTCATTGTATAATGAAAAAGGTTAAAAGAACCAGATTAAGATTATCCTGTAATTTGTGAATCTCTATAGCTTTATAGACATCTCTAAATTAATAATTTAAAATGAGGCAATACTATGATTTTGAAGAGAATCCTGCCCTTATGCCCATTTTCTTCATTTGATTTGCAGACTGTGTTTGCAGAGCAGCTTTTCTCTTTTACAGGTTCCCTTGTGAAGCAGCTAAACAGGAATCTCACCACGACAGCCAAATATTCTCTCCTGTTCAGAGGGGACATCAAGTTGTGAATTGGGTCATGGTCACACTGGGTGCCACAGGCTCTGTTCACGTGCCAATGACAAAGCTCTTGAGCTCCTCTGACCACCTGAAGTGGTCCTTGTGCATCATCAAAGGGGCAAGCACTGCACTCCACATCTTCTAGCTTTCCACTCATAAGCCTGGAACTGCTCTTCTATCTCAGAGACCTTGGACTTGAACTAAGATAGGTTTGCCCACTCGGATCTGACTTGCCACTTAGTGATAAGTCAAGGGCTGGAAAATTCACCTAAAGAGGAGCTCTCCCCCACTCTCACTTCAATAAATGTAGGCACTGAAAATTGGAAGGGAGGATACCAAAGACCAGTTCATGGCAGGGCACCTGAGCTCTTCCCTCACCACCAAATATTTCTGCACAAGCTGGGACAGTTCTTCAATTAAATTACTAAAAAGGAAGAACTAGCAAATACTGTTTTATTTTTCAAATTGGAAGCATAACAGAACTGGCAATCCAGTGTTCTGCATTAGTTACTGCAGTCAAAGGATGAATGCTCCGCTCTGACACTTTTCTGCGGACACTGAGAAAACAAAAAGGGCAGTTGGATTGGGCAGTGTCATCCTGATTTTTCAGTTTTTCTGATGCACTTTCTAACTTAATGTTTTCATAGTTCATAGCCCACGAACACACGGGTGTTATAATTAGAAATACGGTTTTGTTAAAACAAGGTTGTTTATGTACTTTGTCCTAATGTGAAAAACAACTGATGTGCAATTGTCTTGACCAATGGGATGTGAGAGGTGTCAGCCTTCCCCTCCAATCCCTAGTCTGTGTGGAAATACTATAAATTTGAAGTAAGATGTTTTAATAAATAGTTTTTAGCCTTCTTCACCAAGAGTGTCCATGTGTGTTCTTGTGTGTCCAACAGCGACATCCAGTAGCCAACATACAATGCAATTTTGAAATATGAGTTAGCATCAGCAACATCATGAACACAAATGATGTTTTATTCTTATATGGATTATAAAGGTAAAGGTGGTAGGAACACACAAATGCAATAATGTGCTAATCATCCACATTAAATAGATGAAATGACACTGATTCCTAAGCAGATATGTGGTCATGTGTGTAGTCAAGGAAACAAAGGTTTACTGAATAGGTTTTCATCAAAGAACTTGAAACCGTATGTATATAGGCACATTTGGCCCAAGTCCCAGCTTTATCTAATGTAAACTCCATGAATCACATATAACAGAAATATGAGTAACAAAGAACCATCTATTTTATCTATTGATTGGCTCCTGCTGAACCAGGAGGAACAGTTTTTAGTGAACAGCTAATACAAACACAAACTGCATGAGCACCTC
Source organism: Cinnycerthia olivascens (assembly GCA_035048155.1). Taxonomy (NCBI): domain Eukaryota; kingdom Metazoa; phylum Chordata; class Aves; order Passeriformes; family Certhiidae; genus Cinnycerthia; species Cinnycerthia olivascens. Next base: position 102,707,331 of record JAWWMU010000001.1, on the reverse strand, counting down.
TCTGTGGAAAAAATATCAATCTTCTCATTTTGTGGAGACCCTCTGTGCCTTTATGGCACACAGTCCTAAAACATTTTAATTTCACCTACCATAAATAGAATGAGAACCAAACAATCTATTTCAGATGCAGATGTCTCATAATGGAAGAACTTGTCTGTTATTACTATTAGTTTATATTTTCTTCCACATCTGTCTTTTCTATTATGACAGCACTGTCATATTTTCTTCTAGATATGTGGAATGATTTTAAACCAACTTCTAGAATTATGCTGAAGACTCTTGTATTTCTCCAGTTTATGTTAACTGACAGTTTACGGTAAAGTATTCTTTCCAGTATGAATCAATCTGGCATGTCTAAGCCATTTTTATGCACCATTATAATATTCATGTAATTTATGTGGGTCACATAGATACTGTGCTGATTATGACTGGAGTAGTGGTTTTTTTCACAATGTCCAGTGTGGGTTGGTAGTTTGGATTTTTTCTGAAAACAGTTTTGATAACAGCTATAATTTTTTTGTTCTTGCTGGGCACTGCTTGCGCAGGAGCAAGGCCTCTTCTTCTCCTGGTGCCACACCACTGGTGAGGAGGCTGGAGGTGCACAAAAAGCTGGGAGAGGACACAGGAGCAGTGACCCAAGTGACCAAGGGGATACCCCAGACCATGTGATGCCATGCTCACTGTGCAGAGGGAAGTAGGAAGGAGGGATTCAGAGTGTGATGTTCTTCTTCCCAAGTCACAGTTCCCATGGCAGGGCCCTGCTCTCCTGGCAATCACTGAACACCTGCCAGCACTTGGGAAGAGGGGAGTGAATTCCTTGTTTTGCTTTGCTTGTGTGCTCAGATTTTGCTTTCCCTATTATCTGCCTTTACCTCAACCCATAGGTTTCCCAACTTTCACTGTTCTGGTTTCATCCCCAATCCTGTGGGTGTGGTGGTTGGCAGCAGGCGTTAAACCACAGTGGTTACCCATCCACAGTGGTTACCCATCCACAGTGGTTACCCATCCACAGTGGTTATCCACCCAGTCTGG
>JAWWMU010000001.1:102687892-102699663 GCA_035048155.1 Cinnycerthia olivascens | reverse complement strand
TCTAATAAATACCTGCTTTAAATGCTGTATTTCTAATGAAAGTATCTAGACACTGGACTCTGCAAATTTTATATTAGCATACTTCTGCTAAGCCATTAATGTAATGCCAATGTCTGTCACCATCTAGACTATTGCAAACAAGAAACAATACAAGGAAATGAGACTATATGTGAAGGAGAGAGAAATAAATTTTTTAGTCCTTCAAGCTAATAAAAAAAAAAGTAGCAAAAAACTAAATGGAAGGAAAATGGAAGAACAAGAGAGAAAATGACATGAAAAAATAGAACAATAGAGAAAGCAGTAAGAGGTGAAAATGATACCCTGAAGCATGATTAAATATAAGACAGGATGTCAATAATTCATAAAAAGAAATGGCTACTTAGAAATGCAAAGCTTGCCTCAGCTTGGTTTGGAGATACAATCAGTATACAGGTGTGAAGGGAGTCTGTGATCTGTCAGTAATCAATCAGTATTATATTTTTTTAAAAAAAATCTTTAATAATTTATATGGATTTTCTCATTCTGCCTCTATGAATTGAACTTAGTATCTGGAAACAGCCGGGCCAATGATCTCATGACTTATAAGGAAGGTGCAGAACTGAATTATATCAATCTGATTCATAAGACTGCCTGTCTATAGCCAGGAAGGTGTGTGGTTGTGACAGTATTTGAAGATAAGAAGATGGAAATAAATGTCTACCCTGGACTGAGCAAAGCCTGGAGACTATCAAAAGAGATGTTGGCAGTGTGCCCTATCTGTGTGGGGATATATTACCAGTTATGAATCCAGACTCTCTAAGCCCTCAAATTAGGACCAGTATCTTCATTTCGTCTTTCCCTTCTCATCAGGTAAGGCATTATGCTGTTCAGGGAGAAACAAAGCAGGATATTGTTTTCAAAAAGGTAGTGGTGTAATCACTTGTCATTCTCTAATGAAACTAAGAGAGCACTGGCAGGTTGGATGCAGAGGAAATCACAGAATGTTACCAACAGTGTAAAAAAGATATTCTTACTTAGCCTATATTTTGAAAGTATCTTGCTACTGAGACAGCTGCTTTCATGTATTTGTCCTGGAAAACAAAACCAGAGAAAATCAAAAAACATTTCAAGGGTTACCAGGGCACAGGAATCCCAGTCAGCAGAATATGAAGAGACATATGACTGGAGGTGCAATAGAGGACATGAAGACATCAGGAGTTCATGATGAAGATCTCAGACTTCGGGGGCCTTCTTTTGATACAGTTCCAGAAATGGCTCAGACATCAGTCAATCGAGGGAAGTGACACCAAGGAAAGGGACACCTTCCCCCCTCCTGATTCCCCCTGGAACTCTCCCTTGGGGTGTTTTCTGGACTCAGTGCTATCACTTGGGCCTCACCCTTTACAATAAATATTTTTGGTTTTATGGCTATAAATATCTTTCGCACACCTAAGGTTGCTGTAAAGAAGCAAAATATGAACATTATCAATACACTCATTCAGCACTTGCTGTTGTGCTTTACCTAATTAAAGAGGGTTTTCAAAAGTCTTGATTTAACAGATTATTTGTGTAGAAATTTTTGATAAAATTTAATTGTTCTGAGGGGACAACCCAAGAGATGGAGCCCTAGAGAAAGTATTATGGTGATACAGTCAGTATATTTAATATTGTATTGCACATATTCCTGAGAAAATGTTTCTTTCTGATTTCTCTCTGATTTCTCTCTGGTTTTGGTTTTATGTTAACAATTCCACAATGCATCTCTGAGCAGCAGTTTTGTGGGTGTCTTCATTTTTTCTTGTCAATTCTTCTGCTTATCACAAGTGAAACAAATGAAGAGCACCATGAAAATTGATAGTGTGATATTTGTGCAGTGCTCATCTTAGAATAGTCTTTCCTGTTCCTTGTTAGTGTCCCCATTCTCCATCAAGCTAAGTGGAATTTAAAACCTTCCATTTTCCAAACAATAAACTATGTGACAAAAGTCCTCAAAAATAAACCCTTTGAAAAAAAATGCATTCCATCAGTTTCTATTTCTTTGCTGCTTGAGACTAGTACTGAAAATCTATCTCTCCAAGTTGTACTCTGAATTCATAAATAGTTAGATTTCGCCTCTGATGTCTGAGCAGATTTCAAGTTAGCTATCACTCTCAAACCACCTAATCACAGCATCCACTTGGTCTATTTCCTTCCATGCTGAGGCAGACTTTGAAATTTTTATTTGTCATTTAAGTTTATCATGGCACAAATCTCTTCCATAGGTGCTCAATTAGTGTCAATGCTAGCCTGCATCATTTTAGCACCTATTGAGGCATCCTTGTTTGCTGAGAGTTTACAAATTAAATAAATAAATAAAACAGGTGAACAGAATGCTTCAGATGATTCATAAACATGTGAGTTATAGTTTCTGGGTTGTTTTCTCAAAAACTGCCTAAAAGTCTTTTCCTCAGATCAGGTTTGTCAGTCACTTTCAGAGGAGCTATGTTGATGCACATGTTTGGGGAAAGTTGTACTGGCATTTTGAAAGAGACTGTTTTTTTCCCCAGGAAGAAAGATGTTGTGTGATTAACTCTTTATAAGTCAATATTTATCCTCTAAACCATTAGAAAGAAAAGCTTTTTTTCCAAGGTGCAAGACACACATCATCTGCAGAATATATCTGCATTTTTACATATTATTAAAAAGATATGGTCAGAAATCTATTTAATAGAAAAATTAAGGATTTGGTGATGGTTTGTATAAATCACAAATAAAATTTTAAGAGACTTAGAGTGTTATTTATTAAATTCATTGCAAAAGTTATTCTGATTCACTTGAAATGGGACATGAGTGGACACAAGTGTCCAACACTAGTCATTCTGTTAATATAGTCAAAGAAACAGAATTTGCTTTCTGACAATTTATGACTGACCAGAGAAATGCTGGGTGTATAGAAGTATTTATTAGTGCTATTTATCATCTTTGGAATTAATTTCTTGCTTTTCCTGAGCTGTAACACCTTCTTGTGAAGTAACATGTCCTAGAAATGTACATAAAACCAAACTCCTTTTAACCTCATTATTGGAAACCCTGTGGTTTCTCTATTGCTGACATAAGGTCTAAGGGCTTAACCTGATCTGCAATTTCATTTTCTGTATGGCTTTAATTGAAAAAGTATTATTTTATCTTCTATTACTGTTTGCATCGCTGCAAATGAGTCCTCCTGCATTTCCTTTTTTCACTTTCTGTCTTGTTCCCCAAAAACACAGTTAAACAGTTTGAGTTAACAGATGAAATACATCTATAATTGTCTGAAGGCTTTACTTTGAATCATCATACACAGCTATAATCAATGTGTAACCATTACTCTACATTCAGTCCTTTATAACCAGCTCTCAGGGCAGTTCCAGCAGCTGGGAATGATGGATTCTTATCCATTTCTTTATGATAAAAATGAAAACCTATATCTATAAAAACACCTAAATCTTATCTTTAAAGGACTTTGAGCTTTTTCTCCTTTAAATCTTTGTATATTACTTATTTTCTTTACTACACCAATGGAAATGTTTTTTCATAGCTTAACTTCTAGGTGTGTGACTAATTCTTTTGAGTTTGCAGTTAGCCACATATATAAGTGTTCAGCATGATGCAAAATCTTCAGTTCTTCTAAAAGCAGGAAATAACTTTTCTTGTTTCTACAACATGCATAGTGTTTTGCCTTTTTTCCATACAGATTCTAATCCCTAACTGGGGATTATAGAAAAACTTAATGAGCATCAGTCCGTCCAATATCATAATTAATTTAATTAATAATAAAATCCTGCGGCAGAACAATTGCTATCTAGAGGAACTAAAGCCTGGAAAAATCAAATTGTCTTATAGCCTGACAGTTTCTTGTCAGTCAGATTTGTCCTCAGAAAACTACAGTTCATTTCAAACTCAGACTAACTCATAAATTCCTAATCTCTCTCATATTTTCAAGGGATATATTTTTTCAAAAGGGGTCAAGGATACTGGTCAATTCTTATGGGCCTTAAATAGTCATTGCATGCTAACTTCAGGCACTAACATGCAATGATTTGGAAACCAAGATATGAGAGAAAATCTGTTTTGTTGATGATCCCTTGAGTCATCTAAATGCCTTAGAACACTACTTTTCGAAGATAAATCCACTGGAGACTTATCTAAACCCACCCAAATCTCATTAGGATTTGTATTAATTTTATGTCTGCTGCATGGATACTAACAGCACATTAAATTTTTAAAAAATATTCGAAGCATCCTATGGGACAATGTATTTAACATAATATCTGAGGCTTATCCTTTTGACTGCCAAGTTAAATATCAATAAATAATATTCAAGCTCAATTACCCGTTGATAACATATTGCAGCACATTATAGATTTCCAGCATTGACTACTAGGATTGTAAGTCCCCATCAGCAAATAACATCAGAATGAAAAAAGTTTTGTGTCTGTTCTCTGGTTTGTACACTTTTAGGAACTGAAAAGAAACTTTTTGTCTCATAGACTCACCTCCCTAGGTACAGGGCATGTAGAATCCCTACTGAAGGCACTGGAACTCCTGGTAATCAGTGCATACAAGACCACTCCCATGATATCACTTCAAATTACTGAAAAAAGCTTTGGAAATACAGAACTAAACTTATTCTAGGAGTCCTGGGAATTCATATCTTCCTGTGTTTCTGATTGCCTATTAGACAACGGTAGTCTTAATTTCCATTTAATTTTTATTCATGCAATTTTAAAATGCCATTTCTTTTAATCTAAGATGTTTGCTGGCAACTAAATTCTAATTGCTTGAAAAACAGGTTCCAGTGCAATTATTAAAGAAATCTTTGATTGCCTGAGGTAGATAGATATAATTTCCTAGACTGTACAAATTAATTATCATTGATCTGCTTGACATTCCATCCTATCTCTATATATGTGCATCCATATGCGAGATAGATATATATATGTGAGATATATATTTATATATACACACACACGTATATATAACTTTAAATCTCGATTAATAGCTGAGGGTTGTTAAAATAGTTTCTGATCACGATGATTCATGGTACACATTGATAAGTTTTCTCAGTAAAAACTGACACTGATTAATAGATATGGTAAGTTCTTGCTATTATAAATGTGTCATACAAGCAGCAGATGCCTTTTGAAGGTAAAATAAAGTTGGGGAATTCAAGGTCCTGAAACAGAAGCAGACCGGATAGTTTAGTTTTTCTTCCTGCTTCTCTGCAATTTCTCTTTGGAAATGCCTTTAACTTTTGATGTTATTTCTGGTAATGTGTTGGCATAAAGACTGCTAACATCTGACCATTTTTCTGTGCTGTATGTGAATTTCCTAATTGTCTTCAGAAGAGAGAGGTGAGGTACTGCATGTGTACCTCATTTATTTTCCTAGACAAATATAAACTATTTAATGCTACCACCCATACTGACTTCTCATACCTGTCTACTGAATGAGTAACATAAGTAAAAGGTTATATAGGACAAACATGAATTTCATGTGATGTAATCCTTGTTTAACATGTCTGTGTATCTCTCATATTGCATTATTGCATTATTCCTAACGCTTCATAAGCCCCTTGTTTTGTTTGTATTGTCATCCTTAGCATTTTTGGATTCCAGCAGGAAATAAAGTACCTAAAATAGTTCAAATCAAGGGCTGAGACACTTTGGACTGTTAATTTCTAACCCATGTAAATGTTAAATTCTTCTGTCTCTGGCCATCAAATAAGCAGATTTTTTTAGAATTTAAAGTTTTGATGCTGAACTTCTACCCACAGCCTTGCATGGATTTGGTCTGAGTGAATTTGGTGAGGTCACAGAAGAAAACCTAGAAGATCAGGAATGCTTTTCGCTACTAGACTAGTGACCCAAACACAAAAATGCTCCGGTTTTCCTTAGTTCAGTAGAACTCAAGATTTTTTATAAACTCTGTTTTGAATTTGCCAGTTATGGCTATTTATTTGCAATGGTGAATTTGAGGGACTAATCCATTGATCAAACACATGATAAAACATTTTTTTTGTAAAACCCTCTGAGAATCATCAAAACACTACAAGCTTTTAGGTACTCTCAGTCTATTGTAGAATCAATGCAAATGGTTTCCAGTCCATTAAAAAAGTGACATTTCAGAATTCACCTTATTTAATGTCCACTTGGAATGCAGAAAAAGTGTTTCCCATTAGTTTTTGTCTAATGCCTTGTGCCAGGTGTCTTCTACAAGGTTTCTAATTTGTCTCCATTCTGTATATCCCCTTTTAAGATCTGAAAAGGTCTTCTGAAGAATTTCTGATACTACTTGAGTTACACACACATAGATCCAGCATAAGCTTTGTAGATTCTGCTTTCTTGGTGACAGTCTGGAACATAAACAAATGCATTTTGCTGTTTCAACTCCTGAGTTCCTAGCTCATTGATTGCTCTCTATATTAAAAAAGAAAAGCCTTAAGAAATTTTCAGAGTCAGAGAAACTATATTTTTTTTAAGTTTGATTTCATGCAAGCTTTTAATTTGGGTTCTGTATATAGATTATGATGGGCAGTCTTACTTCATAAGTACTATAATCAAGTTTCAGTCTGACTCTAACCTGATGGTTGTAGTTTCTTGGTTTGTTGTTTTTTACTTTTTCAGATTTATCAGACAAGTTCTTATATTTATCTGTCCTCACTGTATTTGCTCTCATGTGATGTTGTGGAGGTCTTCTTGCTTGCTCTAATGGTGTATCTTTCTTTAGCTGTCACACACTCCATTTTGGTGAAAATGTCAGGCTTTACCAACCTGTTTATGCTGTTGTAATCTCTCTTGTCTTGAGTCAGGTTATTTGAGTGATTTATGTCAAAATTCTTACTAGGTGTTTTATTGAAAAAAAATTCTTTTTCAATGAGAAATAATGTAAAGATGACCTGTAGTCATTATTTATACCTACTCTCTATTATTAATATAACAATGGAAAATTCCATTTTTTGAAAAAAGAGAAAAAATCAAACCAACACAGATTTTGCCTCCTATTTATTCTGGGCTGAAGTCCAACCATTTTGTCTTTTTTGGGAGGAGGACAAAACAATCTAAAGATATGTCAGAGAAATTCCTAACTGAGATAAACTGACCTATTTCCAACATATCTGGGCTGCTGAAATGAAAATGTAGTGTTTGCAGTAGTGCAAAGAGGGGCCCCAATTTGTTTAGAAATGAAAATTGAAAGTTTCATTGATAATGAGTTCTAGACAATGAAATACTGTTTACAAGTTGATTGCTCCTATAAAGCTGCCAGTCATAAAGATAGTGTTAACCTGGACTAGCAGTACTATTTAATCAACATAAGATCTATGATTTTTTTCTGTATTATTTATCTCTTTTCTCTTTCATTTTCTCTTTCACTTTCTACTGGCATAGAATTTTGTAGTAAGTGAAGCATGAATGCTCTTATTCACTTGCAAAGCAGACCATTTACCTACTTGGAATATAAAGACATTTAGTACATTTGCCACTGTGTTTTTCATGTAGCAGACATAAAATACAGTGTGATTACAGAGAAAAGATGTGGGCTACCTACTTAACACTTAGTGTTTTAAACACTTTTCATGGAAATATGTATTCTGTTCTGCTCTCTCTCTTTTTCATGACTGTAGCATTGCAGAATAGCTACAAACTTGTTGTCTTTAACCCTTTGAGAATGTTTTTGACTGATTGCATTTCTAACATCAGATTATTAACATATATTCTAGCTTTGAATCACTACTGGAAGAAAAGCAGCATAATAAGGCTTCTATTTTTGCTTTGCATAGTCAAGTATATTCTTTCTTAGATAGTAATTTGGCATAGCTATGAACAGGAGGTTCTTGTGCAGTTTGTGATACTGGAAATATTTATTTTTATAATTGTAAGTATCTTTGTATGCATTTTCTCTTTATTTTCCACAGTGAAGCTGGCCTGCCCACAACACATACACATAATTTTATAAATATCAGTTCCAATAAAGTACTGGCAGGGTCATTATTATCTCAAAAGCTTTTTCTCCTCAGGCCCTGCCTGAGAACTCTGTACCAGAAGGCCTTTAGCCAGGCTTTCAACATAGTCTTCACTAGCATTCACACAGCCTACACAGTGAAATAGAGGCTGATAAATGGGTGCTAAACTGGCTAAACTCTAAGGTTGAAAGCTCATTTTCATCACAGGTTCAATGTCCAAATTGCAGCCACTTCATGGATATGTATTGCAGCAAATGCTGTTTGTTAATAACCTGGGTGATAGAATGGTGTGCACCCAGCTCTCAGCTCATTTCAAAATGGGGGAAGTGGTTCATTGCTACCTGAAGTGACCTCAACAATAAATACATTAAAAAAAAAAAGGTGTACAAAAATACAAGCAAAGGAGAATGCAAAGCTCAATAGGAAAAATAGCTTCATTCACCAGTACAAACCAAGGCAGACTGACCAAGAATTAGTTTTGCCAAAAAAGACCAGGTAAACATCAAAGCTGATCACGACCTGGCAGTGTGAACCTGCACCAAAGAGGGCCAACTTCACTGTTGGTTTAACCACAGCCAGCAACTTGATACCACTCAGCCACTCAGTCACTCCCATTCCTGAGTGGAAATAAAAACAAATACTCATGGCTTGAATTAAGAGCAGTTTAACAGTTGAAATTAACTAAAATATAATAATAATTATAATTATAGTTATTACCTTATGTTAAATTACAATTGTAATGGAAAGGAGAAAGAGAAAGGGATAAAACCCATGTGATGAACAATGCAATTGATCACCACCCACTGACTGATGCTCTGCTGATTCCCCAGCAGCAATCAAACCCCTCCTGGCCTTCTGTTGATTGATTGGGCATCACGTTCTGTGGTGTGGAATATTCCTTTGGCCAGTTTGGGTTAGTGCCCTGCCCATGCTTCTTCCCCTCAGCTGCTCATGCAACCCCTCACTGGCTGAACATGAGGCGTCGAAAAGTCCTGGACTTAGAGTGGGCTCTAAGAACTGCTAAACTACCTCTGAATTATCAGTGGATCTTGAACGTCTCCAGTGAGGCAATCCCATAGACCTGCCTGGCACAGATCTCTGCAATCTCAATTATTCTGCTGCTCAGTGCCTTCTGATAAGGTGTTTATGGGTAAGAACACAAAACAGCCATTCTCAGTTTTGCATGATGCAGTCATGGGTTTCCATGGGGTTACAAGAACAGAGTAAGAATTCAACACAATCTTCAGCTTTCACCTATATCCATCTGTAAGTTTCAAGTGCATGAAACAAAAAGGTTTTTGAACTCTTTCTGAAAAAATGTCGTTCTTGAATTTCTCTCTGTATCTTGAATATGTAAAGCCTTGTACAGAGTCTGCAAGGGCATGATGCCCAAACAAAACGTTTCAAACACTTTGTTAGATTTTTGCCCATCAACTGACCTTACACACCACTTTTTACAGTTCTGTAGAGTAGATGGTGTCTTTATTTCATGAGACTTTTTTCTATGCTTTTTACTTGATGTTTCAAAGCACTTTGAATATGAGTAAGTGGTAAATACACTTAAGCCTGTGTAAGTAGCCACTTTGATTATGTAAACTCCAGTCTTAAGAGATTTCTAAGTACCTCCATAAATAGAAAACAATTTGCTTCTAAGAAAAAAACATTTTGTGTTAGTCCCTAGAATACTGTAGTTGACTGTTACTTGTTATCTTAATTGTATGCTTGTATATCTAGTTTTCACTTCTCAATAATTCAAAATGAGATGAATTATATGAACAGGGGCTAATAAACTTTAGAGATATCTTCTTGTTCCTGGAAAGAAAGAGGCATTTGTACATCATAAGTTCCAAGCAGCTTGACAGAGAAAATACTCCTTGCCAAAAAATACGGGGAGACGTTGATAGAACTGAGAGTTTTGACTGCAGAACATTTTTATACATAATATCACGGAAGTTTTATAAGAAGCACTTCATTGTGCTTGTTGTAGTTTTACCCCAGGCAGCAGCCAAGTCCCAGGCAGCTGCTCACTGAAGCCATTCCAGCAGGATCAGGGAGAGAATCAGAAGGGTAAAAGCTGGAAAACTTGTGGATTGAGATAAAGACAGTTTAATAGGGAAAGTAAAACCTGTGCTCACTAGCAAAGCAAAACAAGGAATTCATTCACTGCTTCCCAAGGTCAGGCAGGGTTTCAGCCATCCCAGGAGAGCAGGGTCCCATCACATCTGAGAGTTACTTGGAAAGACAAACAGCATCCCTCCAAACATCGCCCCCATTCTCCTTCTTCACCCCACTTTATACACTGAGCACGATGTCACACGGGGTGGGACATCCCTGTGGTCAGCTGGGGTCACTGTCCCAGCTCTGTCTCCTCCCAACCTCCCAGGCACTCCCAGCCCCTCACCAGCATGGCAGCAGGAAAAGAAGAAAAGGCCTTGGCTCTGTGCAAGTTCTGCTCAACAATAACAAAAACATCTCTGTATTATCAACCCTGTGTTCAGCACTAATCCGATACACAGCCCCTTACCAACCATTGGGAAGAAGATTAATAATACCCCAGCCAAAATCAACACAGTGTTCAATCTTTACCCTCATGAGAAACTTGGCAAAATCCTGGTCTAGTCATGAATACCATTTAGAAAAATTTGGAAGCCTATTTCCAGAAAATTAAATGCATTTCCTTGTCTGAATGTAGACTTGTGCATACAATAAAATATCAACTAAAACATGAGGAAAGACACATCACACTTCCAAATTAAAGAAAAATATTGACATTTATTATCTCCATGCAGAGTATGGTGCTATTAAAAATTTGTCATATTTACTTATTGACTTTTTAGAGCATCTCAAAGAAAATTAAATTTACCAGAACAAGATATTTGGCCTATTTTTCACCTTCACTATTCAAAATGGTAATTTTGACTTTTCAAAATTTAGTAATATTACAATACATCTGGGATAAAAGTTTAGAAAGGTAAATTAATTTAGAAAATAATTTTTGTAACTACGAGTTTCTAGTTCTCTTAGAGCAGCTGTGTGTCTTGGCTAAAAAATCAGCTAAGAAAGAACAATATTTTCCTTCTCTATATAAGGATCCTATTTTGATTTTAGAAAAAGAAAAGACACATTGGATAGTGGTATTCCTTTTTTCAATAGCATGCCTTCTTAGAAGACACTCCTGGCATGAAAAATGACTGGTTGTTTTCCTTCATATAAATTGTCATTGAAATCAAACAGTTGATAAAGTTCAGGCAAGTGAGGGTATTAATTTCCTAGGTTTTTGAGGATTATTTTACATGCTATAACTGTAGCCACAGAAATGCCTGTATTATACCTGTGTGTTTAGCTTGCAGATTTGTCCAGCACAACACAGGTTGTGGAGATTTTACATGTTAGTAATCTGAGTAGAGTTTCATCCTGATGTCCTTAAAGCACTCACTGCTGAGATTACAATTCCCCAAAGCAGTTTCATTTGCTGATATTATCATCTTCACAGCATCTCAAGAACTGCATACTATGTATAACTTACTTATTATTTTGGTACCAGAAAGATTCCCATTACCATTGGAAAAGCGTCCATTTTCTTGTCCTCTAACTTTCACTCCCACAAGTGTGCATATTTGCTGAAAGTAAACTTTATATGTAAACTTTCCTATAACAATGTCTATCCCTAGACAGTGATGGAGTAAGGGTTTGGATTTAGCACTTTTATCGTCTTCTGAATCATTCCCATCTGCAGTGCAAAGTCCCTCACCATCTGTACCATGCCTGATAACTTATGCAGGCAATACAAATACTTGTCTCTTATTTCCAT
>JAWWMU010000001.1:102671089-102687792 GCA_035048155.1 Cinnycerthia olivascens | reverse complement strand
AGTGCAAAGTCCCTCACCATCTGTACCATGCCTGATAACTTATGCAGGCAATACAAATACTTGTCTCTTATTTCCATGTTTTAAAACATGAGCCATTTCTCTTGCAGGCCCTAATTCAGCAAAATATAGAAGCTATACATAACAATCAACTATTTTTCATCAAACTGAATGACTGATGACAAATTGCCTCAATTTCTTTTGGGAAATGTTCCTCTCTAGGAATGAGACTAGCTAGATCTTGCCCCCTCACACACTGCAGTGGTGGCCCATCACACACAGCCCCTGTGAGCTCTGGCTGCTTTCACTCAGAAATCCCCACGGTCATGTGCACACAGGTAAAGAGCCTGTGCTCACTCAGAAAAACAGTCAGAAATGAAGTTTAATGAGAAGAAATGGCAGACTGAAATGTCAGAAGGAGAAGACCTTCTTTAATGTTTAATGGAAGAAATGACAGATCAGGCTCAGGGCACGGCCATTCAAGCCCTGCAACCAGCCACTGTTTACATGGCTAATCTTTTTCATCCCCTTATCCTTCTATTTCCCTTGCTCCTTCTCCAGCCACTCTAAATCCCAAAGGTTCCTGCAAGTCTTCCTATGGCCCCATGGTAATGAGTGTCCTCCCTGGCTGTGGGATGGATTATCACTTCCTGTAGCTGAGACAGGTTACCCTCAAACCTCTGCCCTGCGTTGTTTGTATGGCAATGAATTCTTTATCACATAACAGTACTGTCCATGATAATTTAGGGTAAATCAAAGCCTTTGAGAAGATAAAAATATTATCTTCTGAAGCACAGGGGATGATAAAGTGTTGCAATCTTAAAAGGCACCAGAAGAAGGAAGGAAGAAATGAGATGTGTATGGATTATTCCAGTTGGTGATCAATGCAGCTCATGTCTGTGCTGCTCAGAGAGAGAAAGCCTTCCAAGGTAGCCAGCAGCAAAACTATTATCTTCTTCTAATCCAAACATCAGTTTTATTCTTACATTTTGTACTGGGTTTGCGTGGCAACTTTTTGGTAGCAGGAGGGGGGACTATAGGGGTGGTTTCTGTAAGCAGCTGACCAAAGCTTCCTCTATGTCAGACAAAGCCAATGCCAGATGAATCCAAGATGGACCAACCTGCTTCTGCCAATGCTGGACCAATCAGAAATGGTGGTAACACCTCAGCAATAACATAGTTAAGAAGGTGAGAAAATTATTGTGCAGAAGTGATTGCATCCAGAGAAGAGTGGAGTGAGAATATAGGAGAGAATCAACTCTGCAAACACCAAGGTCAGTCAGCAAGGAGGGACCCTGGCACCAGGGGAGATTCCCCTGCAGGCCCTGGTGCAGGATAGGAGAAGCAGCTGTGTGCCTGCAGCCCATGGAGTTCCACAGAGAAGAAGACATCCACAGGCAGCCCAAGGAGGAGATCCATGCAGAAGCCCGTGAATGCCTGAAAGAAGGCTGTGAATCCATGGGAAACTTGGATTCCTGCTGGAGCAGGCTCCTGAGAGGGACCTGGATACCTGTGAAGAGAGGAGCCCACACTGGAGAAAGTTTCCTGGTAGGACTTGTGACCCTGTGGAAGGCACCCAAGCTGGAGCTGCTCATGAGGAACTGTAGCCCATGGGAAGGATTCATGCTGGAGAAGTTCATGGAGAAGTGTTTCCTTGGGAAGGACCCCACGCTGGAGAAGGGGAAGAACCCCTGTCCTTGAGTAGTGCTAGCAACAACCTGGGATGAAGTGACCATAACCCCCATTCCCATCTCCCTGCATGTCTGGGAGAGGACTTAGAGCCGGGAAGGAGGGAGAGATGAGGGGATAGTGCTATAAAATTTGTTTTATTTCTCATTATCTTACTCTGATTTTGGTTGGTAATAAATTCATTTTATATATCTAAGTCAGGCTTATTTTTCCTGTGACAGTAACTGGTGAGTGATCTCTCCCTACCCTTATCTTGATGTATGATTCTTCCAATATATTTTTTACCTATGTCCAGCTGAGGAGGGGAGTGACAAAGCAGCTTTATTTGTAGTGATTTATTACATGTAGCAAATATAAAATTAGGAAAATAAGTACATGTGCTAAAGACAAGGGTATTGCTGATGGTGAACTGAAGATAAATATCTCACTGCTGGGCTGCATCATGGATATGGAAAGATTTAGTTAAAAACTGGAAACTACTGGAAAGATATAGTTAAAAAAAACTCTTGCCAACTTAAATTGTCGTAATTAACAGATACTCCAATAACATGGTTGTAAAGAAAATTACCCATGCTGAGAAGATAATAAGTCTTATTTTCAAGACCAATTAATCTAATTTCAATCTCCAGATATTTCTATGCATTTGTCAGCAAGGTTGAATTTTTTTATGACTATTAGACATCATTTTCACAAAGAAGTCACCTTCAAATATTCTCTCAAATAGTCAGAATAAGATGATTTTCTTAAATCTGACATCACAAGCTTTATATTCTTGGCCTTTCAACCACTGTTTTCAAACTTTTCTAATTGTCTTATAAAATTTTTTGTATGTATTAAAAAAACTGACATATAGTTGTACAGATCTGCAATTACAAAAGCTAAAAAATCCCAAATTATGCAACATATCTGTAACAATACTATCATCATTGTATTGGTTACATTTTTCAGTTATTGATATTTTTGAGACTGCAATACCCAAGTCTATAACTACTGACCATGTGTCTCTGAAGACTACATATGGCAAACTTTAAAAGGCCCTTCAGATACCTGATCAGAGTGTATCAAAATTTGACTAACACAAAGTTACCAAAAACCCACTCCAAAATGATAAAACAAACTCTATGAAGAATGAAATAAGGTTTTAAAAGTACACATATTTCCAAATTAAATTAAATATATTATTCTTTTGCCTATTGGTAAATTGGAAGTAATTAATTCTAAATATTTTAATAATTATAATATTAAATCTTTAAAAAAATCATAATTAATTTTGGAACAATACTTCATAATTTGGGACAGAGCCCATTTCTTAATCTGAATGGGGGATAGATATTTAACATTTTCCTGAGAGGCACTACCATCATATGTACTCTGAATTTCTTATTTAATTCATAATGTCAACCACAACGGATGTATACTCACATTTTCATTCAATTACAAGTGAAAGATTTTTGCTTTACTTCTTTCAATTTCATGATCTACAGTTTGCTAGTTCTTTAACAAGACCAAACCTCCATTTGATTTTATTCCCTCTGAAAATGCTTTCTGGTTTTCCTTAACTCCATTAGGCATTGGTTTTCTTTCGCTTTTGTTTTTCCCCTCTCCTCTGCCTCAGGAATGACTTTATTTTTATTGATTTTTTTTAGATTTGCTGAACAATGCTGGAATATTTTCAACATTTGCTTGTTTCTTTAAATTTCATGTTGCCATTTATTTATGCCAAGAGTTACTTTAAACTCTATTAAAACTCTTTAAAGTTCATAAAATACGTATACAATGAGTGTAATGAACTTCAGATTCCAAGTCAATATGACAAAACCATAGCCAGTATAAGAACTCTGTGGAAAGTTCCTTTTCCTTTCATACTTTTCCCTGTACAAAATCTTATTTCTTAGATCAGATTTCAGATCACTTGACATATTTTCTAAGGTCTGTGTCTTCTGAAATAAGGAAAATATTTTATTTTTTCACCTCTATACATAAGTTTTGTTTAGTTGTTTAGCTTTGGGTTTTGTTTGTTTTTTCTCTTGGTTGGTTGGTTGGTTTTCTTTTAATTTCAGTCTCACTTTGCTAGCCCAAACTTTAACACCAAAATTACCACTACATCCTTTTTTCAGGCTAGTGAAATACTATTGGTCTGAGTACAGATAGGAAACTACAGCTCTCAGGGAGTTAAGATTAAAACATAGTTTAGACCCCATTCCAAAATGCTGATGTTGATATGTCATATTGTGTTTGCCTGTAGACAAAAAACAATTGTGCAGTAAATACATGGAAATTCACATATCTACTTGGGCTCCTGAAAACTCTGTCCTATTGAACCCTTGTTATGCTTGGCTATCATCACTGGAATTGCCAACAGAAGGAGGGTGTGGACTTACTGCAGCAAGCCCAGAAAAGAGCCATGAAGATGATCCAGGGGCTGGAGCACCTCCCCTGTGAGTCTGGAACAGTTGGGGTTGTTCAGTCTGGAAAAGAGAGGGCTCCAGGGAGATTTCTTAGCAGCATTTCAGCAACAAGGGAGCTTCCAAAAGGGCTGAGAGGGATTGTTTGCAAGGGCATCTAGTGATAGGACAAGGGGGAATGGCTCTGGACTGAGGGGAGGATGGTTAACAGTAGATGTTAGAAAGGAAATCTCAGTTTATAAGGGTGGTGAGGCACTGGCACAGGTTGCCCAGAGAAGTGGTCGATGCCCCAGTTCAAGTCAGGTTACTGGGGTTTGAGCAATCTGGGACAGCAGAAGGTGTCCATGCCCATAGCAGGGAAGTTGGAATAAATGATCTTTAAGGCGCCTTTTAGCCCAAACCATTCTATGAGCCTGTGATTATTCAATGGCACCATTTGGATCCTGAGACTGCTTTTCTGCAAGTTTTTGTGCAAGTGTATGAAGTGCTGTGATTTCTCAGATCAAGATGCATTGTTGGTTCATAAATTACACTTACTCTTACAGACATAACATTTTAAATCGTCATACACCATGTCAGCAGGGTTTAGAAAGACTGCTTGGAGAAATACTGAATGCCTGATATCTTTCAAACTTAGAATGTCATGAGTTTTAATTGTCTAAAAAAGTCAATGTCAATCTCTGACAGCTTCAAGAATTCATGTAGGAACTACCCAAATCTTTATCAAATGAACAAATAAATAGCATATCAAATTTCCAATGGCACTTCATCTTAAGCAAAGTTTTGATTTAATTTCAATTGTTTTTCCAGAATAGTTTGTTCATTCAGAAATTTCAGTTTTCAATGATTTCTTGAATTCCAGCATTGTTAGAACTACCTTTCCTGTGCCATTAAAAAAAAATTTAAAAAGGCATACAGAATAGGCATATTCCCCTGAGTATTCAGATATACCTGTGGTTTTTTGAACCAGATATCAGCTTCTTTTTACCTTGCTTGTATGCAGAACATACGTTTCTTTTTTGCAGGAAATACTTTGTGAAGAAGCATTTGACCGTTAATCTGTGTACAGCCAGAAAAAAGCAAGGCCCATTCCTGCATTAGCAACCTCATTTCCAAAGAGGATTACTCTCATATGCAAAGATCAATGAAAGTATTATTAAATCTCCCAGCCCTTTTGCCTTCCTGTGAAAAGCTGATATTACCAATTATTTTAAATATGTCTGACTCTAATTTTAGTGAAATATTTTTGGCATGAAGTGGAGGGATGTTGAATATTTTATATCAGCCGGATCTCAGACGGAGTTCTAAACTATTTAATACCTTAGAAGATGTCATTGGGCTAAAAGGGATCACTTTAATAACAATCCATCTCACTATCAATTTTTTCAACTGTATGTACATTTAATTTTTCTTCCTAACAAATGATTTACCCTCTTTCTCTCTGATAAAACAATGGATCAGTTGACCCTGGGTTACTAAATTTCCATACTTATTTTAATTCTGGAGCATTTGAATAGTCTAATCTATCTCTTACCTCAGAAGGTGCCTTAGACTAGTCTCCTCTACTTTGTAAAAAAAAGTTCTTGTGTCTAGTATGCTTGAGCAAAAACATCAAAATACTTATGGCAGTAGAGCATTTGGCCAAACATTTAAATGTTTGTATCATCTATGGCACACTTGGAATAAAGTTCTGCTGTATAAAAAATTTTACAGTCAGTGAAATATAATAAAAAATGACACTTGAATACAATAGACTAAGAGCAGTACCTTTAAAGAAGTGTATCCAAAAAATACAGTAGTACTTAGACACAGCTTTAAATTTGTACTTTACAGATAATCACATCTCAAATGTTAAGGGATGGCAGGAAACAAATAAGCAAGTAAATAACATCCAACCATCTTGTTCAGATAAATGAAAAAAAACAACCAAACCAAAACAAAATCCATGGATCTTTACAATTGTACTTCCATTGTATTTCTCTGATTACATTCCACCATATTCCCTTCCCATTTATTTAGCCTGGCATATCCTCCCTTGCAAAATGCATTGCAATATCTGTAGAAATGGTAATAATTTCCCACAGGACATTTAACATTTTTACCATTTCAGGACTGCATTTTAAATTAACATTTCCCAGGGGCTGTAAGTATTGAGACAACTGTCCAGATGCATAACTGCAGACAATGTCTGTGGTGTGCAGCTTGAGAACGATGTGCCCTCAATCAAGTTTTAGCATAGTTCTAGTTTGTTAGAGGAATTGTTGGAATGTTCAGCTTTGCCAACTGAAAATAGGTACAGTGGAGAGCCAGTGACACCCATCTTGATTTACAGCACATATTTTGCAGAAGATTTTGTGGCATGGTGCCCACTCCAATCACCTTTTGTTAGCTGGGAATTTATGTTAGGAGAAACTCTGCTGGAGGAAAAAACAAATTAATGGATCATCTGAGAATCACAAAATAATTGTGTTCTGTTCCAAATTTTATTCTTAGTCTTTATGCACATTTAGAATACAGTTCAATTCTTAATTCTTGAATAATTTCTGTTGGAAATTTTCATCAGTGTCTGCAACACAGTGATTGTTGTTTAAATAAAGAAGAAGATCAAGTAATGTTGAAAGAAAAATCTGATCATGCTTATAGTCATATAGTGATTTTTTTCTCCTTTAAGACATGCTATTCTGCCAAATGTAGTAAGTTTTGTAGTAAGTTTGTAAGTAAGTTCTAGGCTGTATCAGTAGTTGTGTGGCCAGCAGAACCAGGGAAGTGATTTCTTCCCCCCATACCTGGCACTAGAGAGGCAACACCTGGAGTCCTGTGTCCAGTTCTGGGCTCCT
Organism: Cinnycerthia olivascens; assembly: GCA_035048155.1. Classification (NCBI taxonomy): domain Eukaryota; kingdom Metazoa; phylum Chordata; class Aves; order Passeriformes; family Certhiidae; genus Cinnycerthia; species Cinnycerthia olivascens. The sequence continues at coordinate 102,680,864 of JAWWMU010000001.1, read as the reverse complement.
GAATTCTGAAAGGATATGGAAGGGCTGGAGCAGGTCCAGAGAAGGATGATGAATCTGGGAACATTCTTGAGCACAAGTCCTATGAGGAGCAGCTGCAGAAGCTGGGTTTGTTTAGCCTGGGAGAAAAGACAGCTCAAGGGAGGACTTGTCACTCTACAGCTCCCTAAGAGTAGATTCTAGCCAGGTAGGGGTCAGTTTATGCCCCCAGACAAGCAGCAACAGAACATAATCTCCACCTGGACCAGGGGAGGTTTAGGTTGGACATTAGAAAAATTCCTACACGAACAGGGTGATTAGACTCTGGAATGGACTGCCCAGGAAGATGGTGGAATCACAGTCCCTGGAGGTGTTTAAGAAATTATTGGATGTAGCACTCAGAGCCTTGGTCTAGTTGACAGGTTGGTGTCTGGTCATAGGCTGGACTCGATGTTCTCAGAAGTATTTTCCAAGGATTCCATGAATCTGTGTGAAGTTAACTTAATTAATAACTTAATTTGTGTTTTCAGGACGGAACCTTTCAATTCCATTGACCTACGCTATCCAACAGCTCTTCTTACAGCAATAAAATGTTTGAAAGGATAGTTGCAGACTGAGAGAAAATAAATTGCCCCAGTAAATGTATGAGCCTTTAAATGTGTCTTTCAAGAGATGGATTCTCTTTTTTTCTTTATTTTTTTTTTTTCCCCTAAAGAAAAAAACGTTCCTCTAGTCTTGAGATGAAAAACCATGCCCAGGAAAACAGTGATGAAGGTAAGATACTTGGCTGCTAAGAACAACACATACTTTCAAGGGATAGGAAGATGAAAGCAGTAAAACATCCAGACAAACATGTTCTCTTGGATCTGAATATTTGTGTGCCATTTAATTCCCAGAGTAATTTGGTTTGGAACCATTCATAAACTACAATTTATTTCCTTTCACTATCACATATTGCTAAAGGTATTATTATAAAATGATATTAAAAATAAAGGAATATTATAATATTTAACTATATACTTAGAATGTAGATTATAGCCATTCTACTTTATGGTGTCAGATTTAGCAGAGTTCTAACACAGAGGCACAATCCTCTGCAGGTTTCTTATAGAGCTATACTTAGGCTGTACTCAATCTTTGAGCAGAGACCACCTTGCAAAAGGATGTTGCAAACATGATATTAAATACGAAAAATAAGAGGTTGTTGCAGGTTATTCAGCTTTGTAGGTTTTTCTAAACCAAACTGACATTCCCAGTTCATTTCTAGTAAAAGCGCACACCCAATACAAGCTGTTTTGTGGATTAGCTGGAATATTAGTGATTTAGAGCAGTTAATTAAAGATTATTGGATGGAACGAATAGTAAAATATTGTTTTCCTGTGATAGCCTAAATTAAGGAGTAATTTGAGATTGAAAGATTCTAAGCAGAAGTCAAATAATTCTATTCACTCAAACTCATGCATGGGGCATTTAAAAAATATTTCAGTGTTTATCACAACTCTTCTATGGGTTTGTAATCTTGATTACAGCTGAGGTCATTACAAGTTTCCATATAGCAAAACTACTGTCAAACTTATTCCATAAAATAACATCATGGGAGATTTTGTTCTTTCTAGAGGATTACGTAAAAGCAAAATTTTTCGTGGCAATAGTCATCAAAAGAATGGCATTTTTTGCACAGAAGATCAGTTCATACTCTGAACTGAAAGCCAGGTACTCTTTGACTTAGTTAATGGTCATACACAGGACAGGATTCAAGAGAACTTTAAAAAATAAAAAACAAAACCACCAAATCCCAAACCTTCCCCAAAAGACAAAGATGCCTAAAATACCACATCAAAGGTTCCTTTTAACAATTCTAATGGTATCAAAAGGCCTGATAAGAAAAACAGTGAGGGAGAATATATTTCATCGTTGAGGGAAAATAAAATTTTAGGATGAGATTTAGCTACTTTGTAGTACATTTGGTCTATGTCATGGATTTTGGCCAGGTCTTTTTAATTCTCCATGCTTCAGTTCCTGGCAGATGTGTATTACACTCATGCCTGCCCATCTCTATTATCTTTACCAAGACTATGCAATACATGAGACAGGAAGACTTATAATTTAAAAAATAATGTATATGTGTAGCTCCTGTCCTGCATTGCATAGAGTTCTTCAGTGCAGTCTCAATTATTTATGGAGTTTACACATTATCTAGAAGCAGAGTGAGTATTTATGTAGCCTGCAAAGTTTGTGTATTTCTCTTATGAATGCCTACCTCAGACTGCTTAGCATTCCATGCTCTGCTGCATCCTACCTCATTAGTCCTAGAGGAGTGTTGGCAGAATAAATAGGAAAGACTCCAGAAATTTTCACTGTTGCAGAGCCACTTCTTCTGCACATCGTGCAGGATGTGTCCAAATGTCTGCAGTGCAGCTTCATAGATTTTGATAAGCCAATTTTTTATTTTTTTTTTCCTGAGCTAGAGAACTGAAATGAAGTCAGTATTTTATTTTGGTTGCCTTTTGGATTTGTGCTTATTTGTTTCTCTCTTAAGTAGCTAAATGGAGAACTATAACTCAGAAACAGGAGAATTCTGTCTGCCATTTAGTGATTAGTACAGACACCTTCTGCTCCACAGCAGAATTTTCTGCATACCGGACTGTCCTGCTCACAGATTACCTTAAAAACATTTCTCCTCTCCTTCTTGCAGGAAAGGATGACACAAATGTTTTCCCAACTGATTTCTAAAAGCAAACCTTAAATATTGTTCTATAAATCTATTAAAAAAAAATTAATCTTTTACACTTTCGTGGAAGTCTTTCAAACACATCTGAGAGCCTTATCCATTCAAACTGCTTATTAGTTAATGCACTAATTTCAGCTGCAAATTGATGGAAGATGAACATTTCAGTTTAACATAGAAACCAAGAGGAGGTCCATAAGACTGTTCAGGTTTTCTTTCTCTAGAGCTCAGACTGCAGCAAGGTCAGCTGCTGTCAGCTGAAATAATGCAGCCAGGAACCTGCATCAGCCAGCGCAGAACAGAGAAATCAACAACTTGGGAATGAGCCAGTCTATTTTGTTCAAAAAAAAATTGAAAAAACACAGGAGTATCAACTTGAAGGGACTTCTGCTAGCAGGCTATAAATGCATACTTGAAGAGTGTTTACACACTGTAGTTATTGATTCCTTTTGAAAACTGAGAAATATTTCTAAATGTCATTTTTATTAGTTTTTGAAAAAAAAAATCTAGATAACAGGATGAATTAAAAAGCAAAGTTCTTTGGGGTTTTTTTGTATACGTATTTAATGTGAAGGAGATTCTCCAACAGGTTGTTCTTTCAGAAGCTCTTCAACCATGTTATTGGAAAGGAGGACATAAGGAGAACTTGGTGCTACGGTGTAGAGAGGGAATCAACCCACACTGTACGTGCATACAGGAATGGACACCAAGGATCTGATTCTGCCTGGGGGTAGACTCCCAGCCCATCGGTGTCCAAGCCATTTTCATGGAGATAACAGAGTCACCAGCAGATCAGAAAGTGTTTCACGTGGTTTTGGAGTGGTGTGTGGAAACAGGCTGGGAGAATCTAAGGCTTCTGGAGTGGTACTGGAAGGCACAGCTTGGGTTTGGCAGATCTCAAATCAAGGTGTCTGCATCTTCTTCCATGCATGTGTGGACTTCATGTGTCTGGTGCCCTTTTCACATCTTTCCTAGTTCAGCTCCCCCCAGAGCAGAGTACAATTCATTCAGCTTCTGAGTCACATCAGTCAGGGTCACATTAAGTTCTTGGATTCCCACGGGTCTTTCAGACAACATGAAATTCCTCTTTTTAAGCACCTAATTTGCAATCTGAGAGTCTTCATGTGGTCTAGGTCTTATAGAGTTCAATGGAGATGTTGGTGCTGCAGCAAACAGATTATTTTATTGTAGACCAGACCCAGCTGTCTCCTTAGTGTGAACTGAAATATGCTATAGACTATAAATTCACTGAGTAGCTCTTCACGACTTTATCAAGAGCTCAGAACTGTGGAGGCATATACAAATTTAACATGATGCCTCATAGCTTTTACCAACTTCATATACTTGTAAAATGATGACAAAGTTAATAAGTAATAATAATGACAATTTAAAAAAAGAAAGAAAAAAGACTGAAGATCAAAGAACACATTCCCAGACATTTACTATTTAAAAAAATTAGCACCATGGGACTTGTGGCAACTGCATCTCGGTTTGTATTTTCAAGAAAGGACTCCTGTGCTTGTCAGAAGTCTAACAAAGTATTCAGTCTCATAGACATGACAGAGTGTCAAAACTGTAACTCACTTTTATCTTTTAAGACTTGTACATATCTTGCATATACCATATATATTTCCAGGAAAATCTATCACTCTTCATCCTTTGGAGCATGTGACATTTCATGCAGCATTTCAATCATGTGGCCTGGTAAGGCATATGTACTTTGCTACTGCATTACATGTCATAGAACTGTAAGATTTTAGTAGAAGAAACTAGTCTGTGGCTTCATAAAACAATATTTTTTTTTTTCTTTAAAAAAATAAAACAAAAGAAAAGCAGTACAATTTTAAAACCTAGTGGTACTAATGAAAAAATTACAAGGTTAGTTTTGTCTATTTCATTCATAAATAGATAAATTTAGTTGAAAAGAATGAGATTGCAGAACAGTCCTTCATACAACAAACAATATAATCAGTATAACATTGTGCACAGTTTTGAATTCCTACTGATGCCACCAAAATATTATTGTGATGAGTCAATGACCTTTCAGATTTAAGAAGAATCCCCTAAGTAGCTTGTAATTACATAAATAATTTTTTTTTAATAGCAAAAAAGTTATCACATGATAAGTTAAAGGTAGTTGCTTTCCTCACTTCTAATAATTTTTTTTAAGTATTCACAGCTTACGCATTATGGATTCAGACTACTTATAGCTTTGATATACAATTTAGCATTAGGTGGTTGGAGAGCTATCTTTGAATTTATCAGATGAATTGCTTGAATTTAATTTGTGCAGAAAGACACCTATTGAGGACAACTATTTTCAGTCAGGCAATGAGCTGTTAACAGTAATGTTTGGAATAAATACATTTTATCAGCATTTACAAAGGCACCCTACTAGGTAGCAAGTAGAATAGTACATTTCATGGTGCAATGTAATTTCTTTGCCCTAAAAATACCTTGTTTTTCCTCTTTCAAATTCAAGAATCTTGAAGGGACAGTGTTACATTTATTTTGCCTCCAAGTACAGTTGCAATACTTTAAAGGGATGACATTTTGAAAAAAACAAAAGTGTTTATCTACCTTACAGAAACAAATGTATAAAGCAGTTCTCTTTTAAAATGTGCATTTGGCAATGTATATTTTGGAACATATAGATTTTTTTTTGTAGGTGTTTAGAAAGAAAGGGAAAAAGTATGATATTATATGGTACTGCAGACTGTAGACAGTCATGAACAGTCTCTGAAGGCACTTGAACTCCACAGCATTGCAAAAGACATGCTTAGAGATGCTTCATCTTTCTCTTAGATGACGAAAATTTTGACACAGATGCAGCCTTGGAAACATGAATGGCAAGAAACCTCAGAAGACTGAATGCTTGATATAGGAGGTTCAAACAGTGCAATATTTAAATTGTGATATTTAAATATACCTTGCTATGTAAGTGCTAGAAGGAGCAGAGTGTCACAAAGAGTGAGGAGATAAAGACAGGCCAGCATCAGCTGCTGTACAAACTATTGATGACTTGGACTTTGTCACTTTTGTTTACCAGTAATCCAAATATTTTTGTATGCAAGTACATGAAACAGCATGGTCAAACATTTTGTCCTGCACCATGGACCCCAGCAAAAATAATGTAATTGGAATAAATAAATATCGTGAAAAGAATATAATTTAAAAAGTAAGGAATATAGAAAAAATTACTTTAATCAATGCTTTTTCTACCTCTTGAAAGCACAGTCTAATAAAATTGCTGAAGATTTTTAAATTATAAAGTACCAGTACAATCAGTGCTAAAATCCTGTAAAACTCATGTTCTATATTTCTAATTTTGAAAATGCCAAATTACTTGGTAAGATGACACACTGTAGATGTCATATTCAGAGAGGTCTGCAATACATTGCATTTCCTATATATGTATTTTTGTATAAATACAAAAGTAGGAACTAGGGCACAAAGCTAACATGGAACTTTCAATCTCAGTTCAGCATTCTTTCAAATCCGACTGAGTGTTTAATCTCATAGCTATGTCACGTTTTATTTTATGTTAATTTTGTTGAAATTATATATATTCTTTCACATTGTCTCCAAATTTTGTGTGGATAATGCATATTATTGCCTATGATCTTCTCAGGGAATGTGATAAATAAAGTCATAGAAAAAGTCCAGGAAAAAAATCAACTTACTGCTTTTAACTTGTTACTTTTGTGAGAAACTTTATTGATTACTGTTTGTTCTTGGTCTATGTTACCGTTACTGTACTGGATTTACTGAACAGGTAAGACTAGGATGCTTCCCTGATGAATGATTCATTACAATATTTACATGAAAAATGTAATTTTTTTTTAAAAAACATAACATATAAATGAAGCTATCACAATGGCAATATACAAAAAATATGTATAATGTTATTACAAGGATCTTTGTGGCCCTTCTCTGAACCCTCTGCAGCCTGTCCACATCTCTTTTGTACAGTGGGAACCAAAACTGAACACAGCATTCCAGATGTGACATGACAAGCACTAAGTAGAGGGAATTGATGGGACACAGCATTCTGTGTGGGCTGGCACTACAGTGTGGGAGCAGTTCATCTCTTTCTATTTTTGCTTTGTTTTCATCCTTGTGGGTGTTTGTCTTTTCTAACATGTCTGTTCTTTGCTTTCTGTAAGGTTTTTTTCTCTTTTGTTTTGTTTTTATTGAATCAGTACTCAATTTTTACTTTTTTTACTTTTTTATATGTCTTGGAAATTAATAATTAGCAAAATGAAAACCTGAAAAATTACCATCATGCATTCAGTGTATGTGTATGAATAAAGAAGTAAAAAGTAGGGGAAAAAATTAAATACAAGAACACATTAAAAAATGAAATACAAGAACATGTTAAATACAACAGGCTTGTAAAGCTGAAGTAAATAGAACAAGCTGCCAGAGGGAAGCTTGTGAAATAAAACTCTTGTATTGAAATACTACTTCTGTAAAAGTGTAGTTCTCAAAAAAAAATCTTTTTTAAATGACACGAAGATGCTGTCATGCCTAAACAAATTTCAATACCAAAACCAAGAAGTCTTCCAAGATTCTGTATGGTCAAAGATTGATATAAAGGATGTCTGAGTTAAAAAAGAAGCCATAGGACAAAATTAAAATTAATTAACCACTTCACTGTGCAAAAGTTTAGAAGCATCACATATTAAAGTTTAGTGTAGCAGAAGTCACTGCTTAGGAACTGTCTCATAAGAAATGTTAATAAAAAGAGTTTTCAAATAAATTAATAAAATGTGTACCAGAAAACTTCCAGAACCAGATGGTATTCACATAGAGTTCTAAGGAAAATGAAATATGAAAGTGCTGAGTTGTTAACTATAGTGTGTAATTTATCACTTAAAATGTCCTTTGTACTGGAGGAGTTGAAAATGGCAAATGTGATACAAATTTTTTAAAAGGGCTTTGGAGAGCTATAAAATGGAAAGTCTATATCTGCACTCAGCAAACTGTTGAAATTGTAATAGAGAATAAATTAGTAAATATGATGTAGCACAAAGTCAACACTAGTTATGCTGCACAAATATAGTGAGAATTTAGATAAAGAAGTTGATAAGGTAGATAGAGATAACTATTGATACGTCTTCTTGGTTTTCAAAAATAATTTTGAAAAAGCGCCTCTGTAAAAGAGAGTGCTGTGGTACAAGGGACAAAGTCTTCCTTTAGATATTAATAAGTGCTTAAAGAATAAAAAAAAGCTGTTGGAAAAGATGGTTACTTTTACCATTACGGAAAGATTCTTGGGAGTTGATGCTATTTAAGATATCCCTGAGATATCTGGGAAAAACTGTGATGGTTACCAAGTTAATTGACATGATGTTTTTCAAGGAAGTAGGAAGAATAATTCAGTGTGAAAGTTTATGAAAGATAAAAGTGAGGGATGAAGTGCCTAAAGTAATTAAAACAAAGTAATATGAAATCAGATTTCATATTTTCTACACTAGCTATTGTCATTGGGAAAGATTTGAACAGTTGTGCATAGATTTGCAAAATAACAGAGAGATGCTCAAAAATAAATAGGAAAGAAAGAAGCAAAAGCCACCATGATATGTCTCATTGTATAAATCCATACAGCACATTCCTTGTGCAGTTCTTCTCCGGGCAGTCATTATTCTTCTAAATCAGGAAAGATATAGTACAGCTGACTGAAGTAGGGGAAAAAGAAACAAGTATGAAATGGATTTTCACTGAGAAGAGACAAAAAAGATAAGAGCTCTCCAGTTTACAAAATAAAGGACTATCACAGGATAGAGCTGCATATAAAACCATGAAAACCAGGGAAAATGTTGTCAGCTGTTATTATGCTGTAGTACAAAAGAAGGACAGTAACATTTCCATCTTCTTTTTTTAAACTGTTGCTTCAGCTCATTGTAGTTCTAAATGAACTTTTAAGAAGTTTAGTATGGTAGTTTCTGGGTTGAGATATGAAGATCTGGCAAGATGAAAGCACTGTTTGATTTCAGACTTCTTTATAGTTTCTGAAAGATTTCCTGGTGTTAATTCCATATCTTTCTAAGTCCAGTATGCCTGACCTGAAGAACCATGTCTTCTGGTACATATACTCCATCTTCTCTTAAGGCAATCAATATACTACCCTCAGTGCAGAGGGATTATTTTCAAACCACAAAGGCCACTAATTCCAGATAAGGCTTCTTTTTGAATTTGGAGCTTATTAAGCAACATGAAGGGAAAAAAGCAAACAGAACTTTAAATGCAAACCCCATCTGAACTTTCTACCCTGACAACAGATTGAATTACTAACCAAAAGTGATGTTAGATAACAGGAATTGGCTTATTTGCTTAGTTTTAACACATACAGGTTAAGAAAATACAAACCTATTAAAGAAGATAAGCAGAACAATTTTTTTTTTTTCAAGTTTTGCAAAAGGAGTGTGTGGGTGCTGCTTGACAGCTGGCTCAAAAGAGGGGATCATTTTGCTGTATTCAGCATTGGTGTGCCCTCACCTTGAGTGTTGTGTGCAGTTCAGGGCCCCACCACTCAAGAAGGGTGTAAAGGTCCTCCCCTGCCAGGGTGGGAGGGAATGAAGCTGGTGAAGATGTAGAAGGCTTATCTTAGGAGACATGGCTAAGGACTTTGAGGTTGTCTAGTTTGGAGAAAAGGAGACTGAGGAGTGACCTCATTGCTCTCTACAGCTTTCTGAGGAGGGGAAGTGGAGAGTGAGATGCCAATTTCTTCCCCCTGTGTTCCAGAGATGGAATATGTGGGAACAGTTCAAAGCTGCATCATCAGAGGATGTTTAGATTGGGCATTAGGAAGTATTTCTTTACAAGAAGAGAGTTGTAAAATAGTGGAACAGGTTTCCTGGTGAAGGTGGTTGATGCCATGGTTCAATGATTAAGAGACACTTGGGCCATACCTTTATCAACATGTCTTTTGGTCAGCCCCGAAGTGGTTGGACAGTTAGAATAGATGTTCCTTGTAGGCCTCTTCCAGCTGACTTCTATTCTATTCTATTCTATTCTATTCTATTCTATTCTATTCTATTCTATTCTATTCTATTCTATTCTATTCTA
>JAWWMU010000001.1:102632639-102660600 GCA_035048155.1 Cinnycerthia olivascens | reverse complement strand
CAGGCAGCACTCACCAGGGGTCAGGATGTGGGAAGGAGGAACGATTGACAAACCTGGCAGGGAATCACCTGGGAGGGGCCTGGGGTATCTGGGACACACCACAACAACCAGGGAAAGGGCTGGTCAGTGGGGACCAGGGGAGAGAGGCAGATTCACTCCTGGTTCCTCTCTCCTGGTTGTTTTCTGGTGGTTTCCTCCTTAACCCTTCACTCATGGAGACAAAGTGCCACAAGTGTTGGGAAGTTGGCAACTCCCAAATGGATTTGACATTCAGCTTCCAAAGCAAGAACTAAAATTCCCCATTCCTATCCCAGCACTTAGGAAATCCTTCATAATCTTAGTAAAACTGGTAGCAAAGTACTCATCCAATTAGGGAGCAAAAAAATATTCTTCAAGTTTGATCCTGAAGCTCCTGTTTGGTTTGGTGGCAGTGGGGCACCAAGGAAAACCAGACACCTGCCCTGCTTCCCCAGCCCCTCACAAGGGGTTAATGTCCTGTCTACACCCTCCTCCTCTTCTACAGGAATTACAAATTATTAAATATGCATAAGTTAATAGGTTCTTTATTGCTAAATTTGCTGGTGGGTGACAGGAAGGTGCTACCTGTGTTGTTACACCAGTCCCTGTGTGCTGTACTCATTGCCTGCAGGGAAATATTGTATTCCAGTGGTTATCAGAGGACAATATTTGTTCTAGTGGGACCCTTCATTTTATCTGGTGTGGAAGAGGAAAAGAGGGATGAAGTTATATTCTGCTTTCAATTGTGAATTTTGCCACGAGCGTCCTCGGGGTTACTCAGTTCCACAAAACCTTGGTTTTTCTGTCCAGGAAATGGTTATTGTAGCATTTTCTTACAACTCCTCCTTGTCTGAGATTTTGGAGTTCAGTACTCACGGTATTTCATGTATGAGGAAGATTCTAAACGGGCTGAAAGTCGATGATTTAGGGCAAATATTTCCCACAGTTTGCTTTGAAGATGATTCAGGGGCTGGAACGCTGCTCCTGCTCTGCTGGTTAATTATTTTGGAGGAGCTGTTGCTGTTTAGGATCTCATCCCTTTCCATTGTAACTTCTTTTCCTGTGAGTAAACAGAGAGTATCAACTGCTGCTGGTGGTTATCAGTGAGTTACTGCTTTGGGTTGTTTTGTTCAGCTCCAGCTTTGGAAATGCCTTTTTTCTCTATTCCCTAATTGGATATCAGTCAGAAAACAGCCCAGCCTTGGGAACATGAGATTTTAATGTGCAGTGAAAAAGTACCTTGAGACTGAAGCCTGTCACTAGAACTCATCTGGAATTGCTTACCATGGAGTAAATTTACTAGAAGCTGTGCTTAATACTGGAGTTTAAAAGGTGGCACCTAAAGAAATCCTCTTAATGTCTCAACAAGCTGATGTTGACAAGTTCTTTGCATTAAGGACTTATGGCAAAGTCCAAATCCTTCCTCAGTGCATTAGACAAATAATTATAGAGAATTTTTATCTGGATTCTTTGCTCTGAGGTATCCATTCATAAAATATTTACGGTAACTGCAGAGAAAGCACAATCAGTTTGAGGGTTTTTTTTTTTTTTTCTTCCTTTCTTTTTCTTCTCTCTTTTCAGAACTGTAGGAATGAAACCTAGGCTTTAAATTTTTAGCAGAGATATTTCCTAGGAGAAATTGAATTTTTTTTTTCCCCTGTAAACTTTAATAAATGCAAGAAAATATGGGGACTCATACCCAAGTAATCACTGCGCTCAGAGGGTATTTTTTGTAGCTCGTTCCCACTTTGTGTCATTTCCCAAAATCTCATGCCCAGAATGTTAATGAGAGCTCCTAAAGATGTCAAGTGACCACTCAGCACCTACTGGGGCCCACAAACCTTTATGGAAGTCAGCAAGTTCAGCACTTGGCTGGACTTTAAGAGCAGCCTGTGATGGGGGATTGCCAAACTGGCCAAATTATCCTGATTTTCAGTCCGAAGTGGGGAAGTGACATGGAAAAATTGCCTGTGGTTTGGAGGAGCTCTGTTCAATAATGATTTAACCGTTTTAACCACATCCTATTTAAAAAAAAAATAAAATTAATTTCTTTTTATGAAATGCATGATGCAGTGCTTCATGTCCTGAACATCTCCATCAGAATCAGAAATTACTCATAATTTCTATTATTTATAAATGTGTGCATGGCTGTCTATTTTTTAATTAGAGATTAGTTTAAACATTTTTTAAGAATCTTGTAAAGATTTAAGCCAGTAGCATTGATTAATTTTCTGGCTTCTAATTTTTACTTTTCATTGGTAGCTACATAAACTCTGACAAATTCCTGAGAAACCATTACTATTTAAATACAATTCCATGGCTTGTTGGTGTTTTTCAAACACACATTAATTTTGTATGGTGCCTATATCTATGTTTTGAAACATAACCTTGATGTAAAGTAGTCGAAAGCTCGAGGTGCTTTTTAATTATTTTGGGTATTATTTTGAGACAAAAGTAGCAACATATTTTGAGAACTACTGTTTAGATAAATATAAAAGCGTACATTGGGTGCCTCTTAGTTATTGTACATTGGAAGTTTGAAGTGCAGACAGAGATGGATTATTTAAAACACATGATTTAATTAAGGAACATATCAAATGAACACACAACTGCATGTGTTAGAGAATGGAAACACTGAATCTGAGCTGGATTCTTAGCTGAGGTATGCAAACAATTCCTTGGGAAAAAAAAGGAGGAAAATTCACCCTTCTACCCATTTGCTTAAATATTTTCTTTTCCCCAGCAAATTATTTTGCTGCCTGATTTATCCAGCAAATGGTGCTATTTTATAGCCAGGCATGAGGGAGTCAATGTGAATAATGACAATAATAATAATAATAATAATAACAATAATATTAATAATGATGATGATGACGATGATGATGATGACAGTGATGATGTTGGGTTTGGTGGTTTGGATTTTACACAGAACCACAGGTTAATTTGGCTACTGCTGGATTTCCCAAACATGAGTGTCTTTGTTCCAGGTGTTTTCAAAAAGCCCTTCTTGTCCCAGAACACCGCCAAGAGTTTGTAATTTTACACAATATAAACCCATAAAAAAATGTAGAAATTCTCCCCTTGCTCAGCTCTTAGAGGTGCCACTTTGGAGTTACTTCGAGCTGGATGCAAACTTTCATTTTTCTTTTTATTTTTATTTTTTTTTGGGAGGTGTAGACGTTGGGTTCTGACTTAAAAGGATGAAAACACGGAGGGAAGGAGCCATCCCCAATTAATCTCGTGCCTCTGGGTTTCCCAGCGCTCGTGGCTGTGGCCATTCCTCTCCCCCAGTGTCAGCCCAGTAACGAGGGGGGAGGCACAGCCAGGAGCTCCATTATTCTGGATGAACTCTCAGCCATCCACCGGGAATTCTGGTACCTTGACCTCCCTGACCCTCAAAGTGCTGAGTGTGGAAAATGGGAACTCTCCACGGACCTCAATATGCACAAGATGTCAGAAAAAATGCAGTTCTTGGAAAACTCTACCTTTTTTTTTTTTTTTTTTTTTTTTGGAGAGTATTAAGATGAAAAAACGTGACTTCCATGATCTCCTGAATTGGGGAGACAGGACAAAAGGACAAAAGGCATTTTCAAGACATTCAGTTTGGACTTTCTATCGACATCCTACAACATCTAAATTTATCGAGTCGAGTTGAGTGTCCTCTCCTTTCCTTTCCTTTTTTTTCTTTCTTAACAGTTTTTCTGTATTATATATAATCAAGGAATGAAAATACTTCATTGTGTCCTTAAGCAGATTTAACAAAAACAAAAATTCTGTAATACATGCGAAGAGCTTAGCAACAACCCTGTTTTGAGAGATGTGTGTGTGGAAACTTACACTGCCTTGAGAGGTCTTTCTTACAGCTGGCAGTACTTTGAAAAATTTTGTTTCATTTGGCTGCTGCAATGTGGTGTACTTGATAAAGTAGGCATACAAATGCTATCAAGGTTATCTTGAGTTCACCAATCTGCCATTCCTTTTCCCTCTTCACTGCAACACAATCTTTCCTCTAGGCCCATTTTTGTTTAGGTTTCTGAAAGAAGTCAGCCAACTAATGATGTGTTGAGTGAATATTACAGCAATGCAGTACATGCATAAATTGATACATTTGTATATGGAGGAGGTAGGGTTTTTAAAATTAAAATGTGAAACCTTTCATTCTTAAAGCTCAATAGCTGTAAGAGCCAAACAAGCCCCATATTCTTTACTACTCATTCTCATCTCCATTTACACCAACTTCTGTTATACAAAATGAATAATTGTGCTTCTTTTCCAATGCAGGACTATTATTTACCAAATAAAGCCATTTTGAAAATTGCTAACTCTGGGTTTCTTGATATGTTTATATGACTGAAAGTTAGGAAGGAGAGTAACAAATGCTATGCTGAGCAAGCATTAAGGAAAATATATTCTGAGGAGTTATATGGAAAACTTGACTGGAGAGAGATGCTGAAATGCTGGTTTTGGGAATATTCACATTATGTACCTTGATATGTCTTACTGTTTTATATCTCCAGTAGTAATTGTCCCAGCAATATTTTCATTAGTAAATATGGCTGATTTTCTCCACTGAGTGTCTTGAAGCAACATTTAATCCAGAGACCTTGGGCTCAAGCTGTCCAGAACACAGCCTGCCACTGTCCTTACAAAGACAGGCACTCTGGTTACCAGTTGTCTGTGGGTTCCCAGTGGAAAGTCAATTCCTGGGACCCATAACTGCCCCAGTCAGAAGAGTAAGGTCTATCTGCTGCAGTGAGTTTTAATGGGATTTTCCTGTTGGTAGCCTTTTAGAACAGGGCTCAACAATTTTACTACTATTCTGTGCTTCTCAGTCTCCATTGGAACATTTACATTTGTTTTGACTATAACATAATTGACTTTTGCCAGCTGGATACTGTGTGAAAAACCACCACCTTCTGCCTCCTGCATAAGCTGATAGAAAAGAAATTAGAGTAAAGCAAATGAGGTTATTATTGTGGATAAGACAATGGTTTTGTCATTAAGGTGAACAAAATTACCAAATGATGTGCAAATATCTTAACTCTAAGTAAGCCAAACAGTTGTCAAGGAGTGCCACAGGAGATCCAGGTTGAATATTAGGAACAATTTCTTCACTAAAAGAGTAGTTAAGCATGGGAACAGACTGCCCAGAGAAGTGGTTAGGTCACCATCCCTGAAACTAGGGCTTGATGTTCCTAGAGGTGTTTTCAAACCTTAATGATTCTATGATTATACTGACTCATTCCCAGAGGGAGGTCATTGCGAGGAAAAGGACTGGGAACATCCTGATGAAATGGAGTTTCACAGATAAAAGTGTTTCTCATCAGTGTAGGATGCTTAAAACAGAGACAAATAAACTCAGACCTGCTGAATGTGGCAAGAGCTGGATGCACCCAGCTGAGAGAGTCTCAGCTCCCCCACTCCTTCCATCACTTTCTGTTCAAATTAGTTTGGTGTTGAACAAAGAAAAAAAAATTCCCCTGGGATAGAATCATAGAATGGTTTGGGTTAAAGATCAGCTAATCTCAACTGCCCTGACATGGACAGAGAAACTTTCCACTAGGCCAGGTTGCTCAGAGCCCCATCCAACCTGGCCTTGAACACCTCCAGGAATGGGGCGTTCACAGCTTCTCTGGGAAAACTCTTCCAGTGCCTCAGCAACCTCGCAGTAAGAATTTCTTCCTAACATCAAGTCTATTCCTATTCTCGGAGCTATATCAGCTAGAGCTGTGTGAAAAAGTAACCTACTGCCTTATGCATTTAATTTAGAAGTATAATTGGATGGAAGTACAGACAAGTGATGCAAGTTTGAAACAGAAGCTTATGGCTTTGTAAAACCAAGAGCAAATACTTGATTTAAACTTGCAGTCATATTTTTATCTGAAGGAAAAAATAATTAGAAAGATACAGTATAACTCTTGTTTTAATAAACTATGTTTCACATATGCTTTATAATTTGAAATGTTACACCATATTTGAGTAACTCAAGTGGGATCAACTTTCATAATTATCTAAATTGACTTGACATGTCTAGGGATGCAAATTTATATAACTAACTGAGGGAGTTAAGGTTTTATATTTTTCTTTCATATCTGTGATCAGTACAAAGGTCAATAGGATATTTTCAAAGTGCTTGCTAGTCTACAACAGCTTGCTAAAAAAAGGAGAAAAACATGTAGTTTAAACAAGATACAGGTGGCATTTAAGATTAAAAATATTGACTGTATACCCATGTCTTTAGAATTTAAATTTACGATAATATTCAGACAGGTTTATGAAAACAATTAACTCCAGCAGAAATATAAATAGTTAAATAGTTTATAGAGATTTATATTAATAATCTGTCAGTTAGGAAGGAGGCACATGATTTTTTTGTTAAATAGAGAATTTTACAATGCAAATTTAGCATTCCTATTTAGAAATTAAACTCTCATTTTTGCAGGATGGTGAAGGAAAAGTCAGTATAGTCAACAAAGTATAACCAATGTAGTCTGTACTGCATCTGAATCTTTTTCAGTGGTGAATAAGAAAAGACATTCGCTTCACTCAGGTACCAAAATATTGCCTGAAGAGTCTGGTCATCTGGGTAAAGTATGTCATCAGGGAAAAGAAATGTATCATATTCTCTTCCATCTGAAGCTATATTAGAATAAGACTATGTAATACAGAAATTTCAAAAATCCAACGGACTTATGCATAAATATGAGATATTCAAGAGCATGCATTCTATTTAATAAAATTAGAAATAGAAATGTATATTTCTTATAATATATATGTATATTACTTACAATTTTCTGGTCTAGAACAGAAATGCATGCATTGGGTACTTACTGAAAAGATATCTCAAAGTGTTGTCTTTCCATTTTAAGTATTTACAAAAGCCCAAGCCCTTTCCACCATATACTAGCCTGAAAATTAATTGAAAATCCCAACATATTTTGTCTATTAACATTTACCTTTAGTTTTAAATAGGATATTAAAATAATATCTCACACACATACACACACACACACACAAGATTCGTAATAGTTTCAGATAAATATTACCTTTTCTTCTAATAATGGTCATGAGATTAAACTATTTGCAGGACTACAGATTACATATTCTTCTGGCCCATGCACCTAGAAACATAAGTTTATGATTTTCATAAGGCAAATATGAAATGAAGCAAAACAGACTTAAAAGACCTTTGAATGAACAATGGATTCCCTCAATGCTCAAAACAAGAGAAAATTAAATATCTGACAAAAACAGCTACAAATTATTGCCAAAATTTTCACATCTTCTGGCTAAAGAAGGTTGATCAGGAATGGCATTTTCAGAATATGGTAAAGGATAATACTTTGAATGTTTAAAAATAAACATCGACATATGTACATGAGAATCATTTTCCTTTCTTTTAAAATAGACATGCCTAGTACTAAAAAATGTAACTCATGTATTGTCTATCTAAGGTCTCAAAGCAAGATTTACCTCAGGAATTTGCCAATTTAGCCATCCTCCATTTCTTTTGTGTGCTTAATTTGAAAATAATAAGGTTTTCAGAGAATTACAGAGGTGGGTATCATAATGTATGAAACTTAAATTGATTATCTACTGAAAGGAATCCACTTGTGTAACTTTTTTCAGTAAAGCCAGTAGATTATTTTAATATCTACTTTTAAAAACCTATTAAAACCATATTTTAAGAAAAACCTTAGTTATTCATAATTGTTAATAAATACAGGCAAGAAAACCCTCTGTAACAACGTTATGAAATTATTAATTTTTTTCCTTTCCTTATATACAAATAAAATGGAGAGTCAAGTTAATATAAATCACTTGTATGATCTCTTCTATTACTCCAGGATTATACATACAGATGTACAAAATTTACATGAACAGAATTATTTTTTTTTTTCTAGACAGTTTTCAAGCTGTAAAAGAGTATCTCAGGAAATTTTATAGCGGCCTGATTTTGACTTCATAGTGAAGATTTTCTTTAGTGAGATTGAAATAAAAATTTGTTTATTCCATGTCAGCATCAAAAAAAACTTTGACTTTTTCTTCGACTGCAGCCTTTGCAATATTTTTTTTCCATTTATTAAGAATAACAAAGATATACTAGGTAAAGGTACATAAATTTTCATTAAAATACTTACACTTGTATAAAAGCGGTAGTTGCACTTGTATAATAAAAAAATTCTCTAGTAGTTGCTCTGAAACACTGGGAAAAAATTAGTACTAAATAACCCCTGAGTTGAAGTTACATCTGTGAAGAACAGATATTAACTAGCAGTTTATCCATAAATATGTAAATTTGCAGTCCTAAATTACTTGATTAAAAAATATCAGACCAAATTACATGTTAGATCATTATCACTTGCCAAAACAGAATTTAGATTGCTGAAATTTAGATTGAAAGTTTATTGCAGTCAAAGTAAAGAAAATATCTAAATGTAAATCAACATCATTCAGTTGAATGAAACATACCTGTGGAAATTAACTACCTAGGATATAAAGATAATTACTGCCATGTATTAAAATATAAAAAGAAATACGTATTTCTTACTGGAAATTAAAGATCATTGACTATGATGTGAAACATGGATCATTTAATCAGTGTTTACATGTTCAAATACTTTTAGTTTGTTTAACAATGAATGATGTTTTAAATAATTTACTTTGGGCTGAATGTAATAACTTATTGCATAATAATACATTCTAGATACATGTAGTAAATGAAATTTTGTTTTAAATTGCTTCTGCAGGGTTTAATGGTGTAAGTGCCACTGAAAACTAAAGTATCATCCTAACTGGCACCATCACTAGAATAGTGATGAGGAAACTTTGTGGATGTTCAGGTATTCTGATGAGGAAGGGTTCATCTGATTACAGAGTTCTTTCATCTTTGACTTTCACCTTCACGTGTGGAAAGTTGGATTTTGGTGCCATCAAAGTAAGCATGGGTACAAGTGGTTACAGTTTTTATGCCACTGTTACTATCAGCAAAAGAGGTAATCAGTTTATCCAACAGGCATTTGGTCAAGGCTATTCAGGTATCTACCTGTATATAGATGAATATTTTCCTCTAGGATCTATTGACAACCATGATTAGATCTTCGCTGGAGGTAAGGAGAGGATAGATATGCAGGAACATAACTGACACTTCCATCCAGAAACCTAAAGTTAGGTTACAGAATCTTAATAAAACTGATTGAGAAGATTATTGTGTTCCCCTCAACGTTGGCTTTGCAATGTTTATTAACCTCCCTCCTGAAAAAACTCAAACAAAAAAACACAAAACAAAACAAAACAAATCAAACCAAAAAACCCAAATAAAAACAAACAAACAAAAAAAAACCCAAACAATAAAAACCCAAACAAAACCCCCAAACCTACAAAATGTGCATTGACTCCTTTGTCATTACGAAGGTCAATAAAATGCACCTGGTTCCAGTGCCAGAGTAGATAATCTGGAAATAAATTAACTGTTCTTCACTTCTTTGTTCAGTGCAAGTCACAGCGTGACCATGAGATTGTTGGATTCTCATCACCAAACTACACTTTGGAAAAAGCCACTTGAAACAAATCTATTGTTATCTAAACCAGAAGGTTGAATAATTTCAACAAAATAATAGTTGAATGGCTATCTCTCAGTTTGAAAAGTGCACTATCCCAGTCACAGTGTTATTCCCCTAATAATGGAGAGAAGGTTTAAAGAGAAGAGCTTTAATATCTGTAAGGATCTGGAGATAAAAATTACTATTGAAATAATTCAATATTATTAGATACAACATGTCATAACTATCTAGGAGTTTTATTTGCAGATTAAGTGACAACTACTGAAAAAATCTCATCTGAAAAAAGTGATTGTTTTATTAGCGAAACAATTTGTTTTCAGTGATTGCAAAATTGCTCAGACATAAATAGAGAAAAGTTTGTGTAATTGAAAGAATAGAGATCTGGTGTTTTCACAGGATTTTCATATAAATATTTCCTTGGATTTGTTTTTTTTTAATGTAATTTCATTTTTATTTAATTTTTTTCACCATAGCAATCATTTCCTTGTCACACTTCACAATTTCACATGCAGAGCTACAGGAGGAATTGCTGTCAACAGCATTTTCTTTTAATATGGCATATTTAAAAAGCTGATGTTTTAGTTCTTGTCTGAGTGAATATGAATTTCAGCTGCTTAGAGAACACATAATCTTGTATGCAAATTGTGCATTTATTAGAAGACAGCTATAAATCTGTATATGCTGGGTCCTAATTTTTAAATGCTGTTATTTTAACTATGCTCAAATTAAATACATAAGGCAAAAGATTCAGAGCTAGTTTTTACAAAGTGATACTCTCTAACAGCTGATTATTTCTCTCGCAAGCTACTTAAGAACACACACACACAAAAAAGAGAATTTGTTATTTAATGACCTGATGTTAAAATATATTTTGATTTACGTGGTCCTTTATAGCTTTATGTGGTCCCTTATACTGCTAAGAGTAGCAAGTCACAGCAAATGTCCCCAAGTTGTAATGATTGGACATTGGGCAGAAAAATGTAAAGCTCATTAGTACCCAGGTTTCCAGAAGTAATTATTGTCTTCTAAAAAAATTAATCTAATGAAGTATGCTACTGGAAGCCTCCACAGCATTTGGAAAAGGGTCTTTTATCTTATAATGCTCTTATTCCTGTAATTCTGATGATTTTTTTTCTCTCCCATAACGGTTTCCCATAGAAGACAAAATGTGACTGATTCAACTACAGGAGTAATTTGGAAGGTGTAAGAAGTAAGTTTGGCAAATTGTTTTGTTTCTGTAAATGAGAAATATTGAAAACAAATCATGTATGTTGTTCAACTTTTCAACCAGCTTTACAAAGATAGCATTCATGATCTATGCTATCCTTTACAAAAAACTTGCAGCCTCAAAGAAGGAGTATATTTAAAGTAGTATGTGAAAATACCCAGGTAGAACTGCTTTTAGGAATGTAAATATGCATATTTACATAAGAAAATTATTTCTTATAAACAACTCAATCTTTCTAAGTAATAAATTGTTGCAAAATCTCTTTGCTTTCTTTAATAAGTCCCATGCCAATAACAAAATACTGATCTATTCAGCTCCATGTGATAAGAACTTTCCTCAAATTTTGTCTATATCAAAAGTGACTAAATTAAGCAATTTATACTGTGAAATATTTGTTGATACAAATTAAATGAAGCAGAGGAAGAAACAGGAAAATTATATTCTTATTTTGGATCTTGGAGTCTTGCTTTGTAATAAGCAATAAAATTTCGCTTCTCTAAAGCTAAATATTGTTGAAAACGAAACTTTTTTTCCCCCAAATATCTTTCTTAAGCATTTGAAAAATACAATACTCAAATTTTCTATCTCTACTGAAAATTAATTCCGACACATGGAAATCCCTAGTTTCTTGAGATCCCGTGACAAGATCCAGGGCAAAAACCAGGGCAAGAAATCTGTCATAATAAACCTTCCTTCTTTAAATTACCTGCAACTACACACAGATTTGCATTTAGGAGAGAGCATGTGTGTGTGCAACAAGGATTGCGGGCTGGGTGGTGTGAGCAGATGTTGGACAGCTGCAAATGGCTGGTACCCATGAGAGCCTGTGCTCCTCCTACTCACATTTCAATACTGGCAAGCAATTTTACCTTTTCTCCAAACTTAGTGCCTAAATGGTAAAACGTACCCTTTGCTGTTTAATTGCATTAATAAGGGAATGGAACATTGCTGAAGACTCAGAACATTGTTGAAGACTCAGAGGTACCACGAGACTCTGTAAACAGCAGAAATAAACTTTAAGACAATTTTCAAATGACTACTTTTCTCTTAATGCAATTTTCTCTGCTAGGGCTACCTGGACATAGACATTAAAAGAGTCTTTTGGGAGATACTCTTCTTGAGTTAATGTCTAAATATAACATAATTGAATTAAGGTTTTTTGTTTTTTCCTCTACCAAGCAGAGTTCAAGTGCACTGGCTATCTCTTACAAGACCTGCAGGCACTAAATCATTTCCAAACTGAACATGTATAATATGTAACATCTCTGAATTGCTGTTCTGCTCAACAATATGTTTAAAAATTTAAGCAGCACGCATACAATTAAATTTATGCAATCAATGGACTTAGTAACAAAGATATGTGGTGTCTCTGGAATTCCTTCGTAGTTCTGTAACAAACCCCATTTTTGGAACAGCAATAACACACAGCACATTCATTATTCAACCTGCAGTCCAACACACAGGTGAAGAGTGGCACTAACTCGTCAGTGAGGTTAGAGTTGTTTACATACACCTGCATTCTTCACATAACTGACAGAGCTGGAAGCACTCAGTTTGCACAGTGCTAATTATGCATTTTGTGCAAGAAGAAGAATTGAGAGAATATAAGATTACTTTTAAAGGTATATTTAAAATATAAACCATGCTGGAATAATATGAAAAGAAACAAAAAACCTCAAACCCACCATTAACAAACAAGAACCCCAAAAAACAATGCCACTTTTAAACAAAAATAAAACGGGTAAGTATATTCCCCTGAGATTTATTTTTGATGAATTAAATACATTCTAACTCATACCATCCTGTAAAATATATTTGTGATAAAATATGTTTTTTAGAAAGCATTGTGAAAATTACTTTGAATAAAACATATATTTTCTTCTTGCAGGTAGGATACTAGAAAAAGAATGAAACAAAATCCCCAACAACCAATTTTTGAACAGCAAAAATCCTGTAGAATGTTCTGATTTTTCTCCTGTTTCTATTCTCCTACTGATCCTCTTCCATCTTATCCCATCATTAAGCCAACTTAAAAATTAGCAGTTATAAAGTAAGTAATTTTTGTTTAATTCAATTTAATGGAACTGAATTAAATTTAAATAAGGCAGCAGACATGCAGGGTATATGCAAAACACTTTTCATGCATGCTCATGCCAGTCTGTAAGACAGCCAGAAGTTACTGGGGCATTTGGCACTGTGAGATTTACTGGCACAAAGTAATTCACTCCATCCCAGTTTGTGGTCACAAAGCAGTATGAAGGCATTCCTAATTGCTCCTCAGTCTCAGTCTGGAAATACTTTGAATATTCTGATGTGCATGTGCCCCATTTGTATAATTTAATTTTTACTCCTAAAGTGTATGTATTCTTCATACAAGACATAATTTATACTATTTTAATAGCATAGCTCAAGGCATCCTGGAGATTAGTTTTGAAACAGAAATTGATTGAAGAATAGCTGCTTATGAGAAAGCAGTATAATTCCAGCTGACATGGGTACTGAAAGTCTTCTTTGCATTAGATAATTGTCTGTTTGTTTTAGAACACCTTTTGGGATATAGGATGGTATCTTATGACTGGTAAAAAAAACCCCAAACAACTAGTATTAAAAGAAATTACTAAAGCAAAGATGAAACTCTATGTATCTGAAAGAACTTTTCTAGAAAAGTGATGGAGAGCAGTTCATTATTCTTCTTTACTTGGACAAATCAGATTTGGTTGCTCTATTGTAATTTTCAGAAGTCCTATTTCCTTCTCTACTGCTTCTCATTCATTGTGGAAGTCATAGTCTTAAAATTTCCCTGGGTTATTTCAATGAGTTGTCTTTGTGATTGTCCACTTGTTGATGAAATGCAATTCTGTGCAGGAGGGAAGCAGAAAGAGAGAACAAACAGCTCCTTCAGACCATTTACTCACATTGCCTGGAAGGCACAACACACATAGTACCACATGGTATCTATTTCTTACCTCACCACTTGCTACTGGTAAATAAGCAGTAAATATTTCCTCTGGTTATATTTTTTCTCATTTTTTTAGTGAAGAACATTTTCTACTTTGGCATTATTCCATCTATGTATCCCAAAGTTACTTTATCAAAGTAGTTTTCTTGTTTGATTATGACTATTACCCAGTAGTGCACATATTAGGGAACATGGAATATAGAGGTGATTTTTTTTTTTCTTGTCTTTGTTTGTTTGTTTTCTTGTTTTTGGTTTGTTGGGTTTTTTTGTTTTTGGGAGGGTGAGTGTTTTTTTGAAGAGTAGAACACAAAACTTCAGAGGAGAGCATTTGAAATAAAGCAAAGTAAATTGGAATGAAGCAGAACAACTTTGCTCGAAGAGACCAGAAGTGTCCAGATAAGTGATGAAATAACAGAAGTACTCCAAAGTTCATTTAACCTGATTAGGAAACAGTATTTGTGGACAGGATTGTCTAAATGTTTTCCATCATG
The DNA here is from genome assembly GCA_035048155.1 of Cinnycerthia olivascens. Classification (NCBI taxonomy): domain Eukaryota; kingdom Metazoa; phylum Chordata; class Aves; order Passeriformes; family Certhiidae; genus Cinnycerthia; species Cinnycerthia olivascens. The sequence goes on along the minus strand of JAWWMU010000001.1, from coordinate 102,646,341 downwards.
TGCTGCTTAGAATTGAACCAATTAGAATTAAAAGTAGAAGAGATCATAAATCTATTCATAAAATATAATGTGATGGATTAAAGGAAAATACATTACTAGCAAAAATTAAAAAATGGAGGAAAGGACATTTTGGAAATTGGAAAAGTTTTATAACAGGTAGAATGAACGTGCAGCTACAGAAAGACACTGATTTTTTTTTTTTTACTTGTTTCTAAAGTGCTCCAAATTTATGTGTTAAGCTTTTGATAGATGGAGAAGCTACTGCTTAGAGAGAAGAGTGGGAAATTACTGAGTTTTTTTTAGAATTAGAGTAGACAACAACAAAGGAAAAGGAAATTTCTGAGAAAATACTGTTTTCAGCAAAAATCCATTTTCTGAATGTCTAAAAAACCTTGATGTAATCTTTATCCCTATAATTCAGGTCCAGATGATCAAAGGTTTTGTTCGATGCCACTTAGCCCTTTGACGATGCCTCAGTTTTGGTTATAAAATTATAGCTGCAATGTGACGTGTGCAGGCTGAAGCTCGGCATAAAAGAAAAACACAAAAACACAAATACATACAGTTGCTAAGAGGGTATTTAGGTCCTTACAGATTCAAGGAGAAAAATACAGACTATATATGAAATATAATGTGGAAAAAATAGATAGAATTCAAAGTTGGCAGTTTAGCATCACCAAATCTCAGCACATCTCAAGGGGAATTCTTTCCCAGCTGACTTCCTGGCTATCAAAAGCTCCATGGCAATCACACTGGCAGTGGTCAGAATATTAATCCTTAGCTTTCTGTCTCGTTAGCTCTTGTAAAATGATTTTTGTGTGCTCTTACCTTAGGCAAGAGATGTATTTTTGTGTGCTTACCTTAGGTGTATTCTGCTTGGGAAGTTTTTCTCTGCATGCCTGAACAAAAGGGACCTGGTGGGTGAGTGCTGCAGTGCTTCTACCGGTGCCCTCCTAAATATTTTACAAGGCCTAGAATATTTAACCGGCAATAAATGATATCTTCCATAAAGTATTTTTGACTGATATAACTGTTAGAGGATTTTTATGCCAAGTAATACAGGAAACTACCAATTACAATTGTTTCATTTGTTCTGTTTTGGACTAAGATGTCCAGATGTAAAAGTAATTGAACTCATTTTTTTACACCCGGGTCATGTCTGAAGTGTTATTACACAAAATAAAATTAGAGTTATCTCAGTAAATTTCAACCAGTCAGTTGGAAATGCTAATGCATGCATTCCAGCTCCTAAATCTGAGTGGAAAATATTTATGGCATCACTAGGGAAGCACACATGCCTGTGTGCATTCTTGGATGCACACACAAGGTGGCCTTAACCTTTGGTCTCACAACAGAGAATCTCATATTGTCTGCATCAGAAGTAGTTTCTGTTAATAAAACTGTATATAATAATTTTATTTTCATAAATAAAAGTCCTCATTAATTAATATACTTCTCATTTACATGTCTGAAGTCCTCCCTCCAGTCTTTCTCTCTGATACTAGGAGAATGCTGATATTTTCATGATTATTTTTTTCAATATTATTTCTACAGCTTCTTGAACCCTCCCAACCCTTGAGCTTCCCAAACTCAAGACTCCCAACCATTCACTCACTTTTTATATCTACTCCTGGAAACTTCCTCAGGAAGTTAAACTTAATGTCATGAAAAGGAAACCAGTGATGGTGTTTATTAAAAAGAGTTCTAAGTTTACATTTTGGGGTTCTTTTTCTCTTAATTAACATCAGTTTTCCCTGATAATCCATGTCTTTGGCTCCTGCCTCCATTGGTTCACACACTCTTCAGAAGTCCTGAATGCTATGAAGACAGTAATTCTGCAGATTGAATTTTTTTATTTGGAGCAAACAATAACAACCATGTGAACAATTCACAACTGTCCACATAGAATCAAGGAGGCTGGAAAAGACTTCCAAGATCATCAAGTCAAACTTTTGATTGAATACCACCATACTTACTAAACCATATCATGAAGTGTCATGTCTACTCCTTTTTTTAATACTTCCGGGGATGGTGGCTCGACCACCATGGGTAGCCTGTTTCAAAACTTAACCACTCTTTCAGGGTAGATTTTTTTCCATATATCCAACTAAATCTTCACTGGCTTAGCATGAGGCCATTTCCTTTGTTCTGCCTCTGTCTGGAAGGAGAGGCCAATCACTCCACAGCCTCTTTTCAGGCAGTTGTAGAGAGAAATAAGGTCACCCCTGAGCCTCCTTTTCTGCAGGATGAAGCTCAGCTGCTTCTCATCAGATCTGTGCTCTACATCTTTCCCAGCTCCATTATCCTTCCCTGGACATATTCCAGCCCCTCAGTATATTCTAGTGAGATGCTGTAGTGGTTTAGATTTGCCAATTTGAGATTTCATGGCCAATGCACCAAATTTATGTGGTGGGTCTATTTTCTGCTGTGAGGACTAGGAGAAGAGCAAAGAAGGCTCAAACTTTGAAAGGTATAAAGAAAATTTTATTAACAAAACTAAAAGAATAATAAGAATCAGAATAAAACTTTCAGAGTACTTCTCCTCTCCCCACACCCTCTTTTCTTTCCCACTGACAATGTATAGAAACAACATATAGAATTCTTAGTCAGCTTTCCACCTCTAGAATAGTCTTTCTACAGCGTACTTTGGGAGAGAAGCATCTCTTGTTACACCATGGAGAATTCTCCACAGGAAAACAATTCTCTAGTGGCTTCAATGTACAAATATGTACAGCAGGCTCCCGAGAATCTGCATTCGTGAAATTCATCCTATTTTCACAGCCTTCACCACAGCTGTGCTTCTGGGCCATGTCAAATTATGGGTTATTATTTTAAGGAAGAACTGTTCAAAAGCAAAGGTTCTCTTTATCTATCTCTAAAATAATCTTCAACTTTGCACCGAGGAAAGAAGCAAACTTCTGTTCCCAAATGGTCTTCATCATTCTTATTTCTCTCTGTTCAAACTTCTCATGAGATCACAGCTGCTTCATCTGCTTACTTTAGCACTGGATGCCTTTGCTGAGGTCTACAATTTTGGACATTCCACCTCCCCATACTTCATGACTTAAAGGGATATTCAGTATATCATAGTCCACCATGGCTTACAAGAGAATTTCAGCCTAAAAATAAGGCATCTCCTCATTTGCCTCTCATCTTAGACCTGACTCCTTCTTTACTGACCTCGGTGTCTCCATGTTGTTTTCTTTATGCATCTTCACCCTTTCTTTTTCTCTTACTTGAGAAAAGATTGATGTCTGTAAGTCTCATTTGCGCACTGAAAGAGATAATATCTCACCCGGGGTCTGGAGAGCTGCCCTTTGGTCTCAGCCACATGATGTCCCACAGCTGCAGGACAGCCCCTTGGTCATTTGCGGCCACACTGGGAATTTTCTTCAGCGGCCTTGTTGGGTGGGGAACAGCCAGGATCTCATTGGCCAGGCTGGGCTCAGCTGCAAACACGCTGTGGCGTGATGGCCTCCCCTCCCCAGCCTGGCCAGGCCAGCGCTGCAGCTGAGATAGGGCCCGACCCTGCCAGGATGGGCTCGGTGAACTTCCAGGAAAGGGCCCGACCCTGCCAGGATGGGCTCGGTGAACTTCCAGGAAAGGGCCCGACCCTGCCAGGATGGGCTCGGTGAACTTCCAGGAAAGGGCCCGACCCTGCCAGGATGGGCTCAGTGAACTTCCAGGAAAGGGCCTGGCCCCACGGCAGAGCCCGCCAGGCCTGGCCTGACCCAGCTGCGCAGAGGGGCCAGGCTACCCTGTAACCTGTACTCGGGCTGGAAAAGAAAGAGAGCTATTCCTGGGAAAAGAAAGAGAGCTATTCCTGGGGTATTTAGTCATAAAATGTGTGTTTACAAAGGCACATCCACCCCTTTCATTGGTTTTACCACGTGTAAGTATTCAAAATTGGCCACTGATTGGTTTTCTGTTGCATTTACAGGAGTCTGCCAAGGTCCTAACAGGGAATTGCTCCATACCAAAAAATTAATGCCAAACCAGGGCAGGTACCCAGAACGGGACACACTGCTCTTTTATCTTTCTTTTTCCTGCTGACCTTGGATACAGGTTTACCCAAACTTGGATTTTATTATTTTGTTGTGTAGAATTATCGATCATAACACTATTTCTAATGCTAGTTTACATGATCTACTAAATATGTTTATTACAAATGATCTGGTGAATGCTCTCAGTCTGAATCACTCCATCTTAACTCCTCTGTCCAAAGGGAATTTTTTCATGAAGCTCTGTTTGCAGAGAGGTCTCTGCTCATTATTCTGCTCACCCTTGACTCTTATGAATGATATGTAATTATAGTTACCAAAAAAAAAGAGTGAAATATTTACATATATATATATGTATGTATGTATGTATGTATGTATGTATAAGAAGCCAACACAAATGAACATTACACAGCCAATGAAATTCCTTGTTCATAGCTGCTGTTATTCTATAAATTTATGTTCTTCCAACATGTCTTGCTGTGCCCTTTGAAACGGAAAATATATTTTCTTTTTTATTGCTACAAAACCAAGTCCAGAAGAGTCTCCACTTTTGTGTTAATCTCTGAATGCTATAAAAACAATAATAAGTAAATAGAGATGCCACCTGAGGGTGGGAAGTTCATCATTTACATAGGCAAATTTAGGAAAGGGAAGGCTTTAGCCATATGAGTAGTTAAATCAATTTGCAAGAAGGGAAGGTATCAAACAGCTGGTGTAGAAGTAGCTATCATAATTTTCCCAGGGAAAAAAAAACCAACAAACTGTTTTATAATATGTGTTGTGGTTTTGCAGGTGATTTGGCAATGAAGAAAATGTAATTTTCTCCAATGAATTGTGTTTTATATGTTTGTCTGTTATTACATCTGTTGAAAGATAATCACATTTTTATTTACTTTGACCATTTCTATTGTCATGATTGTTAAGTATATTTATTAGCAAGCAATGCCATTTTTTCTTTCTTAAGAAAGCAATAACATATCAGCAATATCATATTAGAGTTAAATCTTTTGAGTTATTGTTGCAATTTCAACCTTAAATGTCTTCTACACAGATGAAATTATCACAGTGCAGTTGTCTCTAATTCTATGCCTATTTATTTCTGTAGGTCTGAAAGAAAGAGGAAATTTAACCATCCTTTATGTGTAGTCTGTTATTCAGCTTTGCTCTGCTGTGCTTGTTTTGGACAGCTGTAGGCTCTGTTTTTTTCCTAAAACTTTTTTTATGTGAAGGATGGCTTATTTTAAGGAGCAGAATAACAAATGGTAGCAAACTAAACTGATCCAATGGTCTATTCCTTATATGGAAATTTCATTTGTGGATCAAAAAAAAAATCACTAAATAAATTACATCTTTTAGAGCTGGACAGAGAATGAAAACTGTGTTTCTTTTCACCATTTCAAGAAAGAGTTGTTTTGAAGCTTTATTTTTTCTGTTTGTTTTTTTTGTTTCCATCCCTGCCCTCCCCCCAAAGAAAACCCAAACCAACAAAATCTAACATTGCTATATTTTCATGTACACTTTCAGATTAATAAAACCAAACAACTGAAATTCAGTGTTTTCACTCAGTTCTTTCATGAGAAGTGACATAGGGATTTTGATTTGGGCCTCAGACACTTTTTCTCTTAAACCTTGTTCAGTATCATGAGCTTTCAAAGCTCAATAACTTATCATCAGCGTATTTTGATGAAAAGACATTTCTTCCAACATTCTTCCATTTGTGCTAGTAATCTGCTTCTCTTCTACTTAGAAGAAAACCTCATTCTCTGACCAATGAAAAAACCTAAGAAAGATTTGTCCTTGTTTTTTTATGGATTTTGAAAAACAGAAAGAGGATTGTGACTGGATTAAGCGTAGCCTCAAAAAAATTGCCCAGATTACTGCAGGTGTCAAGTGGACCAAACTACCCTTCCAATCATCTTTCTGTCAAATACTTCAAAGTCAGTTAGTTCTGTGTGAATAGTGTTTGATTACTGAAAAATAGACCTCTAGTTCTTGTAAGTAATAACAAAATAGGTATTTTGGAAAACCTAGTATCTTAAGGATAACAAACTCTTTTGAGTGTCATTCTACAAAAGAAGTAAAAACCATTATTTTTACAACATGAAAAGGTTAGGTTAAGCACTAAAAGATATATTATAGGATTAGCTAGGCTTTCTCTGAAACTGTGAGTGATAAAAGGTTTGAGCAAAAGAATGGATGCATTTGTGCTCAGCAGTATAAAGAACTTAGCACTAGTATTTTTTAAAAATAAAGACATGCCAACATGCCAGTTTTTGGCAGTGACTTCAGTGCCTTATTTTCATAATAACAGAGAGAACAGAATATTCATAGAGCAATCAGAATAAAAATGAGGAAAATAAAAATTACCAGAAAGAGAAAAACAAACAAAAACTCAGACCAACTCAACACAACACAACCCCTTCCTTCCCCCCTAAAAAAAAAAAAAAAAGAAATGTTAATACACATAATGTATGGAATTGTAATAAATGTTCAGCATGGAATATTTCAGGAATTTGGCCAGTATATGAACATGTTTGATTAATGAATACAGAAGCAAGAATAATTTTTCCCAGCAACAACAACAAAACTACTGTTCTAGTTGGTTTGTTTTTGTTTTTTGGGTTTTTTTGGAAAATAATGTTGGTTCATTATATGAAAGGTGGTTAGTCCACTGGAGTGAGCCTGGGGAATTATTTCAAAGCAGTCTATTTTTCAAATATACAGGTTTCTGATAAAGGGAAAAAAAATGTGATCAGAATTTCTCATTGTGTTACTGGAAGATGGCCACAGTTAAAACTTACATGTATTCATATAAAAGACAATTATTCTTCCCTTGAAGTTAGACTGGTCCATTAGGAAATTGCGTGCCTACTTTACTTCTGACCTGGCAATGAGGAAAATTAGTGCCAACCACTAAAACTGTCCAGAGAACAAAATACTAGTGCTAATGACATGACATTCATGTTATCAGAATTACACAGAGTTTTACTACTGCTGTTTCTGGCTGTCTTTTGATAGATATGAGTAGTGGAATTGCTCTGTGTGTGCTGTTGGACATCTGATTTACTTGCATCCCAAGGAAATCCAAATAGTGCCCTCTGAGACTACTCTATGATATGTATTAAAATATGATGAATGCGAAAACCAAATGATTTACTTCAAATAGGACATTTGATACAAGACAGAATACTAATGTAGATGAACCTTTGTCATTTAGAGCATTTCCACCTCTTATTAAAAACATCCAGTTTTCAGAAATGCTGTCTAAATTGGTAGAAATAGCTTTTAAAAACCTCACCCATAAAACAAAGCAATTTGTTGTAGCCATAGTTACATGGTAGATGCAACATATATGCCATTCTCAGTCTTCTTCCAGGGTAGAATTAACTTTAAGGGAACAAAATTTATAATTATCCATAACTATATCATGAACTAACATATCTTATGGTTTCATTGTCATCTTCAGCCATTTTGGATTCATACCCTAATTAAACAAGGATCAACTACAGAAGTAAAATTTTAAAGTTTTGCTTAGCCTTTACTCAGGTAAATCCAAAAGGCAAGAGACCAGAGAAAGTGTTTATTCATCTTTCATGCTACTTCCATTGCTAGGTTTTGCTTTCTTTATCTTTATCTTCTTCCAAATGCAATAATCTTTTTGATAATTTTTACGGGAATTTTCAAGATACACTTTTATGAACAAGAGAGAAAATGCGTGGAATTTTTATCTTTTAAGAAAAGAAAGAGACTGATCAGAATCACGTTATGACCTTATAATTTTAGTTCATAGCATGCAGAAATCAAAGCTTGCAAAATTCTCCATCAGTAGCTGAAGTATCTCAGTGTAAAGTTCACATGTGAAAATGTCAGAGAGGAAAATGTACTATGGAAAAGAAGAATAAATAAATCTGATTTGCTCAGACCACCAATGTATAGCATAAAGAGGCTAATTCTGTGTCAACACGCTTTCTTGGCATGTGGTTATACTATTCTGGATCAATCGCTCATAAATGTTGCTTCATTGCAATTCAAATGTGCTGAATTACTGCAGATAGGACTCTGATCCAAGTGACTAAGAGTTAAATTTCTCCATGGGCTCTGGGACAGAACACAACATGTTATTAACTTCTTAGGAAACTGCAGAGTGTAAGAAAACTTGCCCAGAGAGGACATGCAGAGTAACAGTCTTCCTTGTCATCCCTAGAATACAAGATTAGGGCCAGACTCAGCAGGAAAAAAATTAGTTAGTGATCTTAAATCCTGAATGAAATGTCTACTCACAGGTTTGTGTCAAATCATAGCCAGATAATTTCAGTTCCAAGGTACCTTCTGTTCAACAGGGACTTTAATGAAAACATGGCCTTCTTTTTTCATTGATTCAGTGGTTTGACATGATACTTTTGAATCAAAAATGAACTTCCTGGTTCTTCAGCTGCCATTTCTACTGTCGCAGACAGTCCTTGGATTTATTTTTGTGGACTAATAAGGATGAAGCATAACAACAGGAGATAAATAATTGAAAGAATAGTATTTTAAAATAAATGCTAGTACTCTGCAAGACAAGAAATGTGTTTTTCACATGAATAATGCAATACCATTTGTGTGTACTGTTATGGATGCAGTATAATTATCAGGTAGACCTTGTGAGAAATATGTTCCACATCATTCTCTCTGACTACTAGGGGAAAAATTCTTCAAAAGAGAAAACCACACTGCCATCTTGAGCATTCATTCCCTGTAATTTTGCATGTTCCTTTTTGCTTGGCGGAAAGGTGCAGGGAGCTTATTGATATTTGAAAACAGAAATGTCTCTCATTTAGATTGTGTTGTCTTTTAAAAACTAACAAGCATTTCTGGTTGACACTTCTAATAGGTTTTCTTTACTGGAATAGGATTTCTGGTCAAACCTGGACAGGAATTCCAGAGAGCAATATCTTGAAATGGTAAGATCACTCTGTTATGAGATCTAAATTCAAATTCTCATTCTTTCTAATTCACACCACAATCTTCCCTTATTATAGTGTATTCTTCCTACTCTCCTTGTCTGACTTTGTATTGCCCCAGCTCCATGGCCTTTGAGGTGAACCTGATGCAGGTGTATCAGTAAACATCAGTAGACACTCCAGTATCTTTCTTGACTTGATGATTTAAAACCCTTGAGCACGGATATTCTGCCAACCTGCCTCTCTGAGAAACCTCAGTTCATAATAAAAGCATTTCAACCACTCATGCTGTTTGGAGGCGAGCTACCTCTTACTGGTACAAACAGTCTTCACAAAACCCCAGCTGCTGAAAGATGTAGACATTTAAAAGTTGAGGTTTTCCCTCATCCTAACCCTGCTGTTGATCCAGACAGCTTTTTCTCCCTGTCCCAAATGTGAACTTTTTTTCTGGCTGTGGCTATAATCTCAACTTAGTTTTCCTGTCATCAAATTAGAAATAGAAGAGCAGCATTTTATGTTGGTACTTATCACATTTCTTATCATGAGAACACATGTTAGAGGAGGATATAGAACAATCACTGACACGAGTTCCACCAAAATTTGAAGTTACAAGCTGTCACACATATATAAGAGAATACAGAATATAGCAAACTTATCATTCAGGTACTCTGAGGAATCTTTTCACTCACATCCAGTTCAAGACTTTTATTTGACTTTTAATATGCTGCATGCTTTATATATTCAAAAATTCCTGTTTATCCAGAATTTTGTTGAAAGTAACAGAGAGGAGGTGTATACAGAACAAGCCGTAGATACATTTGAAAGACATTAATATAGCAACAAACTAAACATGTCTTCAAATTTTCTACGCAGAATGATTGAAGATCCATTAAACAAGTAATCAACATCCTACCCTTCAAATACCAGGAAGGAATACACTGAATGAATCACACCACTCTTTTACACAACAAGATATTAAAAACTCGTAGAATATGTTTTGAAGTGTTTTATTTTAAAAATTAGATTTCAGTATGAAAAAACCAAACCATAAATTATAGCCTTTAGAAATCAAATCTGGGTCTACATTTTCAAATAATAGGTTTTTTCACTATTTGCTAAGACTTCCTAAGGTTGCATGTTAGGTCATGGAAGTGAAAAATGCTAATTAAAATGTTGAACTGAAGGTCAATAATGTACTTGTAAGGAGGTGTCATTAAGTATGTAAAATAAGACTGATATAAACAGACTTAAATTTGGCCTGTTAGCAGGACAAATGTACTGAACAGAAGGAACTATAAACTGAAAAGGAGTGACAGAGAAGTTGTCGCCCAGCCTGGAAGCTGTGAGTCCAGTACTAGGCCTGAGAGTAAGAAACTTGAAAAGTACAGCTGGCCTCTCTGAAGTACAGCTAGGTTACCTAGAAAACAGAGATCTCAGATACCACTAAAAAGTGCAAAATCAAGGAATTGTAATGACAACTTGTTTTCTGAAAAGTTGGAAATAATCTGAGAATATAAAATGGGTCTGAAAGAATAGAAAATGTCACGGCAGGCGTAAAATAAAAATTGACAACATATATTTACTGTTCAAAGTGGTGGTGATGCCCTATATCATGTTTTATTTCAATGATTTGAAAAGGACCGAATTTTTATCTAAAGCTGAGCCTCTGTCTCTGGGAACTTCCTATGCTGTACACTCCTGAGTATACCTGCTATATTGGTGATAAAGTTGATTCACGAATGATAAGTTTGTAGTAACCTGTAAATATACTTTCTGGCTTTTGCTGTCCTAGAAAAGTCTACATCTCTTTGGTTTTGCTGTCATTCCTTGCTGGGTAATATTGATTGAGGCTATATAATTGATTGCCATATTTGTAATAGCTTGATATAGATCAATATAATCACGGAAGTACTTGTTAGTGGTGATTTCATGGTAACCCACTTGCTAAAGTGCAGGATAGGCACACACTTGCTTATTTTCTAATTTTCCTGTTGGTATTAAAATAATTGGAGTGACAAGAGATCACAAACATGGAATCCAGGTGTTCTGAGGTTTTACTATAAACCTGAAGTTTGAGAATGATGCCTTAAATTTTTAGCTTGTATATTTTTCAGATCCTGTACTGCATTAGTGTATAACTCTGAACTCCACATAGAGTGTTAGTAAGCTCTCTTCATATTTTGGTCAGACTAAACAATTCTTCTAAGCCTGGGAACCAAGGACATCCTCAGCCTCAGGCCCTGAAAAGTATAAACAAAAGTGAATGGGGAAAAGAGGAAACTGGGGGAATATGACTTCATTACCTGAAGCTGTAATTGGACAATTGACCCCTGATAAGCAAATAGACCAAACATATCTGTCTGAAAAACCTGTGTCCATTGTCCATCCTGGGAGTAGCCTCTGCGAGGCTCCTGCACTGCCCAGAGTGTATCTATTGAGGGCCTTTAATAAATATTTACTTTATTCTCCAACTCTGTCTAGCCTCTGCTCTAGGTAGCCACTCCAAGGCATCAAGTAAACTAAATTAAAAGGGAGAGATCTTTGAACTACTCAATAAACTACAGAAATTTTAGGGAAATGGATAAGGTGCAAGTTGGCTACAGTAACAATAGCACTATTTCTTTTTTTTATCTGTTAAAAAAAATAAAAAGGATAGCGTTTTCACAGTACAGAAAGGATTGTAATGCTTCATAGTATCCCAAATTGAATCTCAATATGGACAAAAGGAGACATTTTCTTGACATGGAGACATGAACAAAACTAGAAAAAAGAAGTCCTGTTATTATTTAGAAATTTAAATTGTTAGTTTTTATGTGCAAGAAGAATATGCAGACAAGTCATTACTTGGTCAAGAGATTATCATGAAGGCTGGTGGCTGACCTAGCACTCCCAGAAATCACTGGTATGTTTCCATTTGTATAATGGATTTTAGAGTTCACTATGTGACAATGTGAACTCCTGTGGAAATTTCTTGTGAAATAATAATCTTCTGGAAATAACATTTTAAAAATGCTAATAGTTATACTAGTCAGCTGTAACACCATTATATTACTTGATGCCATTTTGATCCCTCAGAAGTCACTTCTTGGTAGGACCAACCCAAAATGAAAATAGATTTTTCTTCTTTCCAGTTTTTTACACAAATGGATGAATTATCAATCTTGGAATAACTAAAGGCATAAGTGACTGTCCTGCTTTCTGGCTTCAGTCAGATATATGTTGTAGCCCTAGGCTAAAAAATGGAACTTTCACACATTGGCTCAAAAATAACTACTTTAAGTGAACAGTCCTACCATGAGTAAGTTAATTGATTCTTAATCAAATTTTAAAATTAGTTTCATACTAAAATTGGTAAAGATGATGCAGTATTAATAAGAGTTTTTCTCAGTTGTTTTGAATTTGCAAGCAGAGTTTATAAGGACAAATGAGAGTAACTCAAGCAATGACAGCAACCCACTAGGCAATGCAATAATATGCTGTGTGATTATAAAATATTTATTGTGACAGAAAGAGAGAGAAAGTGACAGAGAGGGAGCATGACATTTGTTTTCAAAATATGCAAATCCTTTTATAAAATGTAATTTTGAACTAGAAAGAGGAAATAAACCACAACTAACCTATTATGCGATCCATATTAAGAGAAAAACAGTTTCAAATTTACTGAGCAATTGTTCTATGACAGAACCAAAACTGTTCTAAATGACCATGAAATTCTAAACCTTTCAGCTTGAATTCTTTAGTAATCAAAGTTTGTGTTCACTATTTTGCTATTTTGTCCCTCTGCTCTTGATTTTTAATTGATGTTCTTTATCCCGTAAAAGTGATCACAAGGAAAGAATGCTACAGCTTTCACCAGTGAGGTCAGTGGAGAGATTGTAATTGAGTCAATCACTCAGGAGGAAATGTAGAGATGTGCTAGTTTTTGTAAAGCATAACAGAGATTAAAATGCAGGAAAGTAATAAAGCATAATAAATTGGTATAAGATTGGAATGACTTTTCTTTTTTTAGTAAAAGGAATGTGTTTTATTCCTTTTCAGGTTTTTTGTTTTGTTTTTCTTTGTTCTAAAGCAAATAAATTACACAATATTAAACGATTCTACCATTAATTTCAAGGAAAATGTATATAAGTGATCTGAGGCAGGAAATAAAGGGAAATATTTCAAACTCATCTAAAGGGAAATGGTGGAAGTAAAAAAAGAAAAGGTGATTTTGATTTGTCAAATTCTAAAAACATTCAAATGTAAATTCTGCATTTTATCTTTCTTCTCTAACTTTCTCTTTTTCTTCTTTTCTGAGGAAGAAATCTATCTTCTAACAGTTTGTCTTCCTCTGACAATACATGGCAGGACTAAAGTCAACATAAACTGTCAGAGATGCAGACTGTTAAAATGCTGAAAGCAAGCAAATAAACTGTCCTGGGTTGGTGCTAAATTGTATCCCCATTCATCTGTTTAGCTCAGAAATAAGTGTTGTACCTTAAAAAATTGGATCTGAGAGTGAAGGAAACGCGGTGGAATGTCTGAGGCAGTTGTTTTCCAAACATAAAGATAAGAGTCTTCAGTTTTCCTTCACACACGGCTGTGTTGTCGGCGGTATGTGTGGACAGCAGGACAGAGCTCTCCTTTGCTTTTTGTTAGTTTTTCTTGGCTAGCTGAGGCAGAGAAGTTCTCTGGGCTGCGTTTTTTTTTCCTTTTTCTTGGAACTGTTTGAACCTGCTCTGGACTAAACACCCAAAAGGGCACCAGGAGCTCAGCCCC
>JAWWMU010000001.1:102617964-102632539 GCA_035048155.1 Cinnycerthia olivascens | reverse complement strand
TTTCTTCCAAGGAAATTTTTTCCTATCCCGATTCAGCTAAGGGGAGGGGTGGTCCAAATTTGCCCTAAACCAGGACATAAACAAACAAACGTCTTTCAATAAGAGGTGTCATGTGTCAGGGGTTAAGCGTGTAAGGCTTTCACTTCTGGAAAGTACCACTTGAAACTGCTGCTAAGAGTAAGTGTTATTTTTACTGTGGTCAGCATTCAGAATTAAAAACAGTAACAAAATAAAGTCTCCATTCAGATTAACCTGGAAATCAATTTAACTATTACCAGAACTTCCTCTGTGACTCTAAGGAAAAGGGAAAAAGTTAGCCTAAACCCTTCTCCTAGACCTGGTTAGGAACTTTTTTCAAGTTTAACTAATTTTAAACATCTTTAATTTGATTTTTTTTTTTAAGAACACCTGTCAAAAATCTAAAATCTGAAAGTGTTTGCTTTTTCAGCATTTATTTTCAGGAAAAATTAGTTACCAATGTTTTTTAATGAACAATTATTTTCTTCAAAAAACATTTTACAAAAATAAAACATTTTTAATGGAAAATTTTCTTGATTTTCAAGATTTTCTATGAAAATTGTAATTGATCTATCTGTTATTAAATGTGGTAGAGTCAGATACTGTGGTAGTTACTGCCATAGAGATTCTCGTAGAGATGTGAAACAATAAGGGTAAAAAGGTTTATATATTTATATACATAAACATAAAGCTTTCTACATTAAAAATAATTCTGGTGACCACATCACACACAGGAACTTATGAAGGTAAGGATCTATTATTTCATTATTTGGTAATTCTCTAACTACAACTCTATTAGTATCTCCATGGACAATATAGTTTATTAATTTGTGGGGGACAGGTGTCCTCACAGGAGGCCCATGTTTATTACAGAATGTAGAAGAATCTTTAGCATATAGAAACTTTCAAAAGACTCTTCAGATTTCCCTTTTCCACCTCAAATAAACATAATTCCTTGATTTTATGTGCAAGGCATTCTGATCCATCCAGTTATTTGAATATATAACCACAATTTCCGTGAATATACATATTTTCCTTTTTTTACCATTTAAGAGCTTCTAGGCAGAGCCATAGGATTTTGTGATGATTTAGTGAATATTTACTGTTCTTCAGTGGTAACAAAAGAAAGGTTTGGAAAACATTTCCATAATTTCTTGTCCATGGTACTTTACGGCACCAGAAGCCTCAGTCACACAAGAGCTTTCATGGAGAGACTTTTTGGCTCTTGACTCTGCATGTCTACATCTTCCAGTTCCTGAAGGCATTCACAAACTGTGCTGCACAGCACATCACAGCATCCAGTACTGGCACATGCTGCATTTCTATTACAGTTTGAAATAGGAATGATATTGGAGCAAGCAGAGAAGCAGGTTTTCTCTATCCAAGGTGTAAAGCCATGGGGGTATATTCTACATGGAAACAACTGTAGGAATGTGTCATAAGATAACAGTACCTGACTATTTCTAAGGGGGAAATCAACAATAACAGCTAATTGTTTAGCATAATCACTACAAAATCAAAGTAACCTACTGTGCTCTTTTCTATTTTATCTCAAATGGGAGACCAGAGAAGGTAATTATTCTAAAATAATGGGTTTGTTTGAACACTACTGGCCCTACTGACATTTTAAACTATATGAAGTTTAAATAAAACTCTTAACACCAATTAACGCATAGTCTTGTCATTATAACCAGGGGAGAAGGGAGCTAATATTGCTATGGCTCTTATGCCAAATGATGCCAAATGACCCATAAAAGGCTTCAAGAGAGTAAAACAATGTATGTGTAGTCTAAGTTTCAAGTTGTTGGATAAAACTGAATTTAGAGGTTTCAGTCACCGTCATTTCACTCAGCTCTACAGGATCATTAGGTGTTAACTCAAGACATCTTTGTTTCCTTAAATCTATGTATTTAATATTATTTCATATCAGCACATCATCTGAAATACTAGTTTGTGCTGCTTTTTTTTTTTTCAAAGAGTCTGTCATTAGCAGGGAATTCTGATTTGTTTCCCCCCTTGTGGATATTTCCCATTCTTCCCACTGATGGATACTCCATCTTTGTCAATGCTTTTTATTAAAACAGACTTCAGTTAATAACATTTTCTCCCTCATTGCTTCAAAAAAGCCTGCTGTTGTCTGTCATGCACTGGAACTTCTATTTAGTTCCTCAACTTTTCTTGCTGTTATTTACAGAGAATTTTGTTCATATCTCATATGAGGATGAAAAGGGCAACTTAGTTTACCGTGTCACCCAGTCCTTAGTATACCAAAAAGTAAAATAACAAATGTGCACAAATGTGTAGAATTGAACCTCTACCGACTGACTCCAGTTCCATTGTCTGGTAGAGCATGGTGGACACCCCATCATATTCTTTTCCTGAAAAAAAAACAAACCCCAAAGTGTGACTTTTGCACAGAAAATGTAAATGCTGTGAACTTGACATAAACAAAGTAGATCAAATGAAATTGATTTCAGCTAAATATGTCTCATAAATGATTCTTAAAATTTTTAAAATATAGAAATAATCATTAAGTGTTTTAGAGAAAGGCAAGATATTACAGCAATATGTTTGCATTGTTAGCAGGAGATTTCTGAAAAGGAAATAGAGCAAGAAGAAGCAGCAAAACTAGGATGATAAATAATAAAGCAAAGGAAAGTGGATAAGTACCTGGGAGCACTGAGACATTTGGGATATGTCACCTGATGGATGGTTTTAAGACCTACCTCAGTTTGCAAAATGCTGAAGGACAGAAAGTCACAGAAGTGCCTGTGGCTAATTCATCCTAGCCCCATCCTTACTGAGTCACTTGCAGAAAGATGGAAATAATTTTAGGCTAAGAATTGATGAGGCATCCTATGCCTTCAAAAAAACTTCAGTTCCCTTGGCTATGTAAAAAAATATTAAAACCTTGGCCTTTACCATTGAAGAAAAAAAATTAAGAAAAAAAAGACAGTAAAGCTAGACACTCAAAAAGTTTCACCTTGTTATTGGTTTTAGGTGTTTTTTGTCAGTATTAGTTTAATCTTTATGCAGTTTTTAACAAAGGTGCAGCACTCTGCAGGTAGAAGAAGCCACCTGGCTTTTGTATTACCCTTTTCTGTCCTCAAAACTGATGACAGACACAATGACTTCTTAAATTAGACTTGTCCATTACAAATTACTTTTATTTAATTTGTCTATTTTAGAAAAATATTTGAGGTAGTTTTAGAGAAAAAGAATTTGAGGCTGAGGACACTGATCTCCAAATCTAAGCGAATGCTGCATCTCACTTGAAAAAAATGTCCTTTGAAAATACTCACAGAATCACAAAACTGCTGAGTTTGGAAGATATCCCTGGAGATCATGTTGTCTAACCACCCAGCCTAAGCAGGGCTACCATCATGGCCAGATGCCTTTTGATACCCCAAAATCTTTGGGTATCTACAACTTTCAACTTGGGCAATCTGTGCCAGGGCTCAATCACCTCCACAGTCAAAAAGTGTTTCCTGATGTTCAGGCAGAACCTCCCATGTTTCAGCTTATTTCAGTTTCTTCATTTTAGTTTCAGTCCATTTCCTTTCATTCTGTTACAGGGCACCACTGAACGTGGCTCCATTCTCTTAAAAACAGTGGTTGGTTGCATCACAAGATCTCAGTAACATCTGTATTTAGTGTTTTTGTTCTACAGATTGGATTATATTGCCTTATCAGCAATTCAGATTGTGTGTCAAAGTCACGGAAAAAATAAGCAAAAGACATTAAAAGCTTTCAAGGCCTTAATTGTAAAAATAAGTTACAATGTTATATAAATACTACTATTTTAGTTTTCTAAATGGAAAAATATATAATCACATAAATAAGAAAAAAAAATTCTCAGTTTCCATTATTTATCAAATCATTGACTGCAAATGAATAAATAGTATATTAAATAATATAGTAATAATATTTTATATTAAACTCCCTTATAAAACTGAATATTTAATTTATTAATACTGTTGTGAATGCTCTAGGAAAATTGCATTGAAATAGTTCTATGACTTCAAACGTTAGAAAATTGTTACAGTTTTTATACGAATACTTTTGCACTGTCTGTACAGTTTTTGTTAATTCTACACTGATGGCACAGATATAAAGTGAAAATGGATG
This sequence comes from Cinnycerthia olivascens, assembly GCA_035048155.1. NCBI lineage: Eukaryota > Metazoa > Chordata > Aves > Passeriformes > Certhiidae > Cinnycerthia > Cinnycerthia olivascens. The sequence goes on along the minus strand of JAWWMU010000001.1, from coordinate 102,628,393 downwards.
CTGCTAGCCTAAATGACATCCCTGCCAAGAAATTAATTGGAGAAACTACAATTAACATATATGAAATTATGAAACTGTACTTTATGGGAAAATAAATACTTTTGTAGGAAAAGCTGCCAGAAGGCAAAAGTATGATACTTAAAACAGATTTATAAAATTTCTATTGGCTCAATTTGAGCAACATGGTAGAAAATGTATATTTATGTCAATACAGGAAGAGCAAAATCAAACTTTTTTATCAGAGAAAAAAATCTGGTTAAATGAGTCAAAGGAAGATATTAAAAAATGACATCATATATTAAGCCACTGGAGTTTCCATTGTGGAGCATTTAAATAAAAGGTTGGCAAGTATATCCTATTCCCAGTACATTTGAATATTTTTTGCCATATCATGCTATTATTTTATGAGACCTTTTAATAGAAACTTATTTTAGTTCTGCTGATACATGCATTGTCTGTTATAATCATTTCATAAGAAAATATGTTAAATCTCATGTTAACTACATAGATATGGAAATAAATGTACTAAAATTAACATAATGAAGAAAGAAAATATTCCCACACCTTAAAAAAAATCAGCAACCAATACGCATAAAAACTATGTAAACACATTAAACCAAGTTCTAAATAAACTATGAAAGCTGTGTTGCAATTAACTCAGAATATGAGAAACACCTCTATAAAAAAATGCATTTTTTTCAATAATAATATATGTATGGCATCTGGAAGTACAAAGGACTTAAGAAATATATAGAACAGGCTGTTCAGATATTGTGGCAGTGTGGGCAAGTGAAATTTCTTATTCATAGATTGTGAAACTGTCAGCTTTTAGCAAATTTCACTGCCTAATATCATAGACTATAACATTAAGAAATCTCATGATCTTGTCTGTGTGCTCCACCAAACTGCTTCCTCATGCTGGAGTACTCAGTGATGTCCACAAGAGGCTTTCCCACTGCCTTAGCTGGGTTGGAAGACTTACTTGACAGAATTCTTCATTTATGCCTTTAGCTTTGACATTCAGTCCTTCAAAATGGACCCCATACGCCAGCATCCTTGAAAAACCTTACAAGATTAAGAAAATAGGAAGACAGAAAAAGGGAACCCTAAAGAAGAAAGTAAGTCTAGCAAATAGCACCTCCTAACTATTTTTTTGCCTTGCTCATCATGCAATGATGAGCTTCTACCAATTCTTATTATAGACTAATTGTTATACCAATTAGTATTGCCATAACATAAAAAAAATAATGCTCTATTCTTCAATTTTTTAGTAGGTTCTTTGCCAAGTTGCTAGATGCTGCTGACACTCAGCTTAGACAGACAGACCTTCACAGTTCAGGTCATGCGCCAAAGCTTCTACTTGTTTTTGACCAAGGTGAGATGAGCAACAGCCTACAACTAATTTCACAGTATTGAAAGACAGATGAAGTCAAGTGTCAGAGGTAGAACTGGCTTAAGCAGGGCAGTATCCTTCTTTCTGTTATCTTATTGTAGTCCTGGAAAGTGCAATTGGTGCCTTCTGAAAGCCATATCCATTAGACATTTACAGGTTTGTGAAACAATGATTTAGCCTCAGTAAATCCACTTTAAAACCGTCAATACTTTATATACAGGAGCAAGCTGGCAATTTTTTTTTTTATTTTAAATGCTTTATAGGCTGCACTCTACTGGACTCCTGTATTTTGTCAGTCAGTAGTGGCCATTTGTTCTTCCCAATGTTGGCTAAAATGTCTTTTGGATTAACAGTGATTTCAAAGATGCAGTGTTAATATTTGAGGTCAATATTCTACAAAATATTATCAAAATCTGAGATTAGGAGGTGTCTAATTATTTGGAGTATTGGTGATAATGCTTTCTCCTATCATCCTTACTATCCCCAAAAGTAGATCTTGTGCTTCCTCAGTCGCTGAAATTGAATTAATAATTGGACTTAAGAGTCAGCTGCAGATTCTCAGTGTTAGGAGCTGCCAGATCTGGTAGCCTGGCTGAGGTGAGATTGCTGAGGATCAATAATCCCACATTGTGACTGTTGGTGCCCTTTATGCCTCAGTGTGTACAGGGATCAGACTTTGATCACATAACCTAACACCTAGCACCTGTTTTCTCATCAACATTAAAGTACATAATGAGCAGAATCACCATATGAAGCTGTGCAAGAAAGGACCCCTGAACAGTCCCAAAATAAAGTTGCTGGGAGTGTTGCTGTGACTTCTGTGAAGTGACAGCTCTATCTGACACCATCCACACACACACTGTGAAGTCCATCCCACTTGTCTTGTTCACACTTTTGTCTTCATACCATTACACAGCACAGCTCTTAATGAACCTCTGCCCACAAGGCCCCTTTCACCTTCAAAACACATTTCTTCATCTCTCACTGCCTTCTTGCAGATAGAGGGATTTCTCTCCATATTAATGAAAATCTTCCTACCATAGTCTCTGGGACATTCAGTTCTGATAAAAATTTCTTGATGTCTTGGATAGAGCTCTTTACAGAGATCTTTATAGAAAAAATGTACATGGGTCTGCAAATTTCTCCAATCATCTTTACACTCAAAATGCCTATTCCTCTTCCACATACTTCAGGTTCAGTTTTTCAGGCCTAGGTAAGAACTGGGAGAGCCAAGCCTAGTGCTCAAGTGACAATAAAGTTATTATCTGGTCCTTATATTCTACAAGGCATTTCCCCTTTTTACTTTCTGCTCCTATTATTTGGATTTTAGTTATAAGTCTCACTGGCTGGCCAGGCCCAGAATCTCAGAGATATGATTTCACCATTGTCATCCTCCAAGAGGTAGTATGGAAAGGATACAAGGTAATTCTGCAGTAAGGAGGGGTAAAAAACCCAGATGCATTGCCCTCAGGTGTCCTATGGAGCTTCAAAACCAGTGAGTTCTCTCCTCATCCGCTGTTATTTGAATTTATTTAAGTATAAAGATAAAAGTTTTCAGACATTGTATGTGATCCCTTTCAGTCAGAACTTCCAGGTATTGACCAAACCATTGGGACAGTCTGGAAATTACCTCCTGTAAGTTTACAGGACACAATGGGGCTTCAACATCCCGGGCCATAAAGGTGAGGAACAGAATACATGCTGATGGACTCTGACATCACAGGTAAAATACAGAAGGTCCCTCACTCAGCCTAAATGTGAGAGCTTTGGTGGATATTGCCTGCTGATTATAGTTGTGGGAAAGCTCCTACATCAAGGAAGAAGTATGGATGCTTTGTTCTTGAGGCACTAGGACACTTATAGCAGATAGGCAGATAGCTCTGATAAGAATACTTATGGTTAAAAGGCTGATATCCAGGAAAGATTTAAACAGCTCACTGGTTTATGAAATTATTTATTACTATTATTATTATTATTATTATATTATTTTATTTATTTATTTATTTATTATTGTTATTATTCATAGATTTGTTTTACATGGAAGAGCTCTTACCTACACCAGTTTTGATTGACAAAGCCTTATTTAAAAATGCCAAAAGCTAACTTTTGCAGTCTTTAAATCTAGATGTAATTCTTGTTTAAATAACTGTGATTTGTCATGGAAATAAGGGAATTGGCTTTTTTTATCACCTGTGTCAGAAAAGAACCTTGCAATATTTAGATGACATGAAGCTGGAGAAGGTGTTCCAGAAACACTGTGAATGCCTGTGCATCAATATCTGCTGGTGTTTGGAGAAAGTTGACATTCTTGATATTTCTTAGCCCTCAAAAGAAGATCTGCAAGTGAAAGACATACTAATAAAGTTCTTGCTCAGTCTAGAATTTCTGTTAATCTGATTAAAAATATGCTAATATATATTTTAGACTGATAGGCATCTGTGAGTCAGAATTAGTGCAAAACTCTTCAGTCATGAAACATGGTGACAACCAACAGGTGCAAGATCAGTTCATTTTCAATGTTTGTCAGTCACAGATTTGCAGCCTGGATTAGCCTTGGTTCATGTTGTCTTGTGCTGAGTGTCATGGCTGTGCATAGGAAGAGAACAGACAGAGAATCAAAGAAAAATTCATAGAAAACTAGATTTCATTAGCCTACAGACTATCTAGAAATTTTTTCATATAACAAATATCATAAAAATTAAGGGGAGACAGAGTGACTTTGAACAACCTCACAAAACAGTGAAAAAATATGCAGTGTAGAAACACATTATTGGGTATATTTATACTATTTTCAAGAATAAACTTCTGTCTAAGCATTGAGAGTGCCAGATGCACGAGAGAGAACATGTTCCCTACCCTCAAAACCAATTTAAATGAGGAGACCAGTTTAAATGGATAATGTACACAAAACCAGCAACATGGAGGTCACTTTAGCAATTAAAAAGATCAAGTGAATGGTGCAGATATTTTGAGTGGTGCTGAAATGATATTGTGTACAGGCAATAAATGAGCAACAAGTCAAACACGACAACCTGTAGCAGAATAGAGTAGCTTTGTCTTTATTAATTGCAAGGGAAGCATGCCTACTTCCCAATTTCATTTTCTCCTTCTGAAAAGATCTTTACTGAAGGATACTAGAACTAAACAGAATACTGTACATACAAAATAAGGGAGATTGTGTGTTTATTTAGGATTTTCTATTATTGCTTGTCTATGGGCAGATATTTTTTCCCTAGAAGTGCTATACTGAAGTGAATAATATCTGAAAAAAACCAGAAAAATTTAAAATTTTAGCTTCAAGCATTTTGCAAAGAAGTACAGATTAAGATATGCACTAACTTGTCACTGTCATATTCAATCCAATGAGTTAGGAGGAAACAGTATGAAAAATGTTTTTAAAAAAATAAATTAGAACTCTATGGAGTCAGGTATACATTTCTTAGAATTACACACTAACACCAGCAAAGCAAGGCTAGTAGTTTTAAACTTTATCTTACTGAAGATGGTGTGTAACTATACCTGAAAAGAAATCGGGGATTTCAAGGTGTGCTATAAAGGCAAATTCCATGAGTGAGATTCCCTGCCATGTCATGACTCATTGGGGAATAACTTGTTCCCTAAATACACATATCAATTGATATTTTGAAAGCTGCAAAATGCCTGGGACATGTGCATGTAGCTGCTGTTTGTGACACAGAATGCCTACAATATACTTGCATATTTCTAGACCAGTAGATGACAGTTATAGGACCCCTAAAATGGCACCAGGTTCTTTTAGTTAGGAAACTGAATCTAATTCCTTGTCTCTTACAGAAACTGATAGCACAACACAGAGAAAGGCAGCTACTCCTGCTGTATGATGAAGTGAATTTGTTGTCACTCTAGGCAGACACAAGCAACACAATAGCTAGACTGAGGGGAAAGAGGGAAAAAAAAGACAGTGCTTTTCCTCTCTAACAGTATAATATCTTAGTTCTGGGCTAAAAATCCTAGTTTAGATTAAAAAAAAACAAAGATAAAAGAAAAAAGCAGAGGATTTCTGCCTCTGGGAAGACATAAGTTATGCCAAGCATTGAAAAACATATTCATAAAATGAATTAGAGTAGATGTGTTACAATTTTGAGATTGCAGTTACATGAAAGTTGTTAAGTGCAAAGCTTAACTGAAGAGGGAGATTGTAAAAAACTTCTTGGAAGTAGCAGTGATCAAAAATTCAGATTTTGAAAGCTGGAAACTTGGGGGAGGTTGCACACAGAGGCAGTGAGAGCATGTCAGTGAAGATTTGTCTGTGGGTCTGTGCTGAATTCTGGAATAACTGACACATTTTCCCACGGTTCTTCATAATGTAACCACCAGAGTGGATGAGGGTAGCTGAACAGTGACACCTGTCCCCAGAAATCCTAGAGCCCACCCTGAATAATTACAGCAATTCTATAGCTGTGAGTATGCAGAAATGAATCATAAGGAAGGATCTGAATGAGATTTCTATAGAGAAATTCAGCAATCAGATAGTACATGTGCAAATGCTGTACTGAGGACACAGCCCACTGATGAAGATTTACTTACTCAGACGTAGGAACAAGGTCCAAAGGGTATCAGATCTCTTTCTTAGGTCAAAGAAACAGAGATATAGGAATGTTTTCTGTCTGTGTACTGTCTTCATACTCATCTGTTACTAACAGAGAAAGAACAGGCAGGAAAGAGGCTGGCAGGACACACTTTCAAGATCATTGAACGACCTTCTCATTTAGATTTGGTTTATCCGAGCATGAAAACTTACTGCTGAGAAGGCAAAGATAGAAGCAGGTAGTGTGTATGCTTCTGTAGAAATTTTGCAAGTCACTTCTCAAGCCTACAAGCTTGTCTCACAAATACTAAACAATAATAATATTTTGCATTTCAAATAATCACAGATCTACTGTGACTCTATAACTGTCATTGAGAGATCCACACACATGACGTTTAGAACTCAATATGTGTACCAGACTTGGTACATCTAAAAGTTACTAGATACTCTTTTTCTGAAATACCAAAAATAACAATCAGGAGAGTTAAAAGGAGTTCAAAACTGCTTTCCAGGATGTTGGCCTCCAGCATGCACTGGTGTATGGATTGTTTTCTTCCCAAGTTTGGGACTCTGCACTTCCCCATGCTGAATGGCATGAGGTACCCAACAACCCAGCTCATTTCTCCAGTGTGTCAAGGTTCCTCAGGATGACAGCATAACCCTCTGATGTGTCAACCACTCCTCCCAGTTTAGTGTCTGCAGCAAATCTACTGCAGGTGCACTCTGGCCCCTCACCCAGATCATTCAGGAAGATGATGAACCATATTGAACTCTGGTGTATATTGCTAATTTCTGGCCTCCAACTGGATTTAGTGCCACTGAACACAACCCTCTAGGTCCTACCATTAATTTCCAATCCATCTCACTGTCTTCTTGGCCAGTCCATAGACCAACAGGCAGTCTATGAGGATCTTCTTGGAGACAGTGTCAAATTCCTTACTGAAATCAAGGTGAACAAATCCACTGCTCTCATGATATTTACCAAGGTGTTACATTGTTGAAGTTTCTTAGGTTGGTCATGACTTCCCTCAATGAAGCTAAGATGACTACTCCTGATGACCTTCTTGTGTTTCATGTGCCACAAAATGATTTTTATCCTAAGCAGATGCTCATTCTTAAATAGTTTCTGGAGTCATAAAAACTCAACCCTGCTTCTGGCATCAGCTCTGCAAACAGTTGTTGGCATACATTATCAGCTTTCCCCCTTTAGCCTCAGGACTGTGAACACCACCAAGGTCCCTAGAGCTCTGTAGTCACTACAGATACTCTCCAGATTTTCCCACTGTTGCCCACAAGAAAAAACTTCTGGGGATAATATTCAAAGGGTTGGGCACACTTCAGCAGTGTCTCTGCAACACCTTGGTTCCAGGCATCCATAAGCAGCAAACTTCTTTAAACAACAGCTCAGGCTGGCAGCGAGGTTCCTCTGTGCCTTGCAGCAGGGAGTGACCCACTATCATCCCGCACCTCCTACTGCTGCTGGAGCACCATGGGTCAGGGTCACTTGACCCAGATGTCTCACTGGAACCCCCATCTTGCTCCTCCTCAGCTTTGAGGTCAGTAGACCTGATCTGTAGTATCAAACCAAAACTTTTGTTGCTTATTTTATTTATTTTATTTTAATTTATTTTCTTTTCTAAGTTGGCAGAGATATGATTTAGTTGTTATCTGAGTAGTGTAGCTTCTCACTGTATTGTATTATTGTGCCCTGTCATGCACTGCTTGACAGAGAAAATAATGTGACAGAGTTCCTTTCACTGTTTTGTGCTCCTGGCTGCTGGTGTGACTGATGATGAGACAATTAGTCATGTAAAGCTTTTGGTGAAACCAGACAGAGCTACTAGTCAGGAAAAAAGCCTCATTTTCCGTGCTTGCAGAAGAGTTCTATTCCCTCAGATCAGCAAAACTCCTTTCTATATCTTGGAGAATGCGTTATAAGTAGTTTTAGACAAGACTATTTAAAATGTAAAGTGGGGTTTATATTTACATTTACGTACTTGGAAATTCTTCAACATGACTGGAATGCCCAGGTTTTGATGAAAGCTTCTATTTGAGTCAATGATCTGTGGGTAAGTGGCAAAATACAGTGTACAAGTAGTGGTTAGTACCAACAGTGTCTGGCAGTTCAGTGGATTTACTTATTTCAGTTTGTACTTATTGATTACCAAAAAAATGGCCAAAAATGCTGTAGTTTATACCTAAATTGAAACTTAAATTAGGGACTGCTGCTGGAGAATGTCTTCAGTTTGAGACTCAATTGAAAAGAATATAACATTGCCTTCAGTTTCCACTTGAAAACCAACTTTTTCTCTTTCAGAAGTGTTTTATCATTAGTTACTGCTATATGTGAATTTGCTTTGTCAGTCCTACATCATTCATTAAATTTGTTTCTTACCTTGCAAGGTTGTTGATCATCAAGGACATAAATCAAACTGTCCTTCCATTAAAGAATGGAGGAACATTTGCATTTATTTCCCCTGCATACAATGCTTTCCCCACGTCTTCTACTTTTTTTCTATTTCTCAGAAGCTTTATGGTAGTTTTCAACTGTCACAATCAGACCTTTGCTTCTGCTCTGATAAACCTTTTGTTTCTATTCTTAGAACAGTCTCCTGTCTCATGAAGAAATACTTTCACAAATAATTTTTCTTCACACACATGAATAGTTATACAGTATGTTGTCTCCTTTTGATGTGTCCTTTGTATTTTAGATTAAGGTGCTAAAGATACAGTCTATGTATCATGGAAATGTATGACATGTTTAATAAATCAATCCGAAAAATAGCCATCTCAGTACTTTCTAAACTTCAGAATATTACATTTAATAAATCAGTTTAAGTGAATAATTTTCCATATTTGCAATAGGTTTGGAATGTGATATAAAAATATAGATCTGCTACTTACTAAAGTTTATAAAGATTGAAGGAAGTTTCTGTCTTTCATAGTAATAGAGTACATATCGCATATTGAAAAAATATAAAAATTAGGTATACATGCACACAAAAATAGAAATATTTTGTTTTGTTTGGTTTCTTTTTGGTTTTTTTTTTTTTGTATTCCAACCTTCACTTGAAATTAGGGAAAAGAGCTAAAACCAAACATAGCTAAGATGAATTGAACAAAATTTTTGTTTGTTTGCTCTTACTATTTAGTCTTTTCATGGAATTGCCTTTTCTATATGACAAGAGTATTGGTTTTGGCTGGGGTAGAGTTATTTTTGTTCCCAGTGGCTGGTGTGGGGGTGTGCTTTGGATTTGTGTTAATACACATAATACACAGAGTTGTTAATTCGGGATGGTTTTGTTACTGCTGAGCAGGGCTTCCACAGAGCCAAGGCCTTTCCCACTTTTTGCACTGCCACACTGATGGGACACTGGGAGGAGGCACAGCTAGGACAGGTGACCCCCACTGACCACAGGGACATTCCAGACCGTGTCACATCATGCTCAGTATTATTAGGTGGGGGAAAGAAGGAGGAGAGGGGAGGGCATTTGGAGTGGGTGGTGTTTTGTCTTTCCAAGTCACTGTTACACAGCTGGATCCTGGCTTTCCTGCAGATGGCTAAACATCTGCCTGACCAAGGGAAGCAGTGACTGAATTTCTTGGTTTGCTTTTGTTTTTTTGTGGAGCTTTTTCTTTGCCTACTGAGTTGTCTTTATCTTAACTCACAAGTTTTCCAGCTTTACTCTTTCAGTTCTTTCCCTGATCCTGCTGGTGGGGGAGTGAGCAAGTGGCTGCACAGTATTTTGTGGGTGGTTGGGGTTAAACCATAACAACAAGTGAGAAATAAGAGAACTTATGTTAAAATCCTTACTAAACCAAAATGTGTTGAAAAGCTTACATTTGTATTCTCGCATCTGAGTAAAAAAATGTAGTTTTGCATCAATGGAAGTATCTGAAGCCAGAGTAACTTATATTGTGTATTTGTATCAGTCCTGGATATAGAGTGGAACATAGATGAAGTACAGCTAGAACACCATTTTTCTTATAACTAAAATTATATTAAACATCACCTGAGGAAAGGAATTGGTGTGAAAGATTTCCATTATTAGAAGGTATGTATTAGAATAACAATTTTTGCAGGGAGTTCTATCCTCAGTACCTTGCAATTGAATGATATATTGTCGGAGCTAGCTCGGCCCGGCTTCCAAGAGCCTCAACCTGTCCGGGGAATCTCCCAGGCGATCGGGGATGCCTGCAGGCAGAATCCCCAGAGCAACAGGCTCTGAGAAACGCAGCTTTACCAGTTGACTGGTTCAAGTGAAAGAGTGAGAGGAGGCCTTTTGTCGTAAAGTTCCAGCCCAAGTTTAATGTTGCCGAAGGAGTCAGGAACAAAAAGCCCTAAGCACCGTCACACGGGGGGTTTTATAGGGTGACATCCCGACACGCCCAGGGGTCTGAGGTTTCCAGGATTGGATTCAGGGAAGATTGACACAGAGCATGCTAGAATGGAGGGAGGGGAAACTAGG
>JAWWMU010000001.1:102579842-102609093 GCA_035048155.1 Cinnycerthia olivascens | reverse complement strand
GGGGCCGTGTGGGTTTGTTTTCTAGAGGGGCCCCCTTTGGAGAGTCTCTCCCAAATTTGCCCTAAACCAGGACAGTGGGGTACCCAGAGCCCAGAGGGAACCCTTTTGATCACTTCATTTGTGGTGTAACAAGTAAAACTCGCGTAAAGTGTCTCTAACACTCTGGTCTGGTTGCAACAAGGTGACTTGCCTGAAGGCAGTATAAACTGCTGGAGGATTTAGTGTAGGGCTAAGGACAGCTAAAATTGAAAGTTCTTTTCTGTTTGTTTGTTTTTGTGGGTTTTTTGTTTGTTTTTTATTTTTCTTTTTTTCCCACTGAGATACAAATAATGCTTAATAAAAGCACTGGAAGTTCTCTTATGCCAGAAAAAAAATAAAAAATAAAAAAAGAGTTCTGTGCTATAAACTCTGCATTGTGCAGCTTTTGATTGCTATATGTCTCAGACTGCCATCTGTAAAATGGGGATAATAAAGCCTAATTACCTTCCTCCTACAGCTGTTGAGGTTGTCACCTTTCATAATATATGTCAGAGAAGTGCTGAATATAACATTTTCTCAAGACTCTTTTCAGCTCACAAATTAAAAAAAAAAAAAAAAGATATTTTCATTATCAGATTTATTTTTATCTTAAATTTCAGAAGGAACCCTCTTTCTGGATTGCATTATCCATTATCTTTACTTCTAATTCAGCAAATGATTTTGCCCAGACTATGTGATATCATATGCAAAAGCTTGTACATTCATTGACAGTGAGACTGACACTACTAGTGAACAACAATGATTTCAAACATGCTCTTAATAATCTTTTTTATTTGGAGTATTTTTTTTTTTAATTTTGATTCATTATTTGGGCTTTTCCTGTCTGATGCAATGACCACAAACTCTCTCTACAACTTTTTCCAAAAAAGGAATTTTTTTCTATTCTTTGTTGTCCTGTAATTACACCTCTGTTCTGTCAAGGCTGGTGTTAACAAGCATTCATCTGATTCACTAACAATCACGATGAAGTTTTCAAAATGAAGTAATGTGTTGATTATATGAAGTGAATTTACTTTTTGTTACCCAGTTTTTAATAGAATGAGAAAATACCTTTTTGATAAAAAAATTACTTGCTATTAATTAGCTTAAAAAAACTATTCTGGAATGACACAATCACTTGAACAGAATGAAAATGTGGACGTTTTAATTGAATTTTAAAGCCCATGTTTTTCATACTAGAAATGGCCAGAATGTCTGAAAGTAAGCTCAAAATGATGAAATTTAAACAACAATAAAAGACAGAGGAAAAAACTGTTGGAATTTCAATCTGAAGTTGTTTTCATGGGCTTAATTTTAGTTCCTGATAAAAATGGGGGTATGTGTATGAATATACACTTATTTATTAAACGGAAAAACTGACAGATCTAAACTCCAGCCATGCTAATGAAACTGTAATTACAATTCCAATTGATTAATTATAATACCAGAAAAAAAAATATTCAGCTATAAAGACATTTAATCCCTGTTATTCACTGATGAGATTTATTAGAACTATTCACTACATACCTGTGTTTTATATTTTTACCCATAAAAGACATTACAAGAGTTACAAGAGGTAGAAAACAAAGCCAAACAAGTATTTACTTATTTTTTTCTCGCTAAACATATTGCTGCAATTAAATTGCCAGAACGAATTTAAATGACCATTCTGCAAATTAAAAGAGTAAAGCCTTCACTAGTATGCAAAACTTGCAGTCATTTTATAAAATTCTGTAAATACTTTTGAAGACAAATTGCATGAGAGTCTCCACTGTCTTGTCTTTCTCTTTGAATATGATTGGTATTTTCATGAGTGCAGTTGTGGAGGTTACATATGGACATGACAGAGCACAAACAACCAGGCTTTTATTAGTCCTTTGCCCTGACCTGGATAGCCTCTGGAATGTCTATTCCAGGACTTCACCACCTTTCTACACCTTGTTGTTGTCTAGATACACGATCCTTTGTGTGAAAGCAAGGAGGATGTTTAAACCACTGCTCCATGGAGGAATAAAGAACACTGGCATTTCCATGAAGGTCTGACATTTTAATATTAGTCAGGCTTAGCTGATTATTCACCTATATTACCACAAAGGTGTACAAAAAGAAACGTACATTTCTGATTCTGCTTTTTTCCAACACATAGAAGTAAATTAATTTCTGAATTACTGGTGATGCATGTTCTGTCTAAAAACTGAAGATGTGTAAGCAATCCAAAGCATTTAAAAATCTTAGAAAACACCAACATGTAGAACCTAGTAGATAGAACCTGTACTCAGCTCTGAAGCTGTTCCAACCCTCAGATCTGTGGCTTGCTTCTCTGTGGTGTGGGGATTGCTCTGGCACACATCACGTCGCAGAGTTGGGCCACATCTCTCTGTGCTGCTCCCGCACCGTCAGCTGCATCTCTGCTCATCCAAGAGGAGTCTTGCACTCCTCATTCCAATATTTGCAGCGCAGATGGCAGGACGTGGTAGTGAACAGCAGGGCTCAAACCTGAAGTTCTCCAGTGTTATCCATCTCCACATTTATAGTCAGACTGGCACTCGGATGCAATATGAATTTACAAGGTGTCTATAATTTTTTTTTTTAACCTACATTCATTTATTTTGATCCAGGCGCCATATTTCTAGAGAAAGTATGGTTATTCACTGCTGTGACAAAATAGCAAATGTATTTCTGCAAATTCAGGGTATTTTCTTTTTTTCACAAGTAGTTAAACTCATGTTTTATTCTCTGGATTTCTTTTTTATAATTTCCGTTCAATGGAAAATGATTCACAGAACATTTTAGAATAGAAAAGTGAAGATAAAATATAAAATGTAACGTGTTCATCGATGTGAACATTCTTAATTAAAAGTTTAAAATATACATGGTAGAGAGGAATACAAAGAAAACCCTGATTTTTTTTTTTTAATTCCATTAAACACATACTTTCTTGTTTAAAAAACCTCAAAAATGTCAAGATAAAAAGGAAGTGACAAACCAAATGTATTTTGGTATAAAATTATCTAATGTCCTTGGTAAAATTTTAAATTTAACAAAATATTATTCAAGAAATGCATTTAAGCCACTACAGCTGTGAGGAAATAAACTGTGTAAAGTAAGAATATTATTGATTATACAACCTAGTTTTTGAAAAGTGTAGACTGTTCTTCAGATAAAGACATGATCTTTGTTTCTTTTTAGCTTTAAACCATCTTGTTAACAAGCAGAAAAATAAGAAGTTGCTTTCCTTTCCTGATCCATGAATAAAAATTAGGTTAGAAATGCTGACACATGATGTTTGTAGAATTATGTGTTGAGAAAACTGGAAATAACCCAACAACCTCAAAAAGAAATTAATTCATTAATATTTTATTTTAAGTAGTCCAGGTTTTTTGAAAACATGTATTTTGCATTGGCCTTGTATACAGCATTTTTAAATTCTATTGAAAAAAAAGCAATCAAATATTAGATTATTTTTCCACACTGTTAATTAAAATACAATTTCCTTTTAGAAATAAATTTATTCAAATCACAGAAACAATATTTTTAATAACATTTTTAACTCACCTTTTTTTAACAATAAATATACATAACCTGGAACAACAAAGCATAAGATAAGCTCTTTAATTTCTTACATTTGTAAATAATGTTTTTTAGAAAAGTGATTATTATTTTTTAGGTAATAAAGCTAAAACAATAAAACTCAAATCACTTACAAAAATCTATAGGGTGGAAATGTTTGCATCTTACATTTGCATAAATTGGAAACTACATTCATAAAACTCATTCTGTCCTGAGAAATATTTCTCCTCACTTACCTGACTTACCTAATTCTGGTCATACTTAAATTCAAACCCAGATAAGGGATTTTTTCTTTAAGAAAAAGGCATTTAAGATACATATAACTATCTAGCTATTAGCATAGATGCAGACAACACCTCTCAACATAAGTAATTATGCTGAGAGCTGGGATAGAGTTAGATTTCTTTATATTCTGTTTGAAATTTCCTTTTTTTTCCAGACCTGTTCAGCTTCCTTAGGAGAGGATGAGAGTTACCTCAGAAGAGAAGAGTGGAGATTTGGTCAGATTTTAGGAATGAGGAAGACAGAAATTCATTTCCTTGAGATTAATGAAATATAAAATCTAGTTTAAAGTCTAAAATAACCATTGAACTGTTTTGTCAAATACAGGCACCAAAATTCCTGATGCTAAGCTATCTCAGAAGACAGAAAAAACAACTGAAACCCATGGTATTTTTATACCTAAGACACATATCTGTCTGTCTGTCTGTCTATTCTGAGCAAAAACTTATGTTCCTTCAGAATGAGCAAGCAATGCATTGCAGATTTCATGCACTTGTGTGTGTAGCGAGGACTAGAAAAACCCTAATTCTGTAAAAATCTGCCAAGATTTGTAATAACAGGCAATAACAAAGTTTTGACTCCAAAATTAATTGGAATTAACATCAAAGACTGATGACTTTTATCATTTGTTCAGAGGGGTAGGTCTAGATTTTTTGCATGGAGAAAGCAATGAGGGAAAACAAACTCTCACTATCACAATCATTACATCATTCTTTGAAGATGAATTGTGTCCTTCCTATTTTCTTCTCAAGTTATTTTTTCCCCTATGAATTTTCATTCGTTATCCCAGCTGCTAGCATTATTACCAGAAACTTCTAAATATCACTAAAGAAGCAAAGTTGCAGTTTCTATTTTTAGTTAACATGAGTAGGTTTTCAAGCACTTGTATTGACTTCCGGTACTAATTGCTAGCTCAGTGTAGAGTGTGAGAAGCACAAATAAAACCTAGATATAAAACAAGATATAAATGAACTCCATCTTCTTTATTTTTCTAATAATTAGCAAACATACTTTGATTTTGCGCTAATGTGGGATGTTTTCTTGAACACCCTTTTATGTTTAATTGCATTGGTTGAATTTTCTTTCTGTATTTAAATTCTTTTCCTTAATTGCCATGTCTTGCATTACAAAAATAGCACTGTAATGATTTCCACATGAATGTACAGAAAATTTAAACACTTCATTGATTTTAAATGTCCTGTAGTTTCTTAAGTCCCAGCTGTAGATACTACAAAATTTTTCTCAGTATCTGAAGATTTCTTAAATTTTGGAGGTAACTAAATAACCTTAATTTATTCTGTGTTTTTATAATCTACTGCTTCATTCAATGCTAATACAAAGCTACACCAAGACTTTTTATTTTTCTTTTCTTTTTTGATATAAAATTCTAATATCTTTTTACAAATGTTTAGTTCTTTACCAAGAATAGAAGTAATTAAGGGTTTAAAGGATTAAAGGTACGTTTGACACCCTTCAATTATATCATAACAATATCCATGGGCTCTTCCAAATAAGATTTTGTGGTGTACATTGTAATAGCACATGAGAATAGCTGAAATAGGGCAAAACAATCAGCCACTTTCTGATATTTTGATAGATGGAAAAGAAAATCCAAAAGGCTCTAAAGATTAATCTCCTCTTTAATTTATATTCTCCTCTCCAGTATTTTGCACTTACGACTGATGATTTGACACAATCCTATGCAAGTAGAAAAATAACAGGATTCTGTATATTGAGGATAGGTTGAGATGTGATGGAAAACTTGAGTTTGACCTTAAATCTAGAAATCTGAGTTTGGAATTCTGGCTAGTTGAATGGACCCTCAAGTGTCCTCAACACTTTCTCAGGTGTTTAAATCAGAGGAAATATCTCTCTAGGAGATAACCTCACCTCCAGTGACAGCTATGAAGGGACAAGAGAATTCCTGAGCCCCTCTTCTGCTGGGTCTTGAACATGGCTCCAACATTACACTTTTATGCCACAAAGCCCTCTGTATTAAATATTTTTCCCCATCTTTTTGCATTAGATTTATAGAAAGAAGTATTCTGAAAGAAGTTTGGGTGTAAATAGCAGCTGATGAAGTTGTATCTGTCAGGCTGCACAGTGAGGAAGAGGGATAATGATAAGCAGAAGGAATAGGGAATCTAAACAGGAGTTGACACACTTAGTGACTAGATCAAAAGGGGGCTACAGGGGTAATTTTTAAACTTTTTTTAAATTTATTGTTGTTTGGGCCTTTATTTTAAGACAGCATTATGATTTATTCCTGTTTTCTTAATTTCAGTGCAAAAGAATTAAAGAAAAGCAGAGAAGGACATAAGTAACATTAAAAATCATGTCTGTGATGGTTAACTTTGTGTGGTTTGAATAAGACCTTGTTGATAGACTTAAAAATCTATTTTATCAGATTTGTATTTCAAATATGAGGTCAAGGACATCTGCTTCTGGGGAAGACAGTGTGGGCAGCAGAAGGATTATTTCTATACTTCATTCGTGCAGTTAACATGCTTTTATTATATCATTTAATAGGCCAAAAATGTACTCCTTAGAGGAAATATTCTAATTTTCAAAATACTTCTCATTCCAAATTGATAAATATTTTTTCCTTACTCTGAAATATTTCAGTTTGCAAGCAGAATATTTTCTACCAGAGAATTTTCAAATAAATATTTTCTATCCAGTGTTACTGCTTACACTTTTAAAAGCCACTTAACATTTGTTAGCATAAAGAGCTGATTTGAAGCTAAAAGGACAGAGATTTAAAACTTCTGTTCCCAGGAATTTATATATAACACTTAGACAGCAAAGTAATTCAAAGAAAATGTAAAATATTTTTACATGAATGTGCATACTATTTACATACCTGCAGAGACTCTGAAAATATGTGCAAGGGGCTAGCTGTCATACCTTTCTCTTGACTCTTACTACACCACATTAAATATTTGAGAAATCAAATACTGAACATATACTGAACATATACTGGAAAATCTAAATTGCTTTCCTTTCCTGTCGTAAATTTAACTGAGGGTTGGTTATTTTGGTTTGGTTTGGGTTTTTGTGTGTAGGCATTTTTTGCTCTTTGTTTGGATTTGGTGGGGTTTGGGTTATTTTTTGCACAGAGAAAGTCCTTGTTTCAATAGAAAATGTATGAGACATTAATTTTCTAGAGGTGCATTTCCATGTAGCAAATTTGATGCAAAATTCACTGCAAGAAAGCTTTTATTTTTTTTTTATTTTTTTTTTTAGTCTGCACTACAAAGACATCAGCAGATACGGGTAAAAATTTTTCCAGTAATAATTGCTATTTATTTCAGGAAATTAAAACCAAACAATAGTCAAATAATGCTTCAAAGAAAAAAAAATTTAAAATCTTATTTTCTTTGCTAAATAGTGCATGTGATTTACTGGACAGTAAATAAAGAACAACTATCTCTGTTAGTGGTAAGCTGAGAGGTAATTTGTTTTTACTTCTCTCAAAAGATAAGTTGTGTATTCCTGAACATTTCACTTTGATCCACTAACTCTCACCCGTTATACTGTGATTGCATGGATGAATTGCAAAGAGCCTGTATCAGATAAATTGCCAAGATAGGAGCACAGTGGTTTTCCCAAGAACAAATATTTCAATTTGAAATTCATCAGAAGCTCACTGCGTGCACAAATATTTCTCAGTTTTAAAAGACTACAGATGGACTATTTGAAGTACATCTAATTATGCAAATTGCTGGCCACCCCGCTTTCCTTCTGACTATATAAACTTACCACAAATGTCAGTTTTTACTGGTGGGTTATCCTTCTCTCCTGGAGCATTACCAGATTTGTTTGTGGCACATAACACTCCATCTCTTGTAAAGTTTCCTGGATCTAAGCTTTTCTCCTTTTATTATTTCACTGGCAGAATTTCTAGGAATTGATTTGTGTCTTAATTCCCCCTAACAGTAAAGGGCCCCTGTGTGCCAACTGCAGTAGACCTGCAAAGATCACCACTGACATCTCCATGGTATCTTCAGCCAAATCCCAGAGTATCAAACATGTCTTGTAGCTTATTTCGGCAGATTTTCCCAGATTCAACACTTGAAAGGACAAGATGAATTTTTAGAGGATGTTGTAAGCAACAACAACAAAAGTCACTCTGTAATTTGGGCAATAAAACCAAAATCCCACCTTTGGCAAAGTAGCAATTGTACACAAAATCCTGCCTGAAATTTCTTTTCCCTAAAGAGCAATTTAGTCCTCCTGAAGCACTAGGTAAACTTTTATTTCAGACACACTTCTCCAAGTCAAAATTTCCTTGAGCTTTGTGAAGAGTGTCTCATTGCCAAGCCTCAGTATGAAATATCCTCCTTTCCCACACCTGTAGGGGAAGTTATTTATTGTCTTGAGAAAAAAAAAACCAATTCAAGCAGTGTTAGTTATAACACTGATATTTCTTTTTTGCTGTTGTTCCCTTTGTGGTTAAATTCTACTCATTCGGTTTCCATCCTACATGAAAAATGTGCTGAAAACTGTTTATTTTGCCTTCTATTCTTCTAATTATAAGTATAATAAAGTGCTTGTATTTGATAAAAAATCTATGAATAAGTTAATTATTCATCATACAGTCTCACTTCCCTGGTTCATGGCAAAATATTTGTGCTATATAGATCCTAATATCCTACATGTTTTCTATGAGTCTGCATGACTTTTGCCATTCTGAGTGGGTAGTAGGTCAAAACCCACCCAGAACCTTAAACTTTCTCCTTGGCAGAAAATAAAACTTGTGCCAATTTTTAATTAAAGGAGATCTGTCAGTCTGTGTATATATGTTTATATTAAATATATACACTATTTATTCTGATTAAAATTACTCAGATTTTCAATAGAAACTAAAAACTATCTAAATCTTTTACAGAATAAAAAAATATATATTTACTGCTGTATACATTTTCTGCAATTATAAGTCAGCTATATATAAGTAAGTTTGCCCTGTATCTGTACAAAAGACAGGCTTTGCCATTGATGCCTGGGGCAGTGTTGGCAATATAAATGCACGTAATATAGAATAGTGACAGAAACTGGCACAGGTGATGATGGTTTTTGAAAGCATTAAAGTATTTGCATATCTATTGCATGACATCTTGCTGCAGTTATTCTTTTTCCCTAGTGCAGTTGTTAGGTAGCTTGTGCCCCTGACCCAAAAGCTGAAGTCTGAGTGAAGATATTTTTCTGCTTGTCTTACTTCTGTGAGGGTTTCAGCATGTACCCCAAAATGATGATCCCCCCATTTCAGCAGGAATTCTTGCCATATCCCTACAATTCCCTTTGGTATACTTTTAGAGCCCCCCAACAGCTTTGTGGCCTCTACTTTTAATCTAGAACTAAACGTATTTATGTACTTATGAAAAAAAAAAAAAAAGGAAAAGGATATAGGGAAAATGGAAAAAATAAAGTACTGCCTTAGAAGAGAAGCAAGAAGCATTTGGCTGGGGTCTCTCCTCTTCCCTCTTCTGTCTGTCATGTACACATCCATCCTTGTCTGTGGTATCAGTAGGGATCACACTTCTTCCTGTTTCCTCAATAAGACATCCCATTTCATGTTACACCATCTCTTCCTACTGCCACAGCAAGCGACTGATATTTCAATTTCAATGTCTGAGAACACTTGTATTCATCAAGTGAAGATAATTCGGGTTCATAAAAGTTCTTTCTTGAAACACCACTGAGTAGTTTGAATCCTTTCAAAGGAAATAAAAACTTTGTGTTTACCCATAAAATTTCTTCATGAAGATTATATTACATGTGCACACACTTAGCATATAATTAAATTGATCTAATTTGATTAAGTGGGGCTAAGACCTACAAGAATCTCCTCAGGTTCCCTTTGTAAGCAGTGGAAAGACATAATGCATGACTATTTTAATCTAAAATAGGTATTTAAATTACTCCATATGTTTTGTGCTGTAAAAGCAGCATGTCTCTCCATTGCCTTTAAAAAGGTGGATAACAGAACTGACGTGTCTGGTTCAAAACTGAGCATCTCCCTGTAGACATTCAGAATTAGATTAATTGCTTTCCATCTGTTATGTTTCAAAAGAGAGAAAAGTGGAAGAAGATAGAGCTTCCCTTTAAGCCACAACAAAAAGAGTTTTTATAAGTTTAACTCGCTACCCTTGAGAATGCTTCCATCAATCATAGAATCATGAAATAGTTTGGGTTGGAAGGGACCTTTAAAGGTCACTTAGTATACCACCTCTGCAATGAGCATTGCTGCGTCTTCGACCAGGTCAGAGTGTCCAGCCTGACCTCGCATTTTTCATGGCACAGGGTATCCACCAACTCTCTGGACAACCTGCTCCAGTGTTTTGCCACCCTCATTGTAAAAATTTCTTCCATACATCTAATCTAAGCCTGCCCTCTTTCAGTTTAAAGCCACTGTCCTTTGTCCTATCACTAATGGCCTAGTAAGCATTCCCTCCCTCTCCAGCTCTCTTGTGAACCTCCTTTAGGTACAGGAAGAAGCTTTAAATTCACCTTGAAGACTTTTCTTCTCCAGGATGAACAACGTCCCCAATTCTCTTGGCCTTTCCTCTTAAGAAAGGTGCTCCATTCCTCTAATTATCTTTCTGCACAAGTGCAGCTACTAGCAAGACTTTGGCCAGAGGAAAAGCAAACTCCTGATTACTTCAGAACGAATAGATGACAATCAATTGATGACCGTTTTATTCCCCTAAAAATATATTTCTATTTGGCATCTTTTTTTTTTTTTTTAAATCTGGCATTACTGGTGCTTAACTTTGTTATTTTTTCTCAGTTGTCTAGGAATGAACTCTGAACTCACACTTTCCATTCATTCACTCACTGTTGTAACCTTTCAGTGAATAATCTACAACTATATTTCATGAATGTATATAAGAAAATCTCTCAATGTTGATGGATGTTTGGGGTTTTATACTACAGAAAGGGGTCACTATTGCATGATTTATTTTATTTAATATTTTACTAAGAACTGCATGGTCTGCTTCTAAAGACAGTAACAACAACTATATACATCTGACATCTTTAGTTTTTTGCCTATTCCCAACACTGACAGTGTTCATTATCAATAATAGTTTTTTATGCAGAAACTGGGAAAAAGTTTTTACACTTCTTATCTGTTTATCTTTGAAAATTGCCCTTTTAAAGATTCTCTCTTCATCTTGTAATTTCACACCCAATATAAATTCTAATTTATATTGATTAGAGTGAAAATTTCATTGATGTATTGTACAGCATATCTTGGACAATAGTATTAATAAAATATGTTGTATAAACAGTTTTTTTAAAATTATATTACCAAGTACAACTTCAGTTCTCTACTTTCCTGCATATATTAATGAGCATTTCTGTCTACCCAGTTAACCATTTTAGCAGGAAAAGAAAATATTTGGAGACAGAAATAAAAAATTCTGCTCCTCACAAAATATAAACCAATCCTAACAATAAAAAAAATTGACATTTTCATTCCAAACTTTATTTCTTCTTCTAGGAAAGTTAAATGTGTTCACAGGTTGGACTCAATGATCTCAAAGCTCTTTTCCAACCTAATTGATTCTGTAATTTCTATTCCTATATAATTTATATTGTCTTGTATTTCAATTTTTAATTTTTATTCATTTAATTCCTGGTCTTTTTTTTTTTTTTTTTGATTGTTGTTTTGATATGTTAAATCTGAGATGATTTTTTTTTAAAATAAATAGCTCCTTTGCCCAATATAAAACCACAGCATTATTCTAGATTCTCAAACAGACTTAAACCAACTGATATATTGCTCTAGACTTAAAACTGTATAATTAAATCAAATATTGTTTGATGTTGCTTTTTCTACAATAAGCCCTATGGAATTGTCCCCAAAACGCTATCTAGAAGTTTTGCAGGCCTGTGAAAAGGGGATAATTTGTGTCCAAAGTAGCACTGTTCATATCATTTCAGTTGGTTTCTGCTGCAGTTGTTTCCCTCTTCTTCGATTGTTTAATCATAAAGAAAAGCTTATCCAGCTCTTTTGACTCTTGGATACACTGATGATGTGATCTTGCAAACATAAAATCCTTAAATTCAGAGACTTTTTCCCTAAACTGTTTTATACACATATTCTAAAACAGTAAATTAAAATTAGGATTTTCTAGAAATCTATGAAAGCCATAGTAGGATAGATGGGTCAGTCCTGCCTGTCTCCACATAATGGCACCCTAAGCTGATCCATCAAGCCCTTCTTTCCACACATCTTGCTCACAAAATGACTGAGAAGGAATGCTACTCACTAAGAAGAAAAAGTGCTGCTCTTCTCTTGGTTTTCAGGAGCCTATCTCAAGGTGTTGCTTGCCTAGTTCCTCTATTTTTCAAACATCCTTTCTTTATCTTGAGATAAAGAGTGCTGCCTCCTTCTGCCGGCAATGAAGACACCAGTGTCAAAAATGTATATGCTCCTAAGTCCCCGTGTAAGAGTCTAAAGTTTGCAGGAGAGAACAATCTACCATTTCCACATGGATTTTATAATTTCTTTTCTTCAAGAAGCCTGGGGATGTTCACTGGTCCAGTCTGCAAAGTGCCCAGAGCCCTTTTCCCTCCCAGCTGCTCCCCCAGCTCCCCGGGCAGCTCCCGTGGAGAGCTCTGAAAGCCGAGGGGGCAGCCACAGGTACCTGTGCTGAAGGTGCCACCTGGGCCTGCTCACCGTGCTCTGCACCAAGGGCCCTCTGCTGCAGTAGAAATCGTGGATAAAAAATGTTTTGGTAGAGAGGTATGAGAAAAGGAGCATCACATTTTGCACAATAGGTCAGAGAATCTTCCTGTGCTATTCCTTCAATTACTTTATCACATCCCGACTTTTGCAAAGTTTAGAATACCCAATGATTTTCACTACTTCACACAAGTGAATTTGTATTTAATGTAGCCAAATAGCATGATATGACCTTTTTAATGTGAAACTTTTCTTTGAGTAGATTTTAGAAATCCAACTTCCTACTGCCTAATAAGCTGGTAGAACTTCATTTTCTGTTATAACATTGATTAAATTTTGAATATCTTTCAGCTACAAAAACATATGGTATAAGTAAAATATGCACAGATTGAAACATTTCTGAGGCAAAATTGGTTAACTCTTTTTTTTTGAGCATCAGCAACATTTAAATTTGGATTTAAATTATTAAATGTGATATCTTTTTTCAAAATAAAAAGTTATTTTAACTTCTTTTTAATAAGATCATTACACCTTTTTTTAACTTCAGTTTTCTTTATAATAGAAATTTAATTTTTTTATACATTTAATTAATTTATTTTTAAAGCTATTGGCAGGAGAATTCTCCTGTCAATATCAGATCTAAAAAGCCATCCTAAATGGAATCATGTGTCTTAGATGTTCTCAATGTCTTAGGGATATGGGTTATGTTCCTTCGGAGACTTATTCTGACTTTTGACCAAGTGTAAAGGTTTCTGACAAAAAGCTGTTCCATGAATATCAAGTAAATGATAAATTATCTTCATGAAAGATTCTTAGAGGCAGAATAGTGAGATCTCTTGAGTCATGTGATTTAATATTATGGTTTAATATTGATCATATAGTGAAAGAGGAACTTATATATACCTCTGTGTCTGTGTTTGCATCCACATGCACTTCTACTTGTCCTGAAGTTTTGTCACACAACAAAAAATGCAAATAAATGTCTCAATGATATATTGAGGGAACTTTTTTATTTGTCTCTGAAAAGATGACTTTTTGTTTTTTCTCACAACCATGGGCTGTTCCTTATCAAAGTCAGAGCTCTTTTCAAACAATATTAAATAGCGACAATTCCAATACCTGTCAGTGCAAGGTTAGAGAAGATTAGCTCAGTGATCAGTCTTTTCATCTTTACCTTAACTTCAAATTTTGCAGCTCAAAGATTTATTTTTTTTTTCCCTTTAGTATTGGAACTAAATGAGAATTTACTGTGTGGAAGATGTAATCACTTTACCCCATTTCAGTGAAGCATTTAGATGATGATTTAGAGAACTAATTTAATCAATGTCTGACTGATGTGTCAAAATATTTATTCAAGTGAATGCATTTTGTTTAAAAGGTGAATGTTTACAGGCTTGTAAGAGTAGTACATTTAAAGGTTCATTTAAAATACATATGCCTCAATTAAAACTGAAGCTAAAGGATCACCTCCCCTTTTTTTTCTACTTTTTACAGGAGTAATTGGGTTTTCACTAAAAGACTCAGGGACTTAACTTCTTTACTGTTAAAATATTACACCTTGTATAGATACAGCAGATGTTCAAAGTTTAAATAACCCTTATTTTCCAAAATAAACTTCTTTATGGAGATACAAATCATATCTAGTCTAAAACTCACTATTTGGAGATTTTTTTCAGTGTTTCTGTATTCACTTATTCTCTCAGAAAAATTCTTGTCATAATTTTCAATTTTCCATTACTTAAGAAATACTGTAAGTTTATTTTTATTGTTGTTGTTATTATTATTTTTATTATTATTATTATTATTATTACTGCTATAATAAGGAGTTTGACAGACTTTTGATCCCTTGAGTGCTAAGTCTTTCATAACTGGTATGGTATAATAGAAAAAGTAATACCTATGTTTTACAAACACAAGTTAAACAGTAGAACATGAATACCAGATTAAAACAGTTGCAGTGTCATAAAAGGCAATTTCAACAATGCAAAGTGGTCTCTCATATAAACATTATTACCATTCTAAGGCAGTATTACTGCATAATTTCAATAAGAAAATATAGCAAATATGAAATAGGTAATTTGGGAAGAAAAAAAAGGAAATAGGCCAATAGATTATCAAAAATACTTGGGTTTATGGGAGAAAATAATTACAGAGTGGTTATGACAATGTTCTGCAGCAATACAGAAAGCTGGAGCTTATGTGTTGAGAATGCAGTCAGCATCCTTGACCCCCTTATCCTCTGAATTTGCAAGAACTCACCCACTGAGCAGGAGGCTCATTTGGTTCTGTGTCATATCCTGATGGTGACATCCTATGTCATTCCTGTGGTTTGTGCCTCTCTGGTAATCCTTTTCTTGCTTGGGAATACATGCAGTTGGAGAGTTGGGCCAATTATAGATCCAGTTTTTCCTTTTATTTAGTAGATTTTTTGGGCAGAAATCCAGGAGAGATTCTCTTTTTGTCTATCAGTTGTTCAGTACCTGGTTACAGAGATAATGGGCTGCTCCAGACCCCAGTCTAGAGAAAATCACAGTTTCTTTGACAAGCAAAAGTGATGTAGATCTCTGTGTAGCAGCATTTACCAGGGAATGTTGGATTTGGAGCAGGGTGAATAAGAAAGGCAGTGGGGACATTTATTTTTCCTCTCCAGAATTGATATATTTTAATTCTATCATTCATTTTTGATAGTTGTTAAATAACTTCTGCTTTCATCTGCCTAAACAGGTCTGACACATTCTTAATCTGTCACTGATGATACCTAAAAATTATTCAATTTAGGTAAAATTAACTAATCAACTCTTAATTCTTGAAATGAATTTATAATGGGAAATTGCTTCAAGTAAGATCTGCAGCTAGTCCATAGGAAAAAACTCCAAACAAGCTAAAACCAAACCAAACTCAACCAACCAACCTACCCCCCATCCATAAAAAAACCCAAAAATTCCACCAACCAAGCAAACAAGAAAAAATCTCAAGGATAAACTCAACAGAAATTTCTAATCATTCCACAAAAAGTATCATTTTTTTTTAAACTGCTATTGGTAAGTGTTTTTATTTATTTTCAGGAGTATTTGCAATTCCCTGTGAAATTTGAGAGCATGCAAATTTATCCATCGGTTTACTGCTTTAATCTGCAGAAAATGTCCTTTGAAACATACAGGAAAACATACATCAAGTTCTAAATCAAGTACCAGATCCATGAACTGAAGAATTTGTTTAGGTTCCTGCTGCCAGGAACTAATTTGCTCACCTGCTATCGAGTAACCATTTCAGTGTAGTCCTACCCCTCTGTATTCCTCTCGAAATCTTCCTGGGGTCATGTGAACCACTGGGACATTATGGCATGAGGCAGGGAAACTAACCCTTCATTTCTGACAGCAATTGACTCACCTGAAGTTTTATATTCTCCACAAATCTCAATAAAGGGTTTTCAACAGTTACCAACTACCACATGGTGTTTTCTTCACAAAAGGTAGCTTTGGCCACTAGTAAAACATATATTTATGATTCCTTATACTTGTGATGCAACTTTCTGATGTTTAATAGAAAGCCTTTAGAAGAAAATCTGTAAAGCATTTTCTTATCCTTTAATCCTGTTTCTAAAAGTTTTGAGTTTCCTTTTATATAAATATATATGTTTTTATAAAATAAAAACTCCCATAATTTGTCTTTACAAGTGAGAGGAAGGATTGCTGAAAAGCTTTTCAAGTGAACGTGTTGGAAAAATTAAATTTCACGTAAAGCTTGTTGCAAACTAATACCACTGGGTGAAACATTTTGATGCATAGTCTTGAAAAAGCATCACTGATATCTAAGGAAAAGATTTAAAATCCATCTTTTACTTAGTTTTTGTTATTATTTATAGAGTACTGTTCCCTCAGAATTGCATAGGATAAAACAGTAAATTGAATAAATTAAATACTATATAAATTAAATAATCCCTGTGCTGCCAGTCAGCTCAGATTTACCTTTATCTAAGGTGACAGAGGTCAAATTCTAGGCTAACTGAACGCTACTTTTAATTAAATGGGTATTAAAGAGCTTCCACAAGACTTTATAATTTGACTGTCTATTGTGTGATTAAGCATTCATTTACACTCAGTCTTATTTCAAAGATTATATCAGTAGAAACTGGGAAAATGTAGTCTTTCTGCTCAGCAGTCACTTTAAAAAAAAAAAAAAAAAAAAGGCTCCCCCCAAAGCAACCAAAACATAGAATGAGCTCTAAATTTTTGAATAATAAATAGGAGGCTCCTTACAACCCCAACACAAAAAGCACTGCAGACATTGGTGTTACATCAGTGCTTTCTAACTGTCTTGAAAAATATGTGCCATGTTACAAAGAAAACAGCTCACCAGCTGTTTATGTAAAAATTATTTGAAGAAAAACAAGCATGGCCATATGGCACTTAAGCAATGCAGTGGGAGCATGGAGAATATTTTCTGTAGATTGTAGTAGATAATAATCATGCTAAGTAGAGTGTCAAATATTGATGACACATTGTATTAATAGTTAATCTCTCCTTTTATCCTCTAAGTGCCTACGTTTCTTAGCAGCTTGCATTTTGGAAACAAATTAATAACTTATTATGATGAAGAATTCAGTTTTATGGAATGACAAAATATTTAATGTACTGAAGAAGTCCTAAACATTTTCCAATTAAAGGATATTCAAAAGATATTATGCCCTCATTTGAATGGCATCACACCATTTCATATTAATGAAAACACTACCCTTAAAGTTACCATGTATTTTTCATTTGTAGTTTTTGTTTATTTTGGGTTCTTTAGAAGATGTATGGTTCTACATTCATATTTTGATCTGGAAAATTTATTTCCATGGGGGGAAAAAAATCTTCCATTTACTCCTGAAAAAGAGGCACAATCTGAAAATCTGAATTGTCAATATGGAAGTTGTGCAAAGATTTGTCATCCCTAAATGCATGCATCAAAGATATCAACAAGGTTAAATCCCAGGCAAGCCTAGGGCTACCAGATAAAGGATTAAAATGGAGAAGGAAAAGAGAAGCTTGGCAAGGGCCAGTGCTAAGATGCCAAACTGGAAAGTGAAGCACCATGAGAGTGTGGAGGGGGGGACTCAGGGAATCAAGACAAGCAAATTATTAGGGAATACTTTTTAACAGCTTGTTTGTGTTTACCCTTAAGTATATGTGAGTACCTACTGTGCTTCATTTCAGTATTGTGCACTTTTAAATATTGATCCAGACTAGAATCTCACTCTCCCCTGACACAGATTCACCTGACACATATGTAACGGGGTGAAAATTTTGATGAGGTGCCTTTATTCTATTATCATAACCTCCCTCATGTTCCCACCCTCTCTCTTAAGCTATTTTCTCTGTTTTCACAAAATCAAAACCATAACAATGTGAGGGGTTTTTCCTTCTAGTTGGTTAGAGAAACAATATATTCACTTTCTATGCATTGCAAAATGCTTTGGGTTTAGGTTTTTGGGATTTTATTTACTGTCATGCAGTACATTTGCAATTGGAATAGAACAGTTGTGCACAGATAGAAATAATAAATTTCCCCCAATGGTATATAATCCTATAATATCTGTTGGTCTTAAAGGAGTTTGATAGAATGGTCAAACCATAGAAAATGGCCTGAAGTTAAATAAAATCAAGTGGGAACTGGATTCCTGAATCAACAATCTTCCTCTGAGACACAGAATAAGTGAAGATAGACTAATTGGCTTGCAGACTAGGACATTCTGCTTTCTCCATGGAGTAAATCCTATTATGGTTACTATATCCATCTGTTAAATGGTGGTATTTTTGTCTGCTGAAAAGAAGAATGTTTTGAGTTGTACTCAGAGAATAGCTTCTGTTTTCCTTCAGCAGAGGATTCCAGAGGTAAATGTCTTTAACTGAGGATGTCAAAAACTTTACTTCTCACTGCATCAATCCAAACACTGAACTAATTGTTCTCGTCTGTGAATAATGCAGAGACATGTCTGAAAAAACCCCACAAGTAACATGGTGCCATGGACCATTCTGAATTTATATATATTTTATAGCTGCTTGCTATTACAGAGACTTAACTTTAATGTTCAGGAGGTTCTTCTGGCCTCTGTTTTCTTCTCTAATTCTATATTGAGCTATGTATACAATGTGGTTGGAGGTATGTGCCCCATATCTGACATTTGGTCATGTCACCTTCACAAAAATGAAAACTGGTTATTTTTAAGATTACTAATGACATTTCTTTTTTAAATTACATAATTTTTCAAAACCAATGAAAATTAATTTTGGGGGGTTCTAGTCCAGCAAGAGTACCCTGCAGCACTTAAACAGGTTTATCTCAAACTTCTATATATGCATTTAGATGTAGAACTGAGCTCCATCACCTGTACCTTGACACAAGTACTAAGCAGTACTAGCTTGGCAAGGTCTTCCAGCCATTTCTCCCCTGCTCCATTATATCCTTACTGGCAGTAAATTTGACTCAATTTTTTTTTTTTTTTTCAGATTACTACTTAGCTCTTGAAATCTTTGGGCACTGGTACTAAAACACCCCTAGTAACAAACATGTCCATTTGCATACTTATGGCAGTGACTCCATGGATGTTCTGACATTTCCTTGAGCATTCTTTTCAATCCACACAGAGCTCTATAGAAAGCTTCAGCTGTTGACAGTCTCTACTCTTGTCAGGAGAAGAAAAACACCACCTTTTCATCATGCATCCAGCTGTATATATTGATTTTACTTCGTTCAGTAGAAGTAAATATCAAATGCATCTTCATTTTAGATGAAATCCAGAGGCATAATGCTGAGTTTAAGGATTAGTTCTTTAACTCTCTGATCTACTTTCACTGCATTCATTTATTTATTTGCAGAATTGTTGAGGCTGGAAGGCATCTTTTGAGATCATCTACTCCAATCTTTTGCTCAAGCAGGGTCAGCCAGTGCTTACTGACAAGGACAGCCTTGGCACAGTAGTTTTCAGTTAAAATATACAGATTAAAAATATTTCACTTTGCAGCACTAAGCTGAAATCTTCAAAAAGTTGACTGAAAATTTACACCTATGTTAATACTACTGTCTGTTAATTTTACATGTTTTTATTAATAATTCTAAAGAAACAGTATATCTGCTTCATCCAAACTGCAATTACATATTGATTTCTCTCCATTATGTTTCAAAATATTTTTAAAATAAGTCCTTTCTAAATAGAATTTTTCATTTGAAGCATTCTGTTTAGTATTTCCTCAGTTTTATGAGTGTGTACTCATTTCTACTGTTACTGTATCAGTGCCTGAAATTTATTTTTTTTAAAACTTGGGTCATGCCAGAGAAAAATACAGCAGAAGATTCCATCTTTTTGATCATATTATCCTTCCCTCACATTCTGTTTTTATCCTCAGGGCTCTTAATAATGTTAAAAGGAAAGAACTGGAGGCTTTGTTATGCTCAAGAAACTGCATTTCGGTTCCCAGTGCTGCTGATTGTGTCGAGCTTTTGTCAGCTCTAATTAGAAGCGAGCTCCCAGATTTCAGCACACCAGGTAAGGATGTCACCCTTTATAGAGGCTGCCCATTTGGGAGGGAGATATTGCTTGGCTGAGTTGTCACACAGTGCCAAACCCTGATGTGGCATCAGTAAGGATCTTCTGGCCTGCAGCAGGACTGGAGTCTCTTGAGGTCACTATTAATATGTCTGTGTGGGTTTCAAATGTATGGCAAGAAGTAAAGCAAATGTAAAGGTTTTACCTTGAAAATATAAATTTATGGGAACAGTGAAGATCTGCAATATGTTTTGTGCCTCTTTCAACTACCAATTTATAACATGATTCTTTCATTAGTTAAATAAATCTCCAAACTAGCAGGTTCTTTTATATTTCCTTAGTATTTCTTCAACACTTTCTCTCTAAACATTTCACATTAAAAGTGACAGAACTTGTTCTCTAAACCTGTTATGAATCATTTGGCAGAAAATAAGCATTTAAAAGTCATAATAAATATAGAGAAATATGTGAAAGCTGAAAGATGCCAGATTAACTAACTAAATTCTTCATGTGTTTGAATGATAGAAAAAAATTTCTTTGCTTTTTTAATCCTTTTTTTTTTTTGTTTGTAAGATGCTGAGCCATATTTTTTCAGTTTATTGTCCTGTTGTTTCTCAGATTTTGAGCAGAAGAAAGATATGTTTGCATATAACAAAACTTTTGACCAAAGAAAAGACTGTGGAAAAAAAAGTTCTCCTGATAAATAGGCTTTCCTCAAAATTACATTAATTTGTCTACTAGCATCTGCTTTTGTTAACACAAGAGAGAACAAATTGGAGGTGAAAGGGTGCCAGACCACTTGATGGGACTTGTCTATATGGGAATTGCAGTGAAAGGAGTTTCCCTCTATTTCAGGCAGCATCACAGAGTCTGAAGAACCAGCACCCCTTAAAAAATGGACTGTTACAATATGAGCTTTTGGAATTGTAATATCCCAGGTAAAGGAATCAAAGTCATGGTAGGCCACAGTTATCTGCCTGATAAATACTCTAGTGCAGGAAAACTCACATGCCTACACTTGCCTACTCCTCTTCCCAAATAGTCAGGAACTCAAATGTCAGTAAAATCACACTAAAGATATGAAAGCAAATTGCAGAGGATGACTCTCCTGGGAAGATTCTCTCCCCCTGTACCTCCAATAAATGGACCTCTAATTATATCAGACTGGAAAAGAATAAACCTTGAGATAGCAAGATTTTTTTGTTTGATATCTGTGTGTAAAATGAGAAAAAGCAAATGCAACTCACAGCATTCCAGTGTTCATACACTCACTATGTCATGTACTATAATACCAACCTCTTTAAATGAGTCTGCTATGTCCATCCTTTCCGTTTTTTCTGTGAAAAAGCAGCTCAGATTTTCTTAAGGGGGAAAAAAATAGTAGAGCCCAAAGAACATCAAGGAGAACAAAATGCAGACATGAAAAGAAACATTTTGAACTCCTGTAATTTAGTACATTTAAAATCAATATCATCCTTTCACTGTAGATTTTGGTAACTAATGGTCAACAATTGCCATTTAGTTAAAATGATCACCATTACTTTTCTTATTGAGCTGCTTGGTAATAGCTTTTCTTTCACAGCCATTTTTTGACGGTTATGTCTTTTCAAGCCGTTGAAGTCAGAGGAAACAATAGATGGAACAGTAACACTGTAGAGTAAACTCATGTTTAACACTATTCCTGCCAGCTATTCTGCCTAAAAACATTGTACAAAAAAGACTGATAATTTTTTTAAAGAAGCTGCTTTGCCTTGTGGAAAATAATCTGTTCTGACTATTTTCCAGCCTCTTCAAGGGTCCATGAAAAAAAAGTCTTGCTAACCCAGCTGTTACTCATACTAAAGCACTAAAGACTATCAGCAGTGCCTGAGAGTCATTGACATCAAAGTTTCTTGATAGATCAAATTACATTCTAACTTATGTTTGATGTTTATTTTGAGGAAAATCAGAATGAGTGAAGAGTTACTGGGTCAACCTAGGCAGACAAAAGTCAAGGAGATTGGAATATTTCCAACAGACAGATTGTGTTTTGTAGTGTTTTGTTAGCAGTCTTACTCAGAAACTGAAACCTTTCCCAGATGTCAAGACTGTCAGGCAGGAAATTGGTCAGAATATTCAGGTCAAGTTATTTGTTTCCTTTCTAAAATGTACTCCTACTGACAGACTTCCTCAGCACATTATGAGCAGCACCTCCACCTAATGGTGCCTTTACATTAATGGTCCTCTTACTTACACAGTACCCCTTGACAAAAAAAAAAAAAAAAAAAGAGATTAAAGCTCAGAGATAGCATGCCATTTGGGCAATATTGACCAATAAGGTGTCTCCCTTGAAAATAGCATTCGTAAGTATTTCTAATACCTGCAACAGGTACAGACCATTCAGCACTTAGAAATAGGTGAATAATTAGATCAGGAACTATTACTATAGTACCCTATAAATTATACTGTATAAATTACTGTATTGAAAGTAAGGAATGAAATTTCAAGTAGGATAGTAGAAAAACAGTAGCAAAACAAAAAAAAAAAGTGCACAAGAATGTATTAAGATGCTACTAAGAAAACTTGTACTTCCCATAAACATCTAAATTCTTGGAAGTAGTTATATTCAGGGATTCATCTTTAGGAAATTATTATGTTACTCTTACCCAATAAATTTATTTGTGTGTATTCTCTTAAAATTTATATTTCAAGTTCTATAAAAATACATTAGTGAAATTAACACTGTACTTCTCTGGAAAGAAAATTTAAGCTCAGACTCCTGAACAGAACATCTGTGTTGCTTTGGCACTTTGTTATATGAAATGAAAAATAATTTTACACTCCTAGTACAAGCAGGTTTCATCAATATACAAAGCATGATGAAGTTGTCAGCAGCAACTTCGGCTTTCTTAAAAGTATGAATGTTAAAAATCCCAGCTCATATTATACTTTCTTGTGTTCTGAAAGATGTATCTGGATATGGGTCCAGCAGAGGAAAGCAGAACCAAACCCAGCAGAGGTTATTTTTGGTTTTTGTTCTGATCCACTCCAATGTGTTAGACTAGAATAATTTTGTTAATCCCACCCCACAAATTAGAACTGTGGAATGGAATAAAAAATAATCTATCAGAAAGCCCTAAGAAAAGTAAAAATGTTCATTATACACAATAATATATTAAAGAGCATTTTTACTTATAATAACCACTCCATATAATACTGATAGGGAAATGAAACATTTCAGTTCTATCTGGAACACTAATTAGGAGTGGAAGCAGGGATGTCACTAGCTATCATTTGAAATCAGAACCATGTGAGGCATTATAGATGATAACAACAGCAATAATTGTTTCTTTGCAGATTCAGTGTTTCTTAATTAGATGTGTTGTAATCAGAAATAGAAAGTTTTGCAAGTTGTCACAGCTCCA
Source organism: Cinnycerthia olivascens (assembly GCA_035048155.1). Classification (NCBI taxonomy): domain Eukaryota; kingdom Metazoa; phylum Chordata; class Aves; order Passeriformes; family Certhiidae; genus Cinnycerthia; species Cinnycerthia olivascens. The sequence goes on along the minus strand of JAWWMU010000001.1, from coordinate 102,585,599 downwards.
CTGACTTCCACCTTTGGTGGGCCTCTTTTCCCACTTCAAACGAATAAAAAGATACAGAAGAAAATAGAGACAGTAGAGTGGGATGGTCAAGGGGAGCCCTAAAAAGAAATTTGAAACCTTATTTAGTATTTTAATTGTTTAAGATGAAGACAAACTTCAAGAAATAGCACAATTTATGTTCTTAAAGTATACACCAGCATCATATGCTAGATGATCACTTTATGGATCAGAAGAAATTGAAAACCACAAGATTTCAAAGCAAAATAAAATGTGCACCTCCCCACAACAGAATTTTGACCCAATATAATGATAAGCAGAAAGGTTTATGGTACATAAACACCCTGCCTAAAAATCTGATCTGGAGTCTAATCATATAAACAAAATAGAAAGAGATCATTTTGTGTTGCTCAACATCATACTAATAACAGGATAGTGAAAAGCATAGGGTAGTTCTTTAAAATGATGAGATCTATAGGGAAATGCATGAATTTCAGTAAGAAATAATTTTGGAAGTTGTGAACAAATTGCTAAAAATCCTATTTGCATTTGCTGCTGCACATGTCATGGCTTAGAAGGAGCTCTTTTTCTTCAGTAGTAGCTGATGAGGTGCTGTGTTTTGGGTTTTAGCTATTGCTGAGCAGTACTTGTACAGAGTCAAGGCTTCTTCTGATCCTCATCCCACCCACCAGAGAGCAGGCTGGGGGTGTACAAGGAGCTGGGAGGGGACACAGCTGAGACCACTGACCCCTGCAGACCAAGGGGACATCTCATCCCCCATGGCCTCATGCCCCACAAGATAAGCTGGGGGAAATATAAAAGGGGAAGGTTCAGAGTTACTGTGTTTTTTCTTGCCGAGTTATACATGAGGGATCCTGGCTTCCCTGGAGAGGGCTGAACACCTGCCTGCCCGTGGGAAGCATGAATGAATCCCTGCTTTCTTTGCTTGTGCATGAAGCATTTGCTTTACACATTAAACTGTCTTTATCTCAAACCACAAGTTTTCTCCAATTTGCCCTCTAATACTCTCCCCAAGCCTCAACACAAGGGAGTGAGCAAGAAATGGTGTGGGGCTGTGCTGCCTACCAAGGTTAAATCCCTGGCAGCTGGGAGGAATTAAATGAACTATTGCAAAAATTTAAACTTTAATTCTTCCCATTTTAATATTAGTGTAAAAGTGCTGAGGACCTCTTAAATACGTAAGAATTTCCATTAATTTTGCATTCTATAGAGTGTAGAGATTGATTACCTTATACATATTTAGCTAAAGTAAGTTTTCACAGTTACATTATAGGAAAGGAGATGTTCCAGGTAAAATTGTTCACCAAAAGAAAGCAGCTCTATCAGTTGATTTTTTTTTTTTAACTTTTTAATTGAAAAAGACATTACAGGTACAATAAACCAAAAAATCCCATCACTGGTACAGTAAAACAAAGTAAGGATTTTGTGCTTCAGGGAGCAGTTTTAAACCAGGAATTTTGTGGGCTCTGGAGAAATTAGCAATGGAAGTGATGTGTTTAGGGAAATTTTTGAATTGGTCATCACAATTGTTTTCACTTATCAAGCTACATATTTTTGAAATCCAAATAAAAATGAAAATTTAATAAAGCGGTCATCACTTTTATGTAGGATGAGATGGAAATTAAAGGAAGAATAGAATTAATAAATGCCTAGTAAAATCTGTCATATGCAAATAGCAGATCAGGAGGTATGTTGGGTTCTTTTAATACTAATTTGATTTTGCAATTGTTTTCCACTATTTTGACTATGATAAACACACAATTTGAAATTTTCAAAAATGAATTTTCCCTTATGAAACTCCCACAGCTTCTGCAATATTAACTAAACAAGTTTATATGTGACAATTTGAAATTTGGCAAATGTTTCATTGAAAAACTATAGTCAGAAAAATTAAAATAAATTTGGGGTGTTTTGATTATTTAGTCTTTCCAATTACTGTTTTTCTTTGACATTATATTTTTCCATCACTCTCTAAATTTAATAAAACCCTATTTTTACTCATTTAAAAGGCAACAAGTTTTAGGAGAAAGGCCGATATATGATAGCTAAAATAAGTTTCTTAACAACAGCTATTAAATAAATATTAATACTGCTTAGTGTGGTATTAATTTCTTACAATGATTTTTGGCAAAAAATAATTGCCAAATAAATAACCTTATGGAACTGTGTCTGTGGTGTTTTGAGTTGGTTTTTTGGGGTTTTTTTTGGGATTGGTTTGCTTTTTTGGTTGTTTGGTCTGTTGTTGTCTTAAAAGAAATATATGTATACACACTTTGAGTAGTTGCAGTTATGTTTCTTTTTTTGCAAAACATGTTTTTAAATCTTGAGCACATGGAACACTTTTTGATGTTTCACTTTAAGTCTTCCTTCCTTTCCTTCATGGCATTTATTTCCTAATCCTTTCCTGCAGAAACTATGCTCCGTCATAGTTACATGAACCAAAGCTTGATAACTGACAGAAGAACTGGTTGATGTCACTCAAAGAACTCAGAGAGCACTGATAATTTCATTGGTAATCCAGCTTTATTTTGGCCACAATTAGCAAATGGCAGATTTCTTCAGACTGAAGAAACTCTGCAGAAGCTGGACAGTAATCTTTTCCAAGCCTTTAGTAGATCCTTGCTGAATAAAGCAATTTCATTTTCCGTGGTCTATCACTGTGTCCAAAGAAGAGACAGGAAGCTGGTGAAGGATCTAGAGAAGTCCTGTGAGGAGTCACTGAGAGAGCTCAGGAAAGAAGGTTCAAGGGGGTTGTAATTGTTCTTTACAACTACTTGAAATGAGCTTATTGTGAGGTGGATGATGGCCGCTCCTCCCAAGTAGCAAAAGATAGGATGAATAAAATTTCTCCCATATTGCATCAAGGTAGGCTCAGACTGGATGCTAGGAAAAAAGTTATTTAGGAAAATAGGAAAAAAGGATTAGTAAACACTGGAAGAGTCTGCCTAGGGATGTTGATGGAATCACCACCCTGGAAGTATTAAAAAACCTGCAGATGTGGCTCTTTAGGGACATGGTTTAGTGATAGACTTAGTATTCTTTTGTCAATGGTTGGATCTAAAAGGTGTTTTCCACTCTAGATGATTCTAGGATTCTATAATCTCCTAGAAACCTTCAATATTTGCATAGAAAATTAGTTCCTTCTCTTTTTTTATTTAACCTGGTTTGAGCGCAATGTAGGAATATAAACCATTTCCTGTTCATCCAAATTTGTTTGTGTCATTTCATGTCCACACTAAGAAGTGTATATCCCTAAGGTCATCTGTAAGGCAGAATTGAATATAATTTCTCAAAAGTCCATGATGAATTTAGGTACACTTCTTCTTTTTATTAAAAATACAGTACTTCTAATAAGGTTAATGGAAGGTCTGAGACAGTCAGTAGGAACAAACTCTTGAAGTCATTATTATTATAATTTCTGAGAGGATTTATACCCTTTATGGTACTGACTATAAGTTATTCAATTCAGTTGAATATTTTCAATGATATCTACAGGAGCAGAACATACCTCCTCTATGAATGTCATACTACACTGATAGAGAAATTTGGAGAGGTGTGAAGGTCTCATTGACCTCTGTGTTCTTGAGCCATTTGTTTAGTTCAGATGAAAATTATTAAGGATTTTTTTTCAGAGAAAATTATGTTCTGAACTTACTGTACAAGGAGAAGGCATTTGAGATTGATAAAGGAACGAGTATATATAAGAAAGGCTTCTGGGCAATTTTCAGTTGCACACTGGGCAATTAAACACCCACCTTCAATTAAAAGTCAGTGGAGCTTAGTGACTAAGTACCACTCATGAGTTTCAAAGTATCATTCAATTGATAGAGGAATGAATTAAAAAAAAAAAAAAGGGAGGGGGAGACCACATTTGAGTTGAAAGAAGTAGATTTCTGTGAGTCTGAAACGTTTGGACTGAAAAAATGTCATTAAAATATTTCTGTAAGGCAGATCAAGAGAAGAACATGCTAGTGCAGAATAAAATAGAAAAGAAATGGAGCAGTTGAAGTTTCTGGTTGATTAGAAACCTGTCACTGAGCAGCAAACTGTGCTAGGACTTTTATGTGAACAGTAAGGTAGTGGAGGCAGGGTGGCTTCTTCTCTCCTACTTCTCTGCACTGCATGACAAGAAAAGATTGATGGCCTGGCATTTTTGGTGCAGGGGGAAGATGCTACAGCTCCAAGCAATGAGCACAGGGGACAGGGCCACAGAGATGGGGACAGGCTGATGGCTGAGGCTTAAACAGCATATCCTGGGGATAACAGTGGCCACTGAGCCTTGTGCCTGTTGCCTCCTCCCTTTGTGACTGAGTCTGTCTCAGCACAAGTTACCCCCAATGTAAGCAGACCTTCAGTCTAAGCACCAGAGCATGGAAAAGTCACAGGAGGGTAAGTGGACATCCTTTTCTAGAGGGTCCTCCCCTACCTGAAAGACAAAGGGGAAGACTAAATGTGTAGAGAACAATGAATTCAGTGCCAACAACTGCTGACAAGTACACAAGCAAATATACATACACAAAAAAAATCTATTCATATTCATTTGCTGCAGTTCCAAGCAAATTAAATCTTGGTAAACAGTAAAGGTTTTGGAAAGGATCTTGGAAATCGTTGAGGTAGGTCATTCCACTTCCTGGAATATACTTACTGTTGCAAGAAATAATGTTGTTGAAGGTGCTAGGAATCCCCAAAAATAGGACTGGAAGGAAATTCAAGGGATCATTTCATCCTACCTTCTGCCCTAAGGCAAGATAAATTTTACTCAAACTGTTCCTAACAGGTTTGTCAGAGATACTCTTAAAAACCTGCAGTGATCGAGACTCCAAAGCATCCCTTGTCATTCTGCTGATTTAAGTGGTGTTTAACCTTCCTTAATATTAGAAGTATTTTGTAATGGATTGGCATATCTACAAGGAGAATATTATTTTACGTGAAATAGAAACAAATATGTTAATAAATAACTTAGAGGTATTTTCCATTCATATTGATTTTCTTTTCCATATGAATGAATAAATGCATAGGATTTTACAAGAGGCATAGTAAGTGCAAACATTTTTATAATTTAATAAAATAAAGTTAATTTCTTTTACTGGATATATTCTGGTTCGTTCATTAAACTCTGCTCAGATTCTAGAACATCAATAAAAGACATATAAAGGTATTGTGGGGTAATTGATTCCATTTTGAGAGCTAATAAACTTGTTATAAAATAAATAACAGCAGCAAAATTCATCTGTTTATTAGAAGTTCTTTATTTTTTGCAAAAAATATTTTGCATTTTTTAAAATCAAATATCGAATAATTTCATGTAGAAGCATTTTTTTTGAACACTCAGAATTGTTTAGAGCTATGCTGTTCTGGTTTGAGAAGCAAAACCAGTGAGACACTCCAAGTCAGAAATATATTTTATTAGAAAAAAGGAAAAATAAAACAAAAAGGAAACAAAATAGGCAGCAGTCTACTTACAATGGTGGCTGCAGTCCTCCTGCAGTGGCAGATGTGACTCTGTTGAAGCAGAGATCCTGGAGAAAAGGTGCAGCCTCTGCTGAAGGTGCAGTGGTGATGGATGGGCCTGTTCTTCCTCTGGGAGTCCAGTGGAAAAGGTTGACTTAGTGTTCCAAGTCTCAGGTTTTTATCCAGGTAGAGGGGCTTGGTTCCCCCCTGACTGGAGCATTTCCCAATGGGATGATGGAAGTTTATCAGTGGACTGAATGGCCCATGAGCAGAAGACCTATCCCTGGA
>JAWWMU010000001.1:102549661-102579742 GCA_035048155.1 Cinnycerthia olivascens | reverse complement strand
TGGAGGGAGGATGGGTCATGGAAGAGATAAGGAAACTGCTCTTGATGGTTTCTTATCAGCTGGCTTATCAACAGAAAATCACGTCACTCCCCCCATCCCAGCTCTATGGGATGGTAATAGAATAACACACCCCTGATTATATTTTATACTGCAACCCGTGACACATGCATATAGGTGTTTACACAAGCAGTTTATTAACTGATGTTGATAAGACTGCATACATGAGCAATGGTTGATGAAATCCATGAAAAAGATGTAATATTTATGTTAGAGAATTCAACCCTGCATGTATTTATACTAATGAATGCAGGAAAATTACTTATGAAATATGAAATCCTTTGGTGTTTATCTTCTGAGCACTGAAACACACTTTGGGCTCTACATTTACTGGAGAGGGAGTTCACTTACACAGCTATTCAAATTTGTCTTTTGATTCTCTCCATGATATTGACATTTTGCAGAGTGATGTGTGTATCAGTGTTAATGCTCTCAGTTTTAGCTTCTGATGGTATCTATTATTAATAACCTTAGTGGGGAAATATAGGACAAATAGCATTTGCAGCCTTCTTTAGTTTGGATTTTTGCTTAGATTTGTTAAAAATATATAAAAAAATATTTGAGAAATGAAAATGTTAAAGGAACAAAAGTTCAGAGAATCACTTGCTCAGGTAATGTTGAGAGATTTATAAAAGGTCCAAGAAAAACTGAGAATGGTGAATTTATTTCATCGTGATTTTCCTCAGGTTTTGTTGATCTAAGTGGAACTTTTGTGCAGTTGAAAGGAGAAATGTAGATGAATAACATTTATAAAAAAGTCTTAATAGCCAGGTCAAGTTTCATTTCATGTTACCTGAAATGATCATATTTTTGTCTCAAGAGATACTAAAGCAGAAGCAGAAGTCCTGATATGAACCAGCAACAGTGACAGAATTTCAGAATGCATAAAATGTAATCAGAAATAATTATCTGGCTGTCCATTATGGCTCAGTTTTTGAAGATGGTGGCCACTCTTAGTCCAGGTTAAAACACAGGGAAACAATGGATGTATTTTATTCTTTTTGAAGAGCCTCAGGATTTTTATGGTGTAAACTTGAATCTGTGTAACTGAGCTTTTTCAAGCCCAGCTTTACATATTTCTGATTGGCTTCTGTCAGAAGTCTTAGGAAGTCTCTGTGATTATTTGGGAATGCAAGATTTAATCTCAATTTCCATGCATTGATGTGAATGCCAGGAATTCTAATACTGCAATAATTCCACAGGAGCCATTAAATTATTATTAGTGTATATTTGCTTAAAAGTAAGTAACGAGAGATTATTTTTAAAAGCAGAAAAACATAAAGAAGTCAAGCAATAGAAATTCAATATTATAAAAAGAAACTCAATATAATCAAATGTTGCTTGATATGAATAAAGTGGAAGATTTACTTAGTTAATAATCAACTTAGTTGCTCTCAAGGTATCATTAATGTGAAAGTGTTTTCAAAAAATCTGAGATGTTGTTGTTAAATTAGATAGGATGAAAATATATAAGCCATATTCTTTTGCTTGGAACCTCGGAAAAAATGCTTGTGCTTAACAATTATTTTTGTTTTACCAAAATATTAAAAACAGGAAAAAACTCATTTTTTCCATAGTAGGATATGTGACTGATACATTTTATATAGAAGAATAATTACAAGAATAAGTATAATGTGAGGTTAAAATAGTTTTCTCTCAGTTGTGTAGAAGACAAATTCTGATTGGTCATATTCCTTTCCAAAATTTCCATAATAAATTTTTATTTGTATCATTTTAATTCCATTTATGTACAAAACCAATTTACTTTGTCTACTATTCTTCACATTTTTAAGCATACAAAGAGCAGTGGGGTTCATGGAGCAGGTTTTTTAGGCCTCTTGAATTATTATACTTTAGAGCACAGAGGAGAGTATCCTTAAATATAAGTCATGTATGTTTTTGGAGTATGTATTCAAATACTGGGTTTGAGTATTGAGTTCGTTGTATGGAGACAAGACACAGCAAAATTTCACCTTGTGAGATAACAATTCCAAGGGGGAATTTAAAACAACAGAAGATAATGAATGGCAAGTAACAATGCAAATTAAAATTTCTTAATGAAACATAAGGTAATTTAACTTCTTGGACTCAGAACACCAGCTAATTAAAGATGTGTTAAAATTGAGTTGGAAAAAAATAACATACCCTAAAACAAAAATAAAATAGGAAGGAAGCAAGAATAAAGAAAAATAATTAGAGGATTCTGATCCAATCTGATATCTTTTAAATAAGAAGAAATGTTTTCTAAATGAAACTAAGAAATCCCCAAATATGCTGATGGCATGGGGACAAAAAAAAAAAGTAGGAAAAATCCTGTCAGAACAGTAAAAAAAAGTACAAGTTTCTTGAAACAGTGGAGGGAGAATCAGAATAAAAATAACTGTCTAGAGACACTCAAATAATAAAAAAAATCAGTGGATTATACAAGAAGCAAGAAATGTGCAAATAAGAAATAGGAAAAAAATGTGGATTTTGGAGAATGTAAAATAAGTAAAAAATTTTCACAGGTGTTAAATAGCCTTCCTTGATTCATATTTATATTGATGAGGATGTTGAAAATGTACACACCAACACATTCATGATTCTTTTTAGGTAACACTGAAATCAATAGACTCCAGTTAAATTACAATATATTCAGTCAAATACAGTCATTTACATTTAGTGATTTGGGTTCTTACAGTAGTTCTTCCTATATCATTCATTAAATGCAAGAAACAGACTCATTTTAGCAACACATTGCACCCTCGCATTTGATTTCATTTCTGTCTTCAATTATATTTATGATTGCTCTTTGCTAACATTGAAAAATTTTTTGAGTAAAAAAGTTTGGACAAAATTAAAATCCCTTTCTAGTATATTATTTTTTCAAGAACAATTTCTTGTTCAGTGCTTTGGTCAAACAAAGCAACAAAATTGGTTTTTAAGGTCTGGTGCCATGGCCAACATTAAAATTTATGTTCTTATGGACCCCATACGTTGGGTGTATGTATGTATTAGAGTGTGTGAAGGGCTCCCTTTCTTCTTCTGGTCCTATGAATGGAAAGGTAGGGAATGGAATTGTCACTGGAATTCTGCCAAGGAGCATGTCTCAGACCTGAATGTGTGATACTTCACACGGAGCTGCAGACAAGTAGCAAACAAGTGAGTTCGAGGCCTTTGGAAGGACTGCCAGAGGTTTTCACTTAGCCTGGAATCTTGGTGTGAGTGACACTGAGAACACTCCTGGCTTTATTAAGCAGAGCACTGCCTAAGCCCCAAACATCAGTAAATCTTACTTTAGAAGAAGACTTACACAGGATTGCTAGGATTGTGTTGAATATGAAATTAACAATCTAGAAAAAAAGTTGAGAAAATGGCGTACCAAAAAAATATACATTAGTCATAGTCTATGAAGACTTCTAGAAGACCTAATGGTAATCAGATATGAATGGGATGGTATTCAAAATTCTCATGGGTGAAAACACAGCAGCATATATAACAAGAGATGATATCAAAAAATTGTACACACTAATCATATTAAATTAGCTGAATCAAGAAATTATCAAGTCCATACTGTCATCAGTGTAAACCAGTGACCATCAGTGGTTTGGAAAGAATGTATGTTAGACTGCTTAAAAAATGAAATTAACAACCACACCTTTCTAATGATGGATGCAATTATAAGAATGCCTTTATATTGCAGTGGAGGAGATCAAATGTTTGATGATAAATGTTAGAAATATAGAAAGTATGAGAGTACTTTAAAACCCATTTACACAGTTCAAAATACAGGTATGTATTTTTAAAATGGATTATAAAATGCCCCGTTTTAATTCTGCAGTTCTGAAATCCAAGGAAAAAGAAACAGAAAAATAAAAGTTGTGAAAATAAATACAAATTTATATTATTTTTAACTTAATGTGATATTGAAACCAGTAGCTTATAAGTAGTTCAGATGGGACATGAACTTGGTTGATAAATATTTAGAAGGAGAAGACAACTAAAAGTCATTAAATTATGATCAGAAGAATGCATTTTATCTAGTTTAGATCAAGTTTCATATGTGAGTACGTTTTGCCAGTTATGCTGTCCCTCTATTTGAAGCATCTTATGCTGACTACTTTAAGGATGGGATAAAAGGAAGGCTGTGCAGCAAGATCTGATTTGGAAAGATAATCCCTATAGGAAATGAAGAGGAAATATGATATCTCTTTAGATAGCATCTTGAAATGTCATCTACTTTTAGTATTTCCTTTTTCTGATTTCAAGAGATATCTAGCCTCCTCTAGCTTCTACAGCAACGTATAAATCAGAGTTGTCAACGCTGAATTGCCTATTCATCTTTGCCTGTCTACTTTTAGGCACCATTTACTAATGGTTTACTCACTGCAACATCATGCTGCTTTCCAAATTTAAAAAGCCAAGAATACTATTGAAATAACGACTAAAATAACACTAAAGAACACTACTGTCTCTTTCTCCTAGTTCAATGATTGAGAGAGATTTGTTTTATAAATAAAAGGAAACACCTTATGCAGGTATTTTTGCAGGATCTTTGAAGCAGATGTTATCTCCTCTAGGAAAAATAATGAGCAATCTGTATATGACAAAAGTTGTTTTGTTTGTTTGTTTGTTTGTTTGGAGACTGTATGCCTTTAAACATTATGTGTGCCTTTAAACATTAAATCAGAGGAGATTAAAATCTGTGTTTGGAAATCTGGATAAAGGCAAAAGGCTATTTTGAGTGGAACTCCTTACATGAAAGTCTTGCATTTAGAAGAAAATGTATCAGCATAAATCCACTTTATTGCATACAAAGCACCTGCAGCGCTTCCCACTAAATTAGAGGAAACAAAATTTACTCAAGTGAGGAATATCTAGCCATGTGCTATCCCACAGCTATGAAAGTCATTGTTGCAATTTGCTCATGTTTCTGTGGGGTTTGCATTTACGTGATACATGAACAAAAAAATCACCCTTGGTGCCATGCTCAGGTGCATTTGACTACCTAAAAGGTAATTTTAAAAAATATTCTTGGAACAGATTCTGTTTCAATTCTGTGATTTACAAACTGCTGTGTCAGTCACAATGGAAAAATATTAATATCTTACCTTCTGAAGCAGAAAAGTAGAAACTGCGGTGAGAGTAGCAATGCCTTGCAAATGGAACCTCATGTTGATTGCCATGATTACACTACATGTTAATCTACAAAACTTCATTATTCTTTTGCCTTATGCTGGATAAGCAGGGTACATTGGTAAGATTATGCTCACACAACTAGAAAGATAATAATGCCATATAATTATTACCACACTTTTAATAACTCTTCTTTGTCCCTCATGGATATATGGCAAAAATAGAATACTCTTTCCATTCTATTCCTTTCAGTATTGTTTCTGATATAAGATTTTGTCTAATCCCACACAGCTATTCTTATGCAATTATGTGATGTAATTGTACTTATTAAACATTCTGCTTGTACAGCCATTAGATAACCAAGAGACAAGCTTTGTATTAACTTGCTGTACTTTGAACCTTCCAGAAACTGGTGATAAACTCAAAATCTTGCAATACATCTCTCTTAACATGAGATTAGTTTTAACTGAAAGCCATCTCCAAAGCAAACACTTTGACAAGTTTGCATAGGCCCTATTTAGAAAGAGGGTTGATATATCCATGGAAAGATATGAGTCAATATACAAAACTCAAAGCCAAATGAGCACTAAAACTGAATAAATTCACGGAAAAGATACTTTGTTTTGAATTAAACCTGTTGGATCTGAAACTCTTGGTCTATGTCTTACTAGGCTAGTTGTCTTTCATAATAGCCTGTCTGATGCTTTGGATTTGTGGCTAAACCAGTGTTGGTAACACATCAATGGTTTGATGCTTGCAAACAGTACTTACAGTGTCAAGGCTTTCTCTTTTCCTTACTCTGCTCCCTGCCTATCAAGCATGAGTGGGTAAAAGATTGGCAGGAACGTAGCTGGGAGAAATAACCCAAACTGGCCAAAGGGACATTTAATATCGTATGATGTCATCCTCACAAACAGTTGGAGTAAGAACGCCTTGGTTTTCAATGAGGCTTGGAGCCTGGCTAGATGTTGGTCTGATTTCTTTTGTTCCATCTGTTTGATGTCTGTACCCTTCTCCCGACCCCTTTCCTTCCACATATTAATCTATCTTTATCTCAAATCATGAGTTTTCTCACTTTTGTTCTTCCTGTTTTCTTCCCTGATCCCACTAAGGGTGAGGGGGTGAGCAAATGGCTCTGCAGAAACTCAACTACTGGTTGGCATACACCAATCACAACATTATTGAATCATATACCATTTGTGATTGATTCTGCGATCCTGGTGACTAAAAAATTTTATATGAACTAATCTGCATAAATTCTAGCTACCACAGCTCTGTGGCCTCAGAAATTTGAAAGAACTATTGACTAGAAACAAAGATGAGGGAACAGAGGTTAACCTCAACTGCTGAGAACATATAGAGCCCCAGGTGAAAAGTGTAAAAGTACTGATAAAGCATATCTGACTAAATTAATATAAATTATCAACATGCAAAGACTAATATGTCACAGCTAAAAAAAATAAGAAATAAGTATAATTTGCTTTGAAATTTTTTTTTTATTTTAGGTAAGCTGATGAAGTCACTGTTATATCTGAAATCAGAATTTGGTTTTCTGAAATAAGTAGAATGTTTGAATAAAAAAAATAATTTATATGATTTGGACTCTGGCATAATGATGCTATTCTTGCACCAGTTTAGTCAAGGTTACATTTACCATGTAATTAAAATATGCAAATTTAATATAATTCCGCTTTGTCTTTCTCCCTTTAAATCATAAAAAAAGCTTCTAGATTTAAAATATTACTGATTAACTGAAGAAGGCATTATATTATCTTACATAAAATCTTTACTTGCCTCTTAACTTGGTTTTGTTACTCATTTATCACTATTATCTTGTTATGTCATCTTTTTTTCCATAAATAAATTAATTTGTTTGGCATAAGAATTTTGTTTAAATTCAGGTAACACCAAGATACAAATGATCTTTTAACATTTTTCTTTAATTTCCTCTGATGTGCTCTTCCTCTCTATATCTCTAAATACTTGATCCTGTCTTTCATTTATCCTAAATTTTTGAAGTGAAGTCAAAGTTAACTAGGTCTGGTTAACAACAATTTGAAAGTCTCCCTGAGGTAGTACCAGTGGTGACATTGAACCTGAACTTCTTACATGAGTACTCAGAGTACACTTTTCCATTACTCTCAAACCAGGACAGGAAAACTGCTCCAGATTTTTGGAAGTGGTTTTTCCCCATGCTGGGATATTCTGAAAAGATTTTTCTGTGGTTGAACTTAGATATTACACTTGGAATGTACCAATGGTACAGTTCAGCTGATAAATTGCATGGAGGAAATAATAAATAGTCACATATTCAGCTGACCTGTATTTTGGAAAAAACAGAATACTCTGAATTGGCACTGATGTTACAATAAAATATCTGTCTGCTTCTTCCCAGGGGAATATATTGGAATGAGTCTGCTCCAATTAATCTCTCTCCATGGAATTTCACAGAAGTATAAAACTTACTTTGAACAATCTCTGAGGCAATATTGTAAATCAGACAGAAAGAAATTAGGATTTCTGAGAAAAAAATTGAACTGACTAATACACCTTGAGGTGTGTATGGGCAGTGTGTGTGAGAAATACATGAATGCCATTATCTCTGTGGATTTTATGCAATCCTCATAATTTACAGATAAGCACATATACCATAGACATAACTGATTAATTAATTCTTCATAGTGCGTTTGCCCTTGGAATCTTCCTATAGACACTAATAAAGTAGGAGCACAAACACTGTTAGCCATGTCCACAGTCACTGTCTCAGTAGACCAGGCACAGTCAAACTGGCACCCTGAGTGAGTCTGGGTGAGCAGGTTGTGAGGTGCACACCCTTCGTGGGTCACACAGTTGAGGAGGGCAAGAACTTACAGAAGGGTGTGAAGTCCTCAGTCACTGAATTTCCCATCTGGCCTCAGTGCCAAAAATGAGACTTGGTGGATGCCTGCTGTTCCTGCAGACAGTAATCACACATAAATCTAAAGAGATGTCCATCCCCAAACATCCTGTGCTCTGAAGCTCTCTGACTCAACTTTCTTCCCATCAGATATCAAAACAAAACCAAGTGAGATACCTGAAACGAGATCCCTCAGCTTTTGGGGTTTTTTTGTGTTATATATTTTTCTTCCATTAATCTATTTGCCCCCTTCTCTTTCCTTCTGCCTCTGTCATCTGTGTGTTTATGTACACACAAATTCAATAGTGTGCTTCAACGGCAAGCTCTGGCTGGAACAATGGTAAAGTTTTACCATAATAGTGTATCTCAGTGCTCTTGGTTTCATCATGTTCTGATACAGACAGTATATTGATATAAGCAGACCATTTTCTCACAGTGGAAATGCCACAGGTGTAGACAGCCACCTGTTATCAATTCCATCTTCCATTTCAGTTGACGTGCCTGTGTGATTTCTAAAAATCAGTGTGGTGCCTAACACTTCCCAAGTGAAGTCTGATTCACTGATAAGGTCACTTGCACCTCAGCAACTTCTGGACATTGGATTCCAGTGCCTCCTTAGAGCTCCTCAGCAGTGGGGGCACGTTGAGAATAAACAGCCAAAGCTGAAAGGGATGGCAGCACAGAGAAAAACAGCAGTGATATTCCTGACAAGGATATTAATCATGAGGATCAACGTCAGGAAATAGCTGGAAAAAGTCAAAAGAGATCAGGCATAAAGGAACAGTTCGATAGATTTATCTTCTCCTTTAGAAAAAAAGAACAGGGAATTAAAAAAATAGATAAGGCATTTTATGGTAACTGGACTTTCCATCAGAGTTGAATTAAAAATATATATACACCCAAGAGGAATATGCAAGTTTTACTTGAAATTTTAAAAATGTGCTTAATTTTCTTTTGGAGTCCCCTGTGAAATGGCCATTTTTGCCTATCATATGTTTGTAGTTTAACTCCAGGTGGGCAGCTCAGCCCCACAGTAAAGCTGCTCAATGCTCGCTCTTCAGTAGGGTGAGGAGAGAATCAAAAGTATAAAGAGGTAAAAAGTGAAAAAATGAGTGGTGTTAAACACAGAATAATAGGTAAAACAAAAGCTGTGCACACAAGCAAAGAAAAATCATCAATTCATTCACCACCTCCCTCTTTCCTCTCCCTCACCCAGCTGTTATTGCTGAGCATGATCCCACATGGGCTGGGGTATCCTGCTGGGCAGCTGGGCTCGGCTCTCCTGGCTCTGTGCCCTCCCAGCTTCTGGGCACTCCCACATCACTCATGGGTGGTGTGAAAAGTGGAAAAGGCCCTGTGTGAACACTGCTCAGCAGAACCTAAAATATCCATGCTATCAAATCATAAACACAGCACTACAGCAGCTACCATGAAGAAATTAACTTAATCACCGCTAAAAACTAATAAAAAATACTTTTTTCCTTTTCTGATTCTGATTTTTTTCCACAGAGTATTATGTAAAAATTCTACAACCTGAAGAGCATCTGCAAATCTTAAAAATGGCAATGATGGGACACTTTGAAAAGTGATATTTTTATTTCATTTTTTTCTTTATTTGAAAATTATTCCTCATGCCTCATTAACGAACTGTAAATATGTCTTGCTTAACACAGTGGAGTAAGGAAATCTAGAACAAAAACCTGAAGCATAAACATTTCCTACAAAATTAAGCATACATACTTCACATATCCCTCAAATCTTGAATGTCCTTCAGTCATACGGAATTCTTCAGCATCTGAGTATGCAGAGTATCTAAAGGTCTCCTGTCTATACCATTTTTGTGCTCATCCTCAACTTTTCTTTTTTTTTTAAATCTGAAGAAAATGTACAAAATTTTTTACACAGATACAAAATTAAATATTGAATAATTTCAGCTACAGTTTTGAAAATATTCCTTCTGTGTCTGAGCAGTCTGACAGTACAGTGTTTCATGTATTTGCACATCTTTGCAAATCTTTACTTGTTATTTCTCATTATCCACTTATAAAACAGAAATGTGTAAATGGTTAGGTGAAAAGAGAACAAATCAAACAAGAGGTTAATGTCATTATCACAAATTATTCTCAGCATTGCAAAGGGAATAATGATGAGAAAAAGAAGAAAAAGCTGAGAAAATACCTAATAAACTGTATTCTATTTTTGGATAATTTTATGGTAAAAAAAAAAGTAAAACATGCATCAGATATCACATATTTATTTATTTGGTAAAGAAAAAATAAGATCAGTATTTTTGAAAGTATTTTAAACTATAGAGATGAAAACTTTATTTAAGTGCTTTCACTCTTTTCCTAACATAAAAATTATGCATATTTTGATCTTCAATTTGAAATAAAATAATGGTGGAAAAAGGCACTTAATCTAAGCATTATTGAATTAAAATTAAATCAGAGAGTAAACAGTTATGCTTTTTTTCCAACAAATCTCACAGCAACAGACTGGCAAAGGGTAAGTTCAAGTTAAAATCATATCAAGTAGTCCTTAGTACTTGTGTTCAGCTCACTTTTTCCATTTGACCATTTCATCTTTTTAAAAAAATTTAATTAAATTTTTAATCTGCTGTAAGAATGTTAATTGTTATTATCTCATGAGGGCTGAATGACTTTGGATATAGAAGCATCTATCTGCAGGATGAGTAAACAGCAGCTAATAAGCAATCATTATTGTGTTTGGATTTCATTTAAAGTTTTTTTGTTTGTTTTCTTTCTGTCTCTCCAAGGTGGAGAAGGAACACCTGCCTAGGAAGAAGCATTCAGAGACAGAGCAAATTTCTCTCAACTGCTTTTCTAAAAATTCTCTACTTCATTCTGAAAACATTGTTATGAGGCATTGGTATGCTAACATGTTTCAGAGCTGTAAACTGGGAGGGGATCACATCTCAGAATTTTGCTTTACTTTTCTGAGTCTCCTGTCTCTTAACAGAAAATATCTTTATTCTGTATAAAAAAAAATAATCGCTAAAATTTAATTCTAAATTTTGCATCTGTACTGAGTCTGTCTGAGATGGACTTAATTTTCCCACAGCTGCCCTCAGAGTGCTGTGCTTTGCATTGGTGGCCAGAAAGGTGTTGGCAACACAGCAGAGCTCAGGCTGCTGCTGAGCAGGGCTCACACTGCACCAAGAATGACTCTCCAACATTCCCCCCTGTCAGCAATCTGAGGGTGGGAAAGATCCTGGGAGAGAACACAGCCAGGGACACTGGCCCAGTCTGACCAGAGATATTCCATAGCACGTGGTGTCTGCTCAGATGTAAGTGTTGAGAAAAGAGGAATAGAGGAGTGCACATCTGCTGTAATGACATTTGCCTTCTCACAGCTGAAGTCCTGCTTCTCAGGAAGTGGCTGGGCATCACCTGCTGGTGGGAGGTACAGAATTTTCCTTTCCTTCCATCCATGACCTTTCTTTTGCTTTTAAAACTGTCTTTATCTTCACCCATGAGGGCTGGGGTTTTTTATCTTATTTTCTCCCCCCATTTTTCTGCTCAATGATAGAACAGCTTGGTGGACACCTGATACCCAGCCAACACCAGCCCACCACACCATATAACTCCTTTCCTGTTTTTGACAATTTCTTACCTCCCATGTTTATAAAAATGTAGGGTTCAATTTTAAAGTATGTGTTTCAGTACAAGAGATTATTTTATGATAATATTATTATTATTTTTATATTACTGAATTTGACTTTGTATGATCGTGGGGCTGCTCTGGTTAATCTTCCTATTGATTGACATTTTCTGCACAATATCCACCATATTTGCTATTTTGGTCATCTATCGTACTTTAGAAAAATGTCCTGAATTTGGGTATTTTTATTGCTAATGTATTAATGTAACCTGTCTCAGATCAGTTATCAACTTTTGTGTGTGATATTAATGATGGCTTACTTCTTTTCATTAGCAAGCAAATAAAAAATCCCAAAACAAAAAACACAAAACCAAGAAAAGACACAATGAAAATGTGTCAAGTCCAGTATTACCCTATATTCCTATTCCCAACTCACTCTTAGTCACATCTGGAAAGTTGTTTCAGATGCTGTACAGACATCACCTCATTGACTAAGGACAAGAAAATTTCAAGCTTCAGCAAACCAATGGGGAACTCAAACAAGAAGTGGTAGTGCTACCTGGGTATGTCCTTTTCTTAAACATGAAGCCAGTAATTTTCCAGAATTAAATGTATGTGTGACCTTGGCTTACAATTATAAAATTCTTACTTCATTTTTTTTTTATAGATTCCTTAAAACCTTAGAATAATTGCTCCGTAATAAACACACACAATTCCCTCTATTAGGGATTCCTGGCTTGATGTTGATATGAGTCAATATTAGATTTGATCATTGTTTGCAATGACTTTGTTGCAAACATATCTGAAAGCAAATGGACAAGGCTGTGTTCCCTCCAGCAATTTCTTAGCAACCTTTTATGTGAAATATGTAGAGTGAGGAACCAACTGACTACATGTGGAGAATATGGAAACTACAAATTACAAGGAGATCTGCAAAGCAGTTCCACACCATCAAGAATCTGACCACTGGGATTATCAGGTATGTAAAAATGAAGAAGTTCTGGTCTGTCATAAGCACAGACACACACAGACCTTTTTGACAAAGGTATATGGAATAGAATAGCAAGATTAGGATATTCTACAGAACAGAAGTGACAGATTACACTTAAAGTGCAATAGCTTAAAAACATAGGAGAGCCCCAACAGGACTCTGTTTGTACAATTTCTCAATAAACTGTTAGTCTAATTATATATAGAATAGTATGAGCTAATATACTTTTATCACATTTAGCAATGAAAATTCAGCATTCAAATGTTAACTGCATCTAACACTGCATTTAGATTGTCCTTTAAAATCCAATTTCTACAGCATTGATTTTACAACTAATAATTATTTTTTTCTCTTTTGTTACCAGCTCACCATAATTAGAGGCAATAGAAATAAAAGTGAAAATTAAATGCAAATGTTGAAGTAGTGCTTTTCTGCCAACACTCATACTAAGAAGGCCAATTTACTAGCTGTTACCTTGATAAATAATTATTTGTGCGTAATCAAACAATATCTTAAGGTGTTGCAAGGGGTAACAAATATTCTCTATTAGTTTCTTGAGCATTTCCTTTCAATGTCTGAAAAGTATAAATCAATCTCAAGCCTACTTTGCAAGGTGGGAAAATAAACAACCTGGAAGCAAATTCTCCTATCTGAACAGATATTTTATAGAGATGGTCTCAGAAACTACAGAAAGATATCATCTAATGCTCAGCATTAAAGTGTCCCATAATCCATTGGCCTTTAGAGGTTCTTCAATGACTTATTTGTACTGCAGTGACTCCCTGTGGTCTAAGTCACAGCAAAGTAACATAACTGAACAGTCATTAAAATTTAACTAAAATCTATTTTTTTAATTTGACTACAATAGAGTTAATTTCCTTTGTAGTAGTTTGTATGGGGCTATGGTTTGGGTTTGTGACAAAAGCAGTGTTGGGAACACAGGGATATTTTAGTTATTGCTGAGCAATGCTCATCCAGAGTAAAATATAGAGAGAAATAACAAAAAATAAATGCATATGCACATTTTCAGTGTGAGGTTTTTAGGTCCTTATACAGAAAAATGTCACCAAGGAGCAATATAAAACATGACTTGGTTTTAACTTTGTAATTTTTTTGTTCTTTCAGAATGCACACCCATCTCCTGCTGTATTTAGGATGCAAAATGCAGAAAGGAATATGTACAAGATAGAATGCTAACAATAATATCATGTGTTAAACTCTAACCCTTTGCAGAGTTATTACATATGCTTTGGTTGTTTGAGATATGCGAGCACGAAAGCAGGAAGGAAAGAACAAGGTTTATTTTTGGTACGTAAAGGGCTAATAACATGCTGCCAAATGTTTAACAATTTTAAGGACATGACGGTGTTAGATGCCAGTGTTTAAAAGATCCATCAGAAAATGCTCTGTGATAGACAGAAGCTGAAGTGTTTATGTTTTGAGTTAAAGGTGTTGACCTAGTGAAAGACATTTTAATTGCCTTTCTTTCTTGTGCATGAGGAGTTTGCAGTATGCTTGCAGCATCAGTAGACAAGTTCCCTATTGAATTTATTTTGTGATTATTACTGGAGCAAACATAAGCCTTTTTTTCTGTTCTTCCTAGAAGAAAATTAAACAAAGTCACAATTTTGAATGGCTATGAACTAACATTTTCCCAGTGGCTTTTAGAATGTAATTATTTATGAAAAAGAAAAATTGCTACCATTTTTAATAAAATTTACTGAAATAAAATTACACTGAAATATTGGAATTGGATTCTACATATCAATAAATACACATCTAGTGAGAAAAATATTAATTAAAAAATAAATTTGTTTTCCTACCTATATGCCCATTCATTGTAATGACAGAAAACAATGAGTTATTTATATGCTTTTTAAGTTTTGTTTATATATAACTATCAGATATTTTATTGCAGTTTCTGCACTATGTCATTATTGCTAGGCTAAGTTCTTGCAGGTGTCACAGAAACATTGATGAATGATCTATTAGTCCCATTTGGAGGCTGGATCTCCTGTTTTATAGAGATAATTTTTTTAAAATTCAAAATTGATGAAATATTTCTATTGTATTTTCTGTTCAGTTTTCTGAGTCAAATGCTAAAATCACCATACCTACTTCAGACATTTGCACTTTCTCACTTAGCCTAATTTTAAACTGTCAGTGCCTTCTTAATGGACTCTTGGTTTCTAGTATTAAAGCACCAGTACAATTTTCCAGCCACCAGTTTATAGTTTTGACCTATAATGAACAATTGAACTGACCAAGAAGGTAATGGTTTAAATGGAATTGAAAATGCCAGGCAAAGAATCAGGCAATAAAAAGACACAAGATCAAACTGGTGATCATTTAGAAAGATAAGCCTGAGTGCTGGAGAACAAAAAGAAGTGTATAGAAAACAAATATGATCAGAAGTGACAGGCTGAGACTTTGTTGTGGAATGTAGGAAATTTGGAAGAAGAAATTGAAAGACAGAAGCAATCTTGTAGGATGGCAAAAGAATCCAACAAACCAATCAACCAAACAAAACCCCAAAAACATCATAAAAGGATTCATAATAAAATTGTGGTCAAGATGTCATAAAATTAATATCTATTTAACCCTTTATTAAATCTGACTCAAGTGGAAGAGACACTATAAGACGGATTCTGATATCCCGATGGTACCATGCTAATTTCATTCACATACATCAGCTTTTAGTTTGATGTTGTCTTCTATATTGTAACTTTCTAATACAGTGTTTATCATACAAAATTGAACTTTTATTTTAGGTTAGAAATATTAGAATCAACTGCTGTTATTCAAATACATTGAAGCATTTCTACTGCTCTTTCTTATTTGTGGAAGACTTGTGTGCCTTCAAGAATTTAAATTTATGAGGATATGTCTTATACACAGTTTTGTACAAGCCAATTCCTTTAAGTTCCTCAACCACTGATCATGAAATCATAGGATAATTTGGGTTAGATGGCATCTTACGGATCATCTAATTCCAACCCCTCTGCCATGGGCAGAGACATCTTCCACTAGGTCAGATTGCTCAAAATCCTGTCCGATCTGGCCTTGAAAACTTCCAGGGATCTCCATGCATTACTTTGTAAATTCTCTTTACACAAAGTGGAACTTTTCTTCCCTGTCTCTCCTGAGTAGATGGTGTATAAAAGGAAGGCATGTCAAGAAGGCATGTGTTGTCCTTCTGGGACATAGACTTGGTCTATTTTGCATAGAGAGTTGCTTATACTTTTGTGTTTCTTCAGCTAAAATTTTGGGACATCAATATACATGCAGAGTCTAGGACTGGAAGAATGGTTAAAAGGAAATTGTTGACATTTTCTTACTTCTTTGTTTTGAAGAAAATATCTCACTTGGATTTTTTTACCTAGAAATAGATTATTCAAACAACATACATGAAAGAAAGGAAATTGTATTTTACATTTGATACGTAAACTAGAAGAGCACATTTGCAAAAATTTTCTGCAAAATAATTTGAGTACTTTTGACTGCATAAAGAAATTTGGAGGCAAGGGAATCCCCACAGAGAAAGACAAAAGGGTTTAATATTTATAAGAAAAGTTCAACAAAACATAGAGTGTTCAGAGGGACCCACATTCTTATTGTGCTTGTTTGGATGACAAGAAAAGGAAGAGATGGAAAGAGAGGGAGGGAAAGAGGGAGGGAGAGAGAGGTGATAACTCTTGAAAATTGCAGTTTGTTTCATTCAATAAAGGTGGAAGAACACCAGGGTCTTTATGCAGTGTCCAAAGAAGGTCACATAGTGCGTGTCCAGCAGAGGGAGATTTATTCAACCTACAGAATTGGTTACTAAACATCTCCCTTTTTTAAAAAAAAAGAATGTTTATGGGTTTGCATATGTTAGGATGCCCTTGAATTCAATCGGCTGTGAAAGCTTTTCAGATCCATCCAGCTGTGAAAGTCAAAAAGGGATTTCGATTCCAATGTATAATTCTGACTCTCCTTTGGAGTTGTACCCATCCACAGTCTAGAATAACATCATATAATATAACATAAGGCTTTGTGCTGCAACCCATGTCAAATTTTATAACAGTAAGAGAAAAAATAAGCTGTAATGAGTATTAATAACTTTTTATGGTGAAGAATATGAAACATTTGTATTAATATAATTAAAAAGAGTTAATTTTTAAATTTATTTTCAACAGAAAATCTTCCTCTTTCTGAGCAAAAGATTTTTTAACTAGAATAATGAAATATTTTCTGTATTCACAGAAAAATGTGGAAATCAGTGAGGTCTACAGAAATCGAGGTTACATGCCAAACTCCTTCTCCTTGGACTGGGTGACAAATTAATCTGAAAAAAAACCCCAAATCCCACCCTTTTTGTTTCCTATAATTTCCTTGTTGTATTGTCATTACACAAATATTAATGGGAATGGAGAACCATATTAAAACAGTTTATATACGAAGAAATGCATTTAAATAAACATATTTAAATAAATATAATAAATAATTAAAAACTGAAGAAGAAATTTAAATGTTTTGTTTAGATGCATTTTTTATGAGAAATGTGCAAATGAAAAAAATATTGTTTGTTGGATGAATGTGCAAAGCCTTGAAGAAGAACTCATTACTTAAAGGCAAATAAATCTTGTAACTCAACTCAGAATAATGATTTTAAGTTAGCTGTTCTGAGGTAGTTTCTTTATATGATGTCTTAATAAGCTGGAAAAATGTGGTTTCATGCCAGTGACTCAGACGGCTTTCTTTGAAATAGAAGGAAAAGAAGCTTTGAGTTGTGTAATAGCATCAAGGGACACCTTTCCTTGCTTCAGCAATCAATTTATTCAAGATTAATAGCAACAATTTAGTAGAATAGAAGAAACTTGGTTTCTTGATAGGACTAAGTAAAAATCCTCTTCTTAGGACAACAACCTCTCTTCTTCACCTAGAAAATGCTCCCCACGTGAGCCACTTGTGCTCTCCACAGTAAAGGCACTCTTTATGCCAATTGTAGTATTTTTGTCACCTCCCCAGACACTTCCTTCACACCATTCTCTTGTTAGATTTTTCAACCATAGCCTCATATGAAAAAGAAAGCTTTTCTTTTATAAGAGATTTCTAGAATTTTTTCTTCTTTTTCTTTAGTCTATGTACATGGCAAATTTAAATATACAATGACCCATAAAAAATCACAATTAAACAGCTTAAGGCAGTATTTCAGCTTCAAGCTTTTTTGTGACCTACTGCTCTAAAAAGTTGAAGAGTAAGCATGAAAAGAGTTTGAAGGTTAAAGAATGACAACGCTTAGCAGTCTGCTGTGAAAAATACTTTAATATTTGAGGCAGAATTTGTCTGTGCTGTGAAGGCTGATGTGAGGACCTCTGTACCCCCTGAGCCCTGTGGTAAAATTACATGAAGCAGATGAAGGCATCATTTAGAGAGACTTGGGTTGGGACAAAGAGAAGATCATGGCATGTGGGGCTGCACAGGGTCCAATGGTGCATTGCTGTTACTGATTAAACTGGTAAATAATGAGCTCAAAGTGTTTTGAGCAGCTGTTGGTGTCAGAGATCAGATTCATCCTCAGCAGAAAGAAGGAAGGTAACAGAGTTTAAAGTGCTCTGGAACAGACCAGAGTCCCAAAGGGTTACACCCCAAATGTTCTTGAACTGCAATCTAGTTCGTGCTGGTTTGTTTTGGTTTTGGTTAGACTTGTTTTCAAAAACATGTTAATTATTCATAGGCACTCACCGTTTGTATAAATACGGTTGAGATAATGCTGTTGAGATAATGCTAGTTTTATTAATCTACTTGCTTCAGTTTAATCTCTGTTATTTGTCCTGTGGTTTTGGCCATGAAAATAACAATTAAATACAAATTCGAGAGCAGATTTGCAGGATATGAAAACAGACCTCTGACCTCAGGTTATTTATTGGGGAACCAATCTGTTAAATACAATGGGGGCATTTGCCCAAGGGTCATCAACACAATTAACATGACAGACTGCTGAGCTGTCATGGACAGAAGCATGGTAAAGATAAAATGCCATTCTGGACAATATTTCTGCTTCTCTTTGGATCATTTACAATATTTCTGTTGTTTTATTATGCGGGTCACTTTTATAAAAAGAAGCATCGCTGAGGTACCTGGCAGTACCTTTTGAATTTATTGGTCATATGTTGCAAACTCTTCTCCAGAGCTGTAATTGGAAATATTTTTTCAGCTGGGTGGAGGGAAAAGTAGAAATTAGTTGTGACCATTCTTTCTGTGAAAACACTCCAAGCTTTCACATGGGCTGCTGAAACCTCAGTTATCCCTGCCTAATCTGGATTTCTCTGTAACACAGCAGAAGGAAGGAGTTGGGACATTATGACAGCAGAACTCATATTTCTAACTTTAGCTGGTTTAAGATTAATTTAGAAAGAAATGAGGAAAAAAATGGACACACCCAAAGTTAGTAGTTATTTAGGTGTTTATTTTCCATATTAAGCATCTTGAAATGATGCAATTCTGTCAAAAATTGCTGGTATTTTTAAAGGTATAAAATGTTTACTCTGTGACCTAGAATTGTAAGTTGTTATCCAGTTTTTAATTGTTAAAAGAAAAAACCCCACAATTACTATTTGTTGGAGCTACAATTATTCTTCAGCTTTTTTGTGGATCTGTAATATCTTTCACTATGGTATTTAACAATTTTCTGTTATTGAATAATTAGCTATTATTTTCCAAAATAATCTACGGAAACTTAAAATATTAAAATTGAAATAATCTACTTTTATGAAATATTTGATGAATGTTGACATAGTGAATAAAATTGCTGGCTATTATTTTAGCTTTATTTTTACATTATAATAATTTTGAAAATCAATTTCTAGTAGCAATGCAATTGTGAATTTAGTTTTTATTTTCTGGCATAGGAAAGAATTCCTTATTGTCAGAGCATAGCCTGTCTGACAACATGCATTAGAGTGAAAAGAGTTTTCTACTTTATTCAAGTGCTTGTTAAACTTGTTGCAAGAGAGACTTTTTGCTGCATTGGGTAGTAGAATGTGGCATGATGTGCACGTTGATAAAGGGAATTAATATGATATATACATTGACTGTTTTAAGAAACTGACACCAAGTTCTGACAAAAGCATTCTTTTGCTGGCTTAACTGCATTACAGAGGCTTTTGCCATATAAGAAGAAGAAGAAAGTATATTTGTTTTGGTGACTAGCTTTTTCCAAGATCTGATTTTCAGTAGAAATACTAACTTTAAACTGAAACAACCTCCAGGAGTGTCAAAGAAGTTCTTTGTTTCTATGATTTGTGTCCCTTCACAGCAAGAAAAGGACTGAAAACTCATCTACTACTGAGAAATAAGTAGTCACCAGAAAAAAATCCTGGTCCTGATCAGGACTGAACAGGACTCCAGATATATTGTGTTTTTGCCTTTTCAGTCTGAAAAACCCAGAACAGAACAGAATGGGACAGAATGAACGGAATAAAATACAGTGGGACTGAATGTGATGACATCTTAAAAGAGGGACCACAAGTAAATTGTTTAGGTAACTTCCACAATTACTGCACCATGTTCTGCTTGTACTGTCCAGAAGGTCTTTTTTAATGTAAGGCCTTTTCTGATTGAAAAAGCATGGATTTTCAGCATCTGTAAGTCCATATATATCCACTGTTATCAGTACTTTTACCTTGATTTAAAGATCTGATTTGAGGAAGCTAAAAGGTGTCTGTGTTATTACAAGCCTCAAACCAATCACTCATAGGTAACAGCATTTCTTTTCAACCTTCTTCCCATTTCAGAACTTCTTGCACTAAGAAATTATTTTTAATAGGAAGAACACATTTTAATATTAATTAAAATTAGTTTAATAGTTGTAAATCTTTATTAATTAAAATTTGAAATTAAGAAAAATGCTTTGTGTTCCTCAAATCACAATACATATACCCAAGAAAAAACAATTTTCAGTGATTTTTTTTTTCCAGTCTAACAATTGACCAAATTTTTAAAACTTCCCTGGAAATTGTCAGTTGAGATAATTTGTCTTAATGTTGCCTTCTGAAGGACTTTTTCTTTAAAAAATCAGCATTCCTGAATTTAGAAACCTAGGTGGTTTAAGAACTACTTTTTGTGAGAAGAGGGCATAAAATTGAGTTCCTCAGGGCATATATGGAGGAAAATAAGGAAACATGGAGAAATATTTATTTATTTATTTACTCATTTATTGCTATTTTCTTTCAGTTCTGTATCAAACCATGCAAAAGAGGAAAAAAGCCTTAAAGTGAAAATTTCATTTGTATTTTCCTCATTTTTCTTCAACCATCAATATACTTTCTTAACTTAATCAAGTTTGTCATGGCTTAATCTGAGCCAGCAAAGAATTACAGGTGGGAAAGAGAATTGGAGAAGAAGTCAAATTCATGGCTTGATTTAAGAATGGTTAATAATCTTTTAAAAATAAAATGCCATGATAATATTTCTAACAGTAATGATAAGAACAACCAAAAAAAACCCCATCAAAACAACAAAATAACAATAGCAATAATGCAAATTGTAGTGAAAAGGTGGTGATGGTGAATGAACACTCAGAGAAATAATTGCTCACCACTTGCTGAGCAATCCCCAGTCCATTTCTGGCCACCCCCAGACAATCTTGCCGGTGTGCATGGTGAGCATGATGTTCTGTGGTGTGGAATGTCCCTTTGACCAGCTCAGGTCCCCTGTCCTGGCTGTGTTGTGTCCTGGCTTCTTGTGCACCTGCACGGGCAGAGAAGGGGAAACTGGGAAGTCCTTGATTGAGCATAAGCACTGCTCAGCAAGAACTAAAGTATCAATGTGCTCTAGATATTATTCTTGTTTTAAGTTCAAAACACAGCACTGTACCAGCTACTGAAAAGAAACTAGGACAAAGTTATTTAGGACTTATTTTATTTTAAGGATTTTTGACTAATTCTGTAAGGTTTTAATAAATGTCAGGCAGTTGTAGATAAACAGATTTTAGCTTAATGAAATATAGATATGGGCAAAGGCATTTTTGGTGTATGACTCATTATTGATGGAAGCTAAAGGCATAACACATTTTGTTACATGCCATGTGTCTACTAAGGTATAACATGTTAAATAATAAATCCAGTTTACAATCTGTCTGTCACTTCCCTGAGAGGTGCACCAGTCTTCACAAAATGCTGACTTCTACGAATGTGAGAGTACTATATGTACTGTATCTGAGCTATAGCTATCCAAGTTCTTATCTGCCAGAAATATCATATAGATAACACAAATTATTATTATTTTTCTTGGTTTTCTACTATATATATGTATGTGTGTGTGTTTGGAAAACAAATAGTCAAACAGAGGTATATGTATAATTTCTTGTCAGTAACGATGAAACTACGCACTCTAAAATTAAATAACAAGACTGCCAAGATGAAACATATGGTAGACAGAAATTATATAAGTAGAAACTATATTTATACATAGACGTGGGTTAAAAACAGTTTATAGTTTTTAGCAAGATAGATATAGAATTATTTGTGTGGTCAGATTACATTTATTAATTCATCCCACATGTGTAAAACTTTGTGGTGCATAAGGGACTGTGAGCTGGTCTTGTAGCAAAGATCACAACTGAGCCAATGGTTTGTAGTCTGTTTTTTATGAATTCTCTAGAGCAAAAAAATTGAAATACAGAATTTTCAAGTCTCCCTTTTCATTTGTCTCCAAATTTCTTCCAAAGGAAGAAGATTATTCTAGCGAGCTCTTCATCACAGATTCAAATTTATTTAAAAGGCCTCATTCAAATCCGTCCTTGGAGGCATTAACCTCACTCACCTTCACTGGCCTGACATTTGTAAGAAAGGCAATATCTGGTGCTGCTCTTGTAGTTCATATGACTTTGTTTTATTTGCTGGAGCTCAGATTGGAGTAACATGAAGAATCAGGACACAATAAAAAGCATAGGAGTTCATCAGGAAATGCAGCCAACTCAAATTCATAAAGGTCATGCTCATTTATTATTTAGCTTATCACTAGGAAACTCTTATGAGAAAAGCTTCTTAGAACTTGTAAACATTACACTACCTTTATTAGTCTGATCCTAAGGGACAAATGCAGTGGAACTGATGTGGAAGAAATATGTACATACCTAGAAATACAGGTGTTAGTAATATTCTGTACTGATATGGGGGAGGATGGAGCAGTTAAAAATACATTACTGACTTCACTGGTCATGAATAAATGTCTACAAGTTTATTCCATGGAAACTCTGAAATAAATCATTGGGGCATAAGAACAGGAATTATTTCCTGGGGGAAGAGGTAGTTAAGTCTGTAGAAAGCTTATTAAAAATGTGGATGCTTTAATAAACCAGAAAGAGAGAGAGAGAGAGAGAGAAATAGGGAGAAAATGCTGGCATAGCTTTAAAGACTAGAAATATTAAAAAGGACTTCGTAAAAAAAAGTATGTTTCTTGGACAAACTGTAACTGTCCATTACATTGATGAAAATATGAAATAATCATAAAGAAATTCATATTAAGAGAGAAAAGTATTGCATTATAATAAAGTAAAAAGACAGATTAGTCATTCTTTTAGTCATTCATCCTGTAGAAATCAAATTAATCTCAAAAAGGAAAGTACATAGTGTGACTGGATACAATATATTTGACTGGGATACACAGATCTCAAAGAAGAATGAGAAGGTTGAAAAAGTGATGATGGGGTACAAATTATCAGTGTAGTGATATTCATATGGATTTTCTGAAATTAGTTTTGAAACAGTCACAATGTCTGTGCTGTTGTTAGAAACCTGCTCAGGATGCATCTGCTATTCTCAGGTTAAGTCTGCATGTCGAAAATTATTCACAGTTTTCAGGACTGGGATATTTGAACATCAGAATGGTGAAAATCCACTTTTTTTGGAGACGCTCCAAGAGTTAGTGAATAACAGAATAATAATTTACAATAATTTATTGTAAATCACAAAAAGTTAGGTCTGCTAGCCGTATCACAGTGATTTGCTGGGACGTCCCTCCACGGAATTATGTGTTGACAGTCTCAATGGAATTTTGTATTCTTGATAGTATGAAGTTATTGTTTGAGGTAAATCGTGTGCGATATGACCCAGCCTTCCATAAGGGTTGAAAGGAAATCACAGGAAATCACCAGTGTCCTTTCCCTTTACACCAATTAAAGAAGGAATTTGCAATGGGAATTTGCATTGTTCTAAGAGAAATCTGCCAGGGTTGCTTGAGCAAGCAGCTGTAGTGTTGCACAGGGATATGTCTCAAAGGGAGCTTTCCAAATGAAAATTTGCTGGATTACAAGAAAAAAAATCCACAGGAAAATCCCATTGGAGCTGTTTTAGTGTTTGCAAATTGATTTTAGACAGATAAATGCCTTGACAAACCAAGACAAGAAACCTGTATAAGACTTATAAAATATGAACTATCTAATCTGGTGTTTTGTTGGATTTCTATTTTTTTGGAGGAGAGTCGATGTAGACTTTTTCCAAATTATTTTAATTTTCTTCTTTTAATTCTTTTATTTTCTAATTTAAACTTTTAATAATGGCCTTCCTTGTCTAAAAGAAGTTCCTATAAGGACTTGTAGCCCCTGAAGCCCTAATTCTGTGAAAAGTTGTGGCAGAAACTCAACAAATTATATTTTTCTTTTTCACTCACATTGTGATATTTATTTTCTAACGATTGCACATGGTTTCTGTCCTCAGGAAACATTGTTTCCAAGTTTGAAGATAATAGGACATGATGCCTTAAATATGGGAGAACATTTTTGCTTTTGGGAATATCTCCACTACTATTTAGGACTGATTGTCCTAAATTCATCCTGGTCTATAAACTTCTTTAACAGAAAAATCTGTGTTTTATGTACCTTCAAAACTTTATTATCTAACATGACAAGTCAATTAATATCTTTTCATGTTCTCTCAGTGGATTATTGATTAAGACATGAAGAATTTTTCTTTACGCATGGAGTAAACAGCTCTGGGAAGCTTATATAATATCAAACTATGCATATTTGGACACAGGAATTCAAGGCTTTTTGTAAAAAAAGTGTGTCCAACAGGACACAATTAATTGTTACAGCCTGAACATCCAAAGTCAACCAGTTCATAATCCTGTTCTCTCTTCCAGCAGCATTTTCCACTATGTTCTTCAGCTAGCTGTTTGACTTTTTAATGGATTATTTCCCCATCAATGAAAAAGAAGGGAGTTACTTGTAAACATAAGTGGGAAGATGTATCTTTAAGTGCTAATCAGATCAAAGGAATTATGTTCCATCATCAGCTGATTGAGCTCTCAATGCTCAGTAGTAGCGTCCGTGGTGCTATTCAGAGTATTTTAGAATAACATCCTGCAATAATATCTCTTAGACAAGTATTAGTCATATGCAGGCATTATTATTGAATTTAGCTTTTTCTTGATACGTTATTAAAAATGAATCAACTTCTTTTGGATGCTGCTGTGTCTGTTCTTGAGTTGAGAAAAATAGATTATCAGTTGTTCAAAGAAGCATCCAGATTCTGAGGAAGTTGCCTTTGGAAAATACATGTAGGCTAGTCAAGAGCATCAAAATATGGAAAACAAAAGTATAAGTACAGCTTGCACACACTGAAATTATCAAACTTTTTCTGTATGTTTGTCTTGCATGATTATCTGTTTTAATCTAGTCCAAATCACTGATGATCAAACCTATCATGTTTAGGGCTTAGGATATTGGGCTGACTTGTTTCTGGCAAATTGGAATAGACAGTTATTCAGAAAATCAAAACTGATCTTTGTAGTTAAAAATCGAAACTTAATCTCTTGTGCTTGGCACTGGTGAGATCACACCTCAAATCCTGTTTGGATCCCTCACTACAAGAAAGGAATTAAGCTGCTGGAGCATGTCCAGAGGAGGACAATGGAGCTGGAGAAGAGCAGAAGCCCCAAGAGGAGAAACTGATGGAGCAGGGATTGTTTAACCAAGAGAAAAGGAGGATGAGAAGAGTCCTTACCTTTCTCTGCAATTACCTGAAAGGAGGATGTGGCCACATGGGTGTTGGTCTCATGCCCCAGGTAACAAGAGACAGGGGAGGTTTAGATTGGATCTCAAGAATCACTTCTTCACTGAAAGGATGGTCAGACAGTGAGACAAGCTGTCCAGGGAAGATTCACCATTCCTGGCAGTATTCAAAAGATGTTTGGATGTAAAACTTGGGAATTTGGTTCAGTAGTGAACAGAGTGGTGCTGGATTAACAGTTGTACTACATTATCTTAAAGTTTTTTCCAACCTCAGTGGTTCTATGATTCTTTGAATAAGTGGAGTCTCAACAAACAGGTAAAATCTTCACTAAAATTATTTAGTGAAGCTCATTGAAACATAATTTTCAGATATTTGCCTCTTCTTCTTTTTTTTTTTCCCATTGTTTTAAGTAGTATAAAAGACACATTAGTGTTTCCGACAGCCTATTTCAATATTACAGTTCTCATTTCTTAGTGTCAGTCAGGGTGAAAGGCAGGCAGGGTGAATTTTGTTCTGCTGTTCATGCTGAACTATTCCTCATTAATATTTATATATAGTATTTGTTTCTATAAACATATTCTCTATATCAACGTTCATTATCAAATTTACAAGTGAAAATAGTGCTATCACTTCATATCCAGATAGATTTATATTCGCTTTTGAACTCATTAACATACTAGTTATTATGACAATTACACATATATGAAAGAACAGAAGGCCAGAAGGCATTCTTTCTTTATTCACAGAAGTATTCTTGTTTTACTAATGGAGTAGATAAGGAATTGAATTGATTAGAAGACAAAGAAAATAATTTTTAGAAATTTATGTAATTTAGAGGATAAAATATTTTTATTTTGTACATTTGTACTGAACTCCTGTGTAAGTGATAGTTATATATGAATAGCCTTGCAACAGTCTTTGAAAATCTCTTTGAAACTCAAAACCTGCATGAAACTTTGTGTGGTACATTTCAGATCTAAAATTCTGCTTTTCTTGCATGACTAGAAAGCTGTAGATCAAAGGTGAGAGGAATTGGCATCCTCATTTTATATTTGTGCTATAAAGAACCGGTAAGAACTATCTGATATTAAAATTGTAAGAAGAAAATTTTCAATGAAACCACAAGTTGAAATAGAGAAGACTACATGAAAATGCATCACTGTTTTAGCTCAGAAAGCCTTGTATCAAAATTTTCACTAATTTGTTTAATTCCAAATGTCAGGAAAAGGTATTAAAGTTGTGCACAAAGAACTGATCCCTCTTCAGAACTGCAATTTGTAGAATCCCTTTGTCAAAGCAAAATCGATTTTCACAGGAGCAAAGGTACTTCTCGATGAAGGTCAAACTTCAACTTTCTGGTTATAATTGTTTTGGCACCAGGGCTGTTTAAAAACAAATAGAAAGACAGCAAAGTCAAACAACATGCAATTTCAGGATTTCTTCTTTTATAACTGAAAAATAACTGTAGGCAAGAAATACAGAAGCTGAGCTCATTCTCAGTAAACTTTAACTCCAGTATAAAATATTGGGTTATGATTCTGAGCCTATCACTGGAGGTCTTCAAATACACCTTGGAAAAACATTAAACACTCTATATTTGAGTGAGTTAGCAACTCTTGGTAGATTTTACTTATTCTCTAGAACATGCTAAATAACTTTTCAAAAGGCTGTGGTCTTCCAAAAACTTATGGATGTAGGTAATATAACTACAGTTTTAGTCAAAAATTACTCAACTTCTCTCATGTTAGTTCCAGGTATGAAGGACCTCTTTTGTACACACAATCTTACTTTTTTCAGCACAGATAGAAATCTATATGATATGCTAAAGAGTCATTAAACAGAAAACTAGTTTCTAATGGATGAGGATGAGATGAACAGATAGAGAACAGCCCTGCCAAGAATGACTTGAGTGAGCTGCTGGATGGAGAAGCTGGATATGAGACAGCCCCTTGAATTCTGGTAGTGTTCAAAGTCAGACTGGACAAAGCTTTGAGAAACCTGACCTAGGGAAAACTGTCCTTGACTCTAACAGGAGAGTTTGGACTAAGTCTTTTAGAGTCCCTCCCAACACAAACCCTTATATGATTCCATGAAATCATGCTTGTCAAGATTTTTTCCAAGCTCTTCGAATGCTCTGTCTGGGTTTGTGTCTGTTGATTTTGGACAAATTGTGATGGAACTAAAACATTTACCACCAGATAGCGATTGTTCAGCACGCTTCTATAAATATTCTCTTAACTCATTTAGCAAATCATCTAATCCTGGATTTCTTGTTTTTGACAGGTATGTGGTGATAATTATACAGATATTATGTAATTTACTTATCCTATTAGGTTAATATACAAACAATTCCTGAACCTGCATATTTAAGAGCATCATGTGTGAATACATATCAGTAGATCAGTAAATTTTGACAAAACATCTCTGAATACAGGCATATAATATAAAAAGATGGCTGAATTCTTCACTGAAAAGATTCAAGATAAATCTGTAGATATTCTGAAACCATTCCACTTGTCTGAATCTTTGAGGTTTTAAATATTAATAGGACCTTTAGTTAAGTAAATGTGAACATAAAATATCAAACTAAAATACAAATGGCATAGATATTTCAAGTATTTATAATATACGCTATCCAGACATCAGAGAAGCAAAGAGCAGTCTGGGTTTCAAAGTCATATGGAAGCGAAACAGCATAATCAGAAAATTATGTAATGCGACACAAGACTTGAATAGTAAAGATAAGCATTACATGTTTCTCAAACAAAGGAGCCATTTTAGAAAGATAATCAATACTATATGTAAAAAAATATCAGTGTTGAAAAACAGTATTAAATATACCATGTTCTTTTCATTAGAGTGCAGCCAATCTCTCTACTGTCTTTTGAATAACAGGAATAAAATATATAAATTTATTTTAAAATTCCCAAATTCTTTTAAATCAGATTATTTTATGGAAGTATCCACAAAAATGTGCAAAAAATTCCACTTCTCAAAGTGTCATGAAGCATTCTTGCTGATGTAGACAGAGCTTTTATAGCAGCTATGTATCAGTCATTCTGTCCTGAGCTTTTCTGCTGTCATCTATAAACAATATATGTGAAGATTTTCATGAGAAAGTAAATGACAGCAGCAAACTTTCCTCTGAGATTTTATGAAGTCACTGGGGCTGTTTCTTTTTATGGCACATACTGAATAGAGTAAGAAAAAAGAAGATGCAATTTCTGCTTTCTGAAAGGCCATTGACTGCTGTTTCAGTTCCACAGGTCATTGCAAGAAGGGAATATGCTCATGATCCCATCTCATTTTTCTATCTGAAACACCAATGGAAACAGTCATTTGGGGTCTGACTCCAGCAGAGGTCTGATTGCCTGAACTGCTTTTTAAACGGACATGAGGGCACTGATGTCTCCACAGGATGAGGTCAATGTAAACATCTGTTCTGGGACCAGCCCTTCCCCTTCAGCCGTAGAATATAAAGAACATCCATCCATCCTTGGGGCACCATTTCCCACATTTTCCTAGTTTTGAATCAAATTTAATTTTCTTTTCTTTTATTTTTTAACTCAGCAGGAGCCTATGGTTTGAAGTGTAGCTCAGGTTTGCTGCTAAATCTGAAGCTTTCTAACATACGCTTTTTTACACCTTCTGTGGAAAGATTTTCCTGCAGATGTTCAAAAATTCACATTACTTTTTGTAGTGTATTTGCATGTTTATGTACCTAACATAACATTTCATTCAAAATCATTGTTGCTGGGATAGGAGCTTCCTGCAATGCCCAGTGTTCTAAGGGTCCTCTATAAGGATATTCAAGTCTTAAATGGCTTTGTTTTGGGGGGGTGGGGGGAAGAGGATTAATAGATCAATAGGACATGAAAATCCACATTTAAAGAATAGGTGACAAGTTCAATTTCATCCTCTTTTGTTTTCTTGCTTTTTTTTTAAATATTTATCATTTTTTGATCCTGCTTTTTCTCATGGTTGTACCATACATTGACCACATGAGAAATGTGGTCTATCCATTGTGATATGCTTAAGGTATACTAAAACTCCTCTGAATCTGGGACACAGAAAATTCATTTCGGGAGTGTTAATTAACACTTTCAGTTAGGGTCATAAATTAAAGTTTAGTGTGATTCCTAGGGAAAGATCATCTCCTTTTCCTTTATTGGGGTATATAACAGAAGTGGAGTTATAATGGAATTAAATGTGTATAGTCTTGAATAGGGACATAACTTGTATTTTGAATTACCCAGTGTAGATCAAATGTAAGCAGACAAATAATATCTCTGGTAACTACTTAATTAGCCTTTCAGTCACATTTTCTTCTTTTTTCTTTTCTCTTTTCTTTTCTTTTCTTTTCTTTTCTTTTCTTTTCTTTTCTTTTCTTTTCTTTTCTTTTC
>JAWWMU010000001.1:102539342-102549561 GCA_035048155.1 Cinnycerthia olivascens | reverse complement strand
TTCTTTTCTTTTCTTTTCTTTTCTTTTCTTTTCTTTTCTTTTCTTTTCTTTTCTTTTCTTTTCTTTTCTTTTATCTTCCAGTAGAAGTGATTGTAAGAACAAAAAGAAACCAAGAATCTGTGTTCCACCCTAAAACAAAATAAATTTGTAACCACCTACTTGTTAATTGAAAATTTTTTTCTCTTTTCTGATAATTTTACTTTTCACTAATTCATAATTTAAAACTTTGGTGGCATTTATCAGAAATTTTGAGTACAAACATGGAAAAAATCCTCAGAAAATACAATAAAAAACATATTGGTGCTGATCTTATAGCATCTCTTTACTTTCTACAGAGGGTGAATATTTTGGACAAAGGAAGAATATCTCCTGAGGAAAAGCTTGCAGTAATTATTTATGAATTTTTCTAACTCTAACTCTTCTATACCATATGAAAAATATTGCACAATGTTCTTGAAGTTGGGTTTTTGGGGGGATTTTTTGTTTGGTTATTTTTTTTTAAATTTTCTTTTGTTTTGTTTTGTTTGGTTTGGTTTGGGAGGTAAGAAATAATATGGAAGAAAAGCAGCATTCCTGAGATGTCCTTGACATTGTTATATGTGATAGCCCAGCAAAGTGCCCAATTGTAAAGAAAATTGTGTCTTCCTATTTAATCAATTAATCAAAATGGGTTTTTTTGCCTGTCATTACTCTGTTCTTAGCTAAAATTCTATGTTTTATTAGAACTCATACCTCAATTCCTCTTAAAATTGCTACCATTGTCTCCCAAAAAGGAAGTAGGTTTTAAATTACTGATTTTTCTATTAATATGAAACCTGTGAAATAAAATCTGTCTCCCCTATTAAAGATTTATTTTTACTTATTCCATAAAAATTTCTCCTTGATCTAGTTATCAAATAAGTATCATAAAGGCAGTCTTCCAAAATTTCATATATCATTTAACTACTAACTCCTACTACGCTTCTATATGGCATAGATTTTCTTGGCAATGAGAGAAAAAACATGACCAAAACACTATTTCAGAGACTTGTTCTTGAACATGATCATAAAAATATGATAGTTCATTATTTCTCTTACTTTTGCATTTATTTATTTAGTAAGTAGTGTACTATCTTGTCTTAGGTTTGTAATCAGCCGTTAAATACACACACAAAAATAGTGCCATTTCAAATGAAAACATAGCCACTTATATCTTTCATTTTAGACAGGATAATGTGAGAAAAAATGGTTAAGGAATGCATTAGATAATTAAGCAATAACCCCCATACAATGATTTTTTAATGTCTTTGAAATTATCTTACTTCCTTTAAACTAGAGAGTATGCGAAAACCTTATAAAAGATAGTGTCTCCTGGAGATTCTTTGAGAGTCATAAAAAATGTCTGACAAACTAAATTCCTACTGTTCACTCATTTATGGGCTAATACATAACAGGTACACAATGAAATATCCTATGTTTTCCAAAGGGCTGCATCTCATTTAGTGAATAAACCATTTTTAATGATCCTATGGCACATACAGGACAACAAAGAGATGAGGCACAGTCAAGATGGGTTTTTACAAAAGGCAGGTCCTGCTCGACCAACCTGATCTCCCTCTTTGCCAAAGTGACCCTCTTAGTGGAAGAGGGAAGGCTGTGGATGTTGTCTATGGGGACTTCAGTAAAGCTTTTGAAATCATTTCCCACAGCATTCTTCTGGGGAAACTGACTCTTCACAGCTTGAGCAGGTGTGCTGTTAGCTGGACCTAGAGAGTGATGGGGAAAGAAGATAAATCCAGTTGGCTGGTCACAGGCCATGTTTATTTATGTCTTTATTTTGCTGCTTAGATCAATTTATTTGCTGGAAGCAGTGGAATATAGATCTTCAGGACTGCTGGCATTATATACGAGAGTTTCCTTTTATGGTTCAGCTTACCATATGTTTCTCTTGTCTGAGTTTTAAGGTTCATCCCTTGCCTTTTTTTCCACAGTTTAAAATACATAATACAAATACAAAACACATCGGTAAATGCATTAAAATATGAAAACAGTGCATTATAATAAGCAGGACTAGAAAACTTTAATTATAGCTACTATGTTACTTCTATTAAATCAGCAGACCTTGTGAAAAGCCAGTGCAGATCTATGCACGTCTCAACCAAACACTCTTCACTGGCTCTTTTTCTTGTTAATTTTCTGTACAAACTCCGTTGCTCTATGTCTGCTGGGGGTTCCATTTGTTGTTATTTAACTTCCATCTTGAACTGGGATCCCAAGGGATGGGAGCAGATGGCTAACAATGTAGAGCAATCAAAATTTATTAGCCTGGAGGATGCGTAATTCAAACAGAAGTATTCTGCCACAGTGAGCTAGGAGATGAAAATCCCAACAGGCCTTACTCCCAGAGGCACTTACATGTAAGGGTTGGGATTCTTTAAGAGATACGAAGTCAGTAGGAAAATTTATCTGAAAGTGGGTCTGTGAAGGGAACTTTAGGAAACATAAATTTTGAAAGTCCTCTTTCACATGCAATTAACATGGTAAATGCACTTAGCATTACCAGTGTGGCTTCAAGTTTTATGAAAACCCTGATAAAACCCTAACAGGATTTTATGTCCACTTCCTGTAAGTTTCTCTTTTAATTTTGAGTTTGCACAGCAGCTCCTTATCCATTCATGGAGGCTTTCTGGCATTTTTGCCCAATTTCCTCCTTGTCAGTATACACTGCTCCTGAGTTTGGAGGAGGTGATCCTTGCAATTCAACCTGCCCTCTGCCTTCCAGGCTCTATCTCTGGGACTCTACCAAGTATGTCCTTGAAGAGTCCAAAGTCTTCTCTCCTGAATTCCAGGGCAATGAGCTCCTTGTGGGCCTTCCTCACTGCCATTAGGAACTCCAACTTCACCATCTCACAGTTTCTGCCGGCTGCCTTGGAGCAGTACATTCCCCCCAGCTCTTCCCTGCTGGTGAGCACAAGGTCCAGTATTGCTCCTCTTGTTGCTTTCTCAATCACTTGTAAGAAACTTGTTGATACATTCAAGGAGCCTTCCCAATTGCCTGCGCCAGTCATGGCCATGTGCACCAGCCCAGACAGCATGGGTTTGTGAAAGGCAGGTCCTGCTTGACCAATTTGATCTCTTTCTATGACAAGGTGACAGTAACAAGTGATAGGGCAAGACAAAACAGCTCAAGTTGTGCCAGGAGAGGTTTAGATTGAATCTAAGAAAAAAATTCTTTGAAAGGATGGTCTGGTATTGGAACAGGCTGCCCAGGGAAATAGAGGCATCATCATCCTTGGAAGTGTTCAAAAAACCTGTAAATGTGGTGCTTAGAGACATAGTTTAGTTGTGGACTTTTCTATGTTAGTTTAATTGTTTAACTTGGTGATCTTAGAAGTATTTTCCAATTTTAATGATTCTGTGTTGTAAGTTGTGAAAAATGGTAGCAACTGTTTCTTGATAGAGGTGTTATTGTTGTCCTATATTCCATGCTTTCTTTTTTCTGATGTTAAGTGTTTTAACATGGTTACAGTGAAAATAAAAGGTAAAAAAATTATTCTGAAGATAAAGCCCCAGAACATCAACTACCATTTAAAGGAACCATGGCAGTACTTTCACATTGTTAATGACTGGAAACCAAGAAAGAGCTCTTTTCAGCTAGCTGTTTCACCAAATCTGAAAATCATATCAGTGTGAACATCAGGGAGCACCATTGCCATACAGGTCTGGGTCACAGGAGAATTAGACAGGTAATGTCAGTAAATTAAATTTCTCCACAGTAATATTTAAAGTGTCTTTTGATAGGACAAAGTGATGAGACTTCAAAGCAGCCCACTGAACTTTCACAGATCTCATTGAGGCATGGGGAGGATCGCGCAGGGTACTGTAAGGCCCAACACGTTGACTGGAACCCGATCCACCTCATGAAGGAATAAGTTCATTTCCACGAAATGTGGACAATGCCTTTTGACTGACAAAGTAACATAATGTAATGCTAGCTACTCGTATCAAAGCAACAGAGACATTCTTATTGAGGTTCTTTTTCAGTTGGCTCAAGGAAACACTGCACACTGGTCGCAGGGTGCATCCTTAGAATAGTGCAACAAGACAGACAGAAATCTCCTCATAATGGTTTTGACTGCACATATGTGGAAATATTTTTGTAACTGTTAAACAAAGATTGTTAAAGTATTCTGACTTTACTGGGACAAGCACTGAAGTGGGTTTCACCCAAATATAATCTCATCATGCCCCAGGTTTCAGAGGGATTCTAAATTGTAAAAGTAATTGGCAAAAGGTTTTACAGTTACAACCTTGTAGAAGAAGGGTCATTCATCAAACCAGGGAGTCTGCATAGGCAACCAACATCTAAGACAAATTCCTAGCATATTGTTATCTTTTCAAGTGAGTTTACTAGTGAGGTGGTCTTTCTTCAAATTTAAACAGCCTAGCTGAATCTAGGTTTAGTAAAATGGGTTTCCAATAAGATAACAGGAAAGAAGCAGCACAGATAGCACAACATTGGTAGATCTGGTATTATATTTGCTTAGATTTCCCTGACTGTTAGCAGATTTCAAACACTGAAAGTTGCTGAAATGTTAGACAACCTGGTGAAGTGAGCAGAGCTGCTGTTCAGCTCATACTTTCCTGATATCTTCCAATTGGTGGTGACATGTGTTCCTCACCAGAATTAATTCTATTTATTTATAACTGAGTGCCCTGACTGACTGGCAAAGATGGGATGCTAAATAAAACAGTGTGTAGTCCTTCAAAATCTGGTAAAAGTATTGAAGGAGGCTTTTGCATGAAAGATATGACACTTCAGTCTAATCCAAGTTAAATGTTATTATGCTATTTCACTACAAGTATTACTTTCTGCCTGGCCCCATTGTGTTTCATTGCATTACCATCTGTAATAAAATGTCAAATTCTAAATACTAGCATAAGTCTAAACCTGAAGAAATTTCTGAAGATATCACAGAGATAATTGTCATTTTTCACTGAATCATGATAAAAGATGGAGAAATATTAGCAGTGATTTGAATATGCCTAACAATTACTGTTCAGTGAAATATATTATCATTTATTGAGGAACAATATTTTACAATTTAGAACTCTCCAATTCTTGTGTATGAGTATGCTAACAAATTAGACATATTTAATATTTCTGATGAGGGGCAGTTTCCTTCTTTGTTTACTCTTATTTTGTACAGGTATTCCATAGGGAACATGAACAAATTAATATCCATTAATTTTACTTAATAACTGAAAAAGCTGCCTTGAAGGTGGGGAAAAGAGTCTAGTTCCACAGTTCATAACCCTGTCTGCACATTCTCACCTCAGCCTGCACATTTATTAACCCATTGAACTCTGTGTTTTGTGGGCTTCCCTCACCCATGACTGATCAAGACCATCACTTCAACCAATGGACATCAAAAATGCAGCATCAAGTCTCATTGTGGATCCACAGGTAGTCGTAACTTTCATCACTAGTATCAAGTCTTAGAATTTCCTGTTTATTCTTTTCTTTATATATTTTCCTAAGTGATGTCTTTATACTTTTATATTGCTGTATTACTACAGATAATAATAACCAAAATGGCTACATATCTCCTTTCCATTGCAACCAAATTGTTCTAAAATAAACCCTACATATATATATATATATGTATGTATGTATTATATATATTTATATATATATATAATACTACTGGCCATTCAGTGCAATTTCACTCTAATTCTCCCCGAGGCATCTATTGACAGGTACCTGAGTTACCCTCACCTTTAGGGGTAGGTTGAAGGAGAAATGCATCAAACAGCTAATCAAAGAGGTGATTATCCTGCTCTGTTCAGTGTTTGTGCAGCCTCACCTTGAGTATTGTGCAGTTCTGGGACCCATCATTTAAGAAAGATGTGAGGGTCCTTGAATACATCATACCTGCCACAGTAGTTATAGCTGTACAGTTTAGCAGAAACTCAGTTGAAAATTTGCTAAAACAATTGAGTCATCCTGTGATACCCAGGCTAACTTTTTGTTAGAAAAATGATGTCAAAATAACACGGAGAGGAATATATGCAATGAACTCTATCTGCAGAAGTCAATATTTTAATTCCCTCTGTAGTCAAGGGAAGGGAAAAAAAGTAGTAGGACATGATTCATCTTATTCTTAAGTAGATATCTAAATAGGTCAGATGAATCATTCTCTAAAGGGCCTTTTCTCTCTGATAGCTATAAAGAGAACCCAAAGTGACTAACTCAGATGTAGACGACTAAACTATAGTTGTCTAAAGTTAGCTGCAGTGAATCCCACACAGAGTGGCTTGTACCTTCCTAGTGCATGAAAAAGGCTGGGGAGTAAGTTCACTTTCATAGCTGTCACAGTTGTAATATTCTGTCACATACAAATTTGATTTGTCCTAAACTGACATTTCTCCAATAGAAAGCTGAAATAAGAACTCTTTGAGTAGCAAAACCAGTAAAACCACTTTGTAGTTTGCAAATATAACTGAAAATTCCCAGGAAGTGTCTTAGTTTACCAAAAAATTTGCTGTGATAACACTATTGCTTGCAGTGAAGTAGTACCTAAGTCTGAAATTAATAAAGTGCCAAAAATGGTCACTAAAACGTCACATGGATGAAACAAGTGCCACACAAAGTGACACGGTGACTTAGAAAGTGACTATCAGGGATGGGAGTGTTCAGCTTCTATAGGATAAAACTCAGAAAAAATACAAGCTTGTGCTGGACCATTCATTCATCAACTCTCACGATACTTGGATGGAAGGCACCTGCTGGAACTGGCAAAAATTCAGGTTCAGACATGGAAAAGATAGCATTTGTTTTCACAGCATGTAATGAATCTCTGTTATTTGGTGCTGTGGCTGTTATATAGGCTGTGGCAAAGCCAAACCACTTGTTGCAGAAGGGACTAGATAAAATTGAAAGACAGAGCAATAAAGAGACAGTAAAGGGACTAGGCAGGGATCTACTATTTACAGCCCCTAAAACTACTCTAGATGTTGGGGAATGCAATGAGAAATGGAATGCAGACACAATCAGAACAGGTAGGATGTGCCCTTCCCACCTTTCTTCTCCTTCTGCTTTTGTCAGAAGCATTGAGAATATAGGGCTTTGCTGATTCAGCTTGGGAGGCCCTTCTTAACTTCTTACAGATATAAAATCTTATTCATATAAACTGCTCTGATCATGTCACTCCTTTGAAGCAGACACTTAGAAGGACTGAACAAAATTTCCTCTAAGTCTGAGAAAGAAGCATTACTCAATGTATAGAGCAATCCATTCCTGAGTAGCTCGAAGATGGGCAGCAGGAGCAGCTTGAGATGACTGAGCCTCAGGACACAAAGCACCAGAACAGATTAATTTAGTTCTGCTTCTGATTAAATTTCCAGGGAGACTCTCAGCACCTCAAAGAATCATGTTAATCACTTTAGTAACAATCTTGAGTAAAGCATTCCGCAATTTTCTGTGGTACAAGAGCTGTGAATTATATTTTGTGATGCCCTCTGGAATGGAGAATGTGAGGAATCTGAACTGGCAAAGACTTGGCCATCAAAGCTACAGGACTCTTCTGTGTGTTTGGAAGAGGCTTGTGCTCCACAGCTGGCAAATGAGACCTTACACCCTCATTGAAACTCTTCTCCATTAAACTACACAGCTCTTAGTGCCTGTTCATCAACACAGCCCTTATCAGCAAACAGCTTTGCAGCCTGAGTGGTATATTAAATGTGTTTTCTATTTAAGACAAGTACTGGCTGGTCTCCTCGTGTTTATATAGAGGCTGAGATAGCTCCTTCCTGTGTTAGAATGGCACAATTAGCACCCAGCACAGCGTTGACATCACTCATCACATATATTCTTCTGAGATACTCAGTGCCCTTCCAGAGAATTCTTCTAAATAAGCCTCAGTTATTTTCAAAGTTGTCTGAGGGAATGAATTGCAAAAAGTATGACCTTAAATTTACACATGTCCCTCCCAGGCATCACTGAAATGACAGCTGCAGTCAGACATAAAGAAAAATATATTTCAAATTTTTAAGAGTTGTTTTGAGGTGTTGGCTTTCTTTTTCATCTGTGTGTAAAAATGTTGCTTTATTAGACATCAAGTACATTTTTCATCTTTTTCAAGTTAAATTCTGAAATACATTCAGTGAAACTAAAAGGTCAATTAATTTTATGGTAGAATAAAAATAAGTTGTGATAAAGGTTTTAGATATTTGTCCTTTGAAGGCAACGTTTTGAAAACAGAACTACCTGCTACTCTGATAAACGATGATTAAAATTTCCTGCTGTGAGCATGCATTCTTTGCTAGACTGAGTAAAAAGGGATGTTGTATCATGCTATTATGCACACCTAGTAACCCTTAAAACACAGGCAACAGTCTGCAATCGTTGAAGATCTTTGGTTTCCTCACTAAAAATGGCATCTTTCGAAATGATCACTGATGTAAAAACCCTATGAAATTCAGCATGTTATCATATACATGCTTTAGATTAAGTCATTAGATTTTTTAATGAAAAAAGATAAGAGAGGAAGTAGTAACAGTGGAAAAAGAAAAATACAAGAAGTGTTCACAAATAAATGGTGAATTCAAGTGGGAAATTGTGGTTTATTTCTGTGTTGCTTTGCCCTTCAACTTTTCTGCT
Source organism: Cinnycerthia olivascens (assembly GCA_035048155.1). Taxonomy (NCBI): domain Eukaryota; kingdom Metazoa; phylum Chordata; class Aves; order Passeriformes; family Certhiidae; genus Cinnycerthia; species Cinnycerthia olivascens. Next base: position 102,540,920 of record JAWWMU010000001.1, on the reverse strand, counting down.
GGCTCTACATTAGCATTCAGAGAGCAGTATTGTCATTTCTGGTGATTCACTAAGGTGTGATGAATATGCAAAATATCAGAAAATTTTTATGTCTATGGTTTGTCTTTCTCAGATGTTCAAAAGAATAATTGAAGAAAATCAGTTCCTAAAAACTTGCATATAGGTGAATTCCATTATGGAAGAAAAAAGGGATGTAATATTTCTCACAAGACACTCTATCTGTTTTCTAAAGAAAATACCTCTTGTTTTTGTTTTTCCCACAATAAGACTAACTGATTTATGGGTTAGTATGTTACACTATTTTTGTTTCTCAGTTTATTGTTAGGTAACACATTAAAGGGCTGTGTATTCAGTGAAGTATTTGAAAAGTTATTGTTTCTCCCTCTTCTTTTTAGCAGCTTCTGACCTTTTGAACAAAACACAATTTTACAAGCAATTCTCAGCAAGTTCTATTTGATTTATGCATTCAAACCAACTCATCAAAATCAGATGAAAATATTATATAATCTGATCTGGGATCATTCTTCTTTCCCTTTTAATAAATACTCATTTTTCTTTTAAAAATATACAGCAAGCACTTATCAGCATTTGAAGGGTGATAATTTTGGTTTCTGAGGGGTTTCTAAGTTTTCATTGTCTAGTTGGTGTAAAGGCTACACAAAACTGTCACCCTTTGTAATACTCTTGGAAAGTAACAGCAGCTCAGAACTAACGTGTGCATGCCAGGGAGAACAGCCACTCATTCATGGAAGCAGGAATGATTTACAATGGACAAGGTATGGAGTATTGCCTGAAGAACAAAAAGGACACAACGTTTCTTTTTCGTGCATCTCTTTCCAGCCTCTTTGAGGTTTTAGATTTTAATATTTGACCCTGTATTAATTCTCAGGTAAGGTTTTCTTAAGTGTCTTACACTGATGCTCAGCTATGGGGAAATATCAGTCTCCCTGGTTTTTGCTCTCACCTAGCTGTGATTTCTAGATGCTTGTGAGGACATGAAAATTCTAGCTCCTCCTGCAGCCAGGAGCACCACTGATTCCTTAAATCAGGGGTGGACTAGGACAGGGAACAGCTTGAAAGAGTGACCAAGTCTGACTTTTATGACTATCACAAAACTTTGATATTAAAATGCTCTGGGAAAATATTAAATTTGACTGTTCACCCTGGTTGCCTAAGACAGAAGTAATATCCACCTTCCTCAGCCAGCTGTAGAAAAGCAATATATGCAACTCTCTAGTCAATGTGTGTGCTGAGCTGCTGGCCTGGGACCCTTCACCAGGATAATGTCTGAAGTTCAATTTCAGCACTGTGCCATCAGCCTGGAGTCTGAAACCTCTGTGACTTTCTTTTAAGCTGTTTGAGTTCTGGGTAATGAGACCAGATCTCACACAGGCTTTGCAAACTTCTGCAGCTCTCTGTGAAGTAGTTGAGACAGTTTTGTATTTTCATATAAGAAATCTACCTGACTGCATTCAAACCATCAAGAGATGAAAGAAAGAAAGAAAGAAAGAAAGAAGGAAAGAAAGAAAGAAGGAAAGAAGGAAAGAAAGAAAGAAAGAGAAAGAAAAGAAACAAACA
>JAWWMU010000001.1:102518752-102535520 GCA_035048155.1 Cinnycerthia olivascens | reverse complement strand
GAAACTAGGAATATATCAACTGAATATAACAGCGAGACCTTGATATCAAAGTATATAAATAACCATTGAACATACACCACCACATCACAGTTGCATAAAACCATAAAACCATGCTGGATGTGTGCTCCTGCTGTCATGGAATTTGGAAGTTAATGCTGGCATGGCACTAGCCATGGAAGATTTTCCTGGTGCTAGCCAGGAAAGTGGCTGGGAGGCTGGGCTTTGAGAAACACAGGCAAAGGGCCCTGGTAAAACACTTTGTAAATAACTTGCTATAAATACACAATGAACAGCAAGACTCCTGTGCTGCTCTTCTCTTTGCAGCACAGGTAGTTTTGAGGATCTGTGTTCTTAGCAACATTATCTTCACTGGTCTTAACCAAATCAATCTGTTTTCTCATTTGGTACTTATATATATATATATACTTACACTGCAAATATAAGGTATTAATTCAAATACAGGAAGCTAAATAATCTTAAGAATATTTAAAGGGGAACAAAAAGCTTATGTTGGTCAAATCCAGTACTTCTGGGAAACTTAGAGGAACAGCTATGCAGCAAATGTGACAGATGTCAGTTCAAAAGGCTACTATTCATTATTATTACTATTCTGTCACCATTTTATGGTGACACTAAGACAAGAAGAAGGAGCCAAACGTGACACATGAGTATTTTTGGTGGGAAACTGCAACATGACCTGTACTTAGTGGTAGTTCCACCAGTAGCCACCTTCTTTCTGATTGTACTAATATAATTAATGTCTTCCCAATCAAAAGTGTACAAGAAAGAGCCAAATGGTTTCATATGCTTCTCAGAAGTCCATATTTTATCCTGATTAAGTATATATGGGTAGCATTCTCATCTTTTACTGTTTTGGTTGTAAAAATACATTTTTGTTCTCTGACAGGTGATGAAATACTTAAACAAAACACTGGTTTTTGGGTTTGGTTAGTTTGGGTGGTTTTAATCTTCTTTATTCTTTTCTTGAAATGTTTTTCATGTGCCTTATAACATCGGCTTTTAGTGCTGAAGTAATATATTTTAGCTTTATTTTTTTTAAGAACAGACTTAAAAGAAATGATGCTGATTGATGTTCCTGGTACTTCCTAAATCTATACAGTCTTTGCAGTGCTCAGCCCTGTGAGTAATGTAAACTGCTTCTTACATTACATATGTCAATTAAACATTCTAGCCCTGTGAAATTTTGCCTACTTTTTTTTTTAATTTGAAGAATGTAAATGCATTAGCATTTTCACATTTATAAGCACATGATGCATAAATCATGCTTTTCCATAAATACTTAGATTACAGATTGACAAAAAAAGAAATATGAGAAACCTTTACCTGTGACTATAATAGTCCTGAAATAGTGCAGCCTCAAAGACAGTACGTTTAAACAAGATAACTTGCTTGTGTAACAGTGAATTTGTTCAGCACTTGTAGAGTTGTGCTCTGGGAGACAATCTGCACTGTCATAATTCAGTGACTAAATTCCTTGATTTTCCCTACTTAGGTAACAAAAAACTAATATAGACACATTAAATATAAAGCAATAAAACGCTGCCTTAATGACAATAAAATTCCTGCTCTAAGTATGGATCTGTAGAGTTTGCTCTAAAGAAGACACTGTCAGCATATAGAAGCATCAAGTCTTTATTAATTTTTTAGTTATTTTATCAGTTTGGGTTTTTTTTTTTTTGACTGGGAAGATCTCTTGCCCCTGTCAGTCTTTGTCATTTGTTGTGAGCTCTGTTTTGTCAGGGAACTTGGTGCTTAGATGATTAAAAAGATAAGATGAAATTTTGCCCTCAGACTGCAAAATGCTCTTTGGAGTCAGGATCAATGTCTTATTTGGGATTTCATATTTAAAGCAGACTGAGAAATATTACAGGTTTGACCTCTGAAGTTATTAATGCTCCCTGTTGCAGTAAGTGAGGGGCATCGCTGTGATATGGAGCCACCCCCACCAACCTGGGAAGGCTCTGCATGGAGGAGCAGAGCAGAGCTGTCTGAAGGCAGAATTTGGTAATCGACTGTAAAGTTATTTTACAAGAGACAGCGTAATTATTAAAACACAGACAGATCATGCTTTGATATACTAAGCATACTGTCTGCACTTTCTCTGAGGCACTAGACAAGTAAATGAGAAAAATAGATGCTTTGAGGGGGAAAGAAATAAGATTCAAACTCTGCAGCCTTTATTCATGGCTCCCCCAACCTCCCTGCCCCATTTGTGCCTCAGACTCCACAGAAAGATAGTTCCACAGCCAGAAGAGGAGTATATTTATCAAAGCAGCACTGCCAGCTAAATCTTTGCATTTTAAGAAAGCAACACTGTAGTTTTCTATTATACACCTTTTGTTCTAAAGTGCTTTATTTAACCTATACACATATGGATTACTTCATTTGATTTAAGATATCTTAGGTTTCTAATTTATTCTAAGGTTCCTGGCATTCCTGATTTCTTGGAAGGTTTTTTTTTTCCCTTCATGCAGTAACTTAATAGGAATAGAAAAAAAACTTTTGTTTCCCTCCAAGCTGCTGTTTCTTCCCCATGCCAGTTACATTGCTGGAAAGAGTAGCTGATGCTAGTGAATATCTTCTTAAACATCATTAATAAAGGCTGTGATCAATCCTTGTCCCTTGCATCTTGTTCCATGTAGCTTCATTATATTAATACTTTTTTCTTATTATTTAATAGTGTAGACTTTTCTTCACTTTTCAATCTCTGCAATACTACTTGTGAATCTCAATTAATTTTAAACCCATGTTCAAAAGAATATTGTATGAAAAAATTCAAAAGTGCAGATATATCACTTCAGCTGGAATAAAATATAATTGAGTTTAAAGAGAATTGTGAAGGATCTGTCTTTACCAAGACTTCAAAGAGGAAAGCATTATTCCCTCAGACTAAGAAAGTAAGAATTGGTCCCATTGTAATTACTAAGACATCCTAAACAAGGTTATCATATTCCAAAATTTATAATAAAGCTAAATTAACACTAACCTTTTGGTTGTTTGCATATATCCATAGGAAGGTTAATACTCTTTCCATTTCAGATTGTTTTCAGGCATTTTTAGCCTATTTGTTTTCATTTGACTTTTTTTTCCCCATCTCCTTACAACCCCAAAGAGAGTATTTTGTTTCTCTTTTTTAATACTTTCCTTCCTTATATATGCAGGAATTCTTAAATCTAACACAGGAATGAATTTCTGAATGTACTGTTCACATTCACAAAAGCTGGCAGCTCTGCTTATCTTCAAATCAACATCTCATGCACAGAAATTGGTGTGCTCATTCAGGCTTTTATCCATCATACACACTTCTTTGTTTCACCCCACAAAAAGTTTCTCAAAGACTGTCAAAGGGGACCACCTCCTGTTTCTGTCTCAGCTTGTATCATGCCCAAACCTTTGAAGTCTTTAGACTTTCACCTGTCATGAAAGCTCATACACTTCTCCTGCTCTCCTAGATCCTTTCTGCCTGTCTGCTGTGAGCTTTCACCTTGATTTCAGGAAGGCTGAAGAGCAACAGATGTACTCCAGCACAAGATCTGATGAGATTCTGTGGGTTTGCCCACCTTTTAATTTTTACCTGTTCCTGACTAGGAACTTTCCCTGGTTCTATCAGGTGTAGCTCTTGAAAGATCTGTATGTATTTTACTTCTTGTCTTTTGGTGTGATCTTGAAGAAGATTACAGCCCTTTCTCCACCATTTACAAAGTTATTGTTTTAAGCACTACCATTCCCTATGCTTCTGTTTATTGTCTAAATCCTGTCTGGAAAAAGTTGAATAATTTTTCTGTAAAGAAGAAATAAATCCATAATCTTTCCTCTGACTGCAAGAGTCTCTTCTTTGAGATCCTACTCTTTCACTTATTCCTTCAGGAGTTTGTAAGCTGGCAAATTCTCAGCCCAGAAATATCAGTGGCAGCACCAAGGTCATCAGTAACCTCTTTAAGCAGCATTCCTTGCTTTTGCTCAGTAGGTACACAGGTATTACAATAAATTTATAGTTTTTATGATAAATTGAGGAATAACTCTATTTCTGTCATCAGAAGATGGAATCAGATAGACCAAGCTGCACAAACTCTCTGCAGATTCCAAGTTGGAAAGATGGGTAAAAGCAAATGTTGGTTTTTATTTAAACAGGAATTAATATTGCCTGTAGCTTACTATAGTGAAGATCAGATGAAAAGAAGGAACAAATCAAACAAAGCAGTCAGGTAATCATGCTAATTTAAAGTAGGTAAAAGCAGGAATAGTGTGTAGGTTAAACCATACTTTTATTAGATAATGGCATAAGGACAAATCTTTCTGCTTCTGGGATTCATTTTGATGAGACTCAGTTCATGACCCCAAGTCTGGAAAAACAGAGTAAGAAAAGAGAACAAATTATCATCATGTATCTGGACAGACACTACCAGATTGACTAGCAATTTACTTTTAAGTCTGTTTGTATCTGCTAGAAAAGTTAACAACTGCATAATCAAACTCTCTGCCTGATCCAGAGGGAGTAGACTTAAAATGTTATTGGTTGAAGAAATTATTCCAGTGAGTATGCCCCTTTCTTACTTAGAGATACCTTTACAAATGTCGATTTACCTCCTCTAAGTACAAATATACAGCCATCTTGATACTAAAACTGTTCCACTAGCAGCATGAACTTAAGTATTCAAAACATTTAAACCTTTGTCAACATTTAAACCATGGCATACTAATCAACACATGCCATACTGCTCCTTCTGAAAAACCCAGAATCTTTGTTTTTCCTATCAGCAGCAGAACAGACATACCATGTATAAGAAATCCATTTCCTTCTGTAGGTGAGGTGGACACAATTTATTGATAATGTGTTACTATCGATGTGCAACATTTCCGTTCTTGAAATTAATTTCTATTTTAATGAGCAGCTACATATATGCTTAAATAGTAGTAGCAGTAGCAGTAGGAGTAGCTGGGGTTAAAATGAAAATAAAAATAACTAGTATGGACAATAATAATAAAGGTCCCATTATTACCCTTTAATTTTATCATTTAGTGGGAGGAAAAAGAGTATTTTGCAATTCTAGACAAAGTATTTAGTAGCAGTATTTCACAGGTTTATATTTCTGCTTTATACTGTGAGTGTAAACCTTTGTGGAAAGGACTGACTTTTCTTTCTGTGCTTGCATGGGACTCAACACACTGCTCATGTAAAGAGCAACTAGTAGGTGCTACTATTAAGACAGGCAAAAAACATTTGTGCTTGTTCTTCAGACATATTATGTTGATACCAATAAATGAAAGAAAATTCAAGGTAAGATTTTTACATAGAATAGACTCATGTTGCACCGATAAAACGTCTTTCATAAATCATTTTTTCAATGTGTGTGTTATGTCCAAACTCTCTTCCACTTGTCCAAAGGTGAGATATCTCTACCCTGGAGTGTTTCACAAACGCCCCTACTTTATACCATAATGTTGTAATGGATTTGATGAACAGTGCCCTTCACACATTTTTGCTTGTCTGTATGACGTGTAGGACATAAAAAGATAAAATGCTGATTTTCATGTTTTACAGTAAAATTTTGATTTCTCATGTATTGATTTTACTTCATTTTGCATGGTGACATCTGTTAGTGATTTGGGGGGGTTGATATTTCTAAGTGTCCTGGAAGGCTGATAACTGGAAATATGAACAATTGAGGACAGGGTTTTTTCAAGTTGCAAAGCAACTAAAAAGAACTTCCCTAAGAATTAGGAAAAAACCCTAATGTTAGCGAAAGTAACTTAAACACTACATACCATGAGATTAGAATAATACTTACAAAACAATCTAAAATTTAATACTAGCTATAAAATGAGAAGATGAAGCACAGAATTAAAATGCTTATATAAATGATCTCAGATTTTCTGTTAAAATTGATAATTCTTGATGAACAAATTACTGAAAGAGTTTATTAGATTTATGCAATTTGTTTACCTAAAAACTTCCAAGATTGGCCAAATGATTTTAATGTAATGCAGTGTGTTAAGAAATAATTTAATCTTAAATTGGTGAAATACACTTTTCTTTAAAAAATAAGAATTTATGTCCTATTTATTTATATTCAAAACCCAAAACAAAGTAAACATTTATTATTGGAAGCAATATCAACTTGTATTTGTCTTTCAAAGTAGAATCTAGGAATGTGTAAATTATGGTCTAATTTAGCTTGCATAAACTTTTTCTTAATAGCAATTAATTAAATTAGAGAATGAAGGACTGGAGAAAAGGAAAAAATATATTTTACTCTGTAGAGTTTATAAGACTGATGATTTGGGGGAAAATGCATTTTCCATTCATAAAATAAGCTTATTTATTATGATTAGCTCTAATGGTGAAAGAGGATTTTTTTATTATATATTATATCTTCAATGAGAAAGGTGCAGCAGTTGAAGTATTCTAAAGAAAGAGGAAAAGAAAAAGAATAATTTATTGGGAATTCCTGAAACATTCTTTACAAGGTGTCGTGAGAAAGGCCAACAAGATAAGAAATATCTGGATCACAGCAATGTAGTGAAATGTTTAATGTCCATTTAGCAATAAAGAGGTTTTTCTTATTATTTTGGCAACCAGTCTTTATTTTGCTAGTCCAACTTAATGAACACCACAGTGAACTTTATAGCAAATACAAAGAGAATGATATAAATGTTTCTAGTTATATGGTTATATTGATTTTTGAGATTTGCTATAGAAGAATAAAAATTATTTTCCCCAAATTTTTTGATTCAGAAATTGAGAACATTTTGGATCAGTCTTACTTTGGACCATCAAAAACTTTGGAGAAACATTGCCCTGTCTAACATGACTTTCTTCCATCATAAGACTGTGTGAGGAGTTTAAGTCAAATTTTACTAAGAAATTTGAAGACTGAGAAATATCTATGCACATTACTTAGCAATTTTAAAGACTGCCTTAAAACAGCATCATTCTGCCTATATCAGAAAATATATTAATACAAAAATATTACTTGGAGGGTGTTATTTTTCAATGATACTTTATATTCTAAAGGTTGTAGTTTATGCCTTATTCCTGCTGCTCAGCCTATGCAAGGTGACTTTCACAGATTTGGTTGAAATGTTATTCATGTTCCATAAGGCACTACAAAGTTGTAAGGGTTGCTTCCTTTGTAATTTAATATTCTCTTCTGATCTCTGTGTCATTTGCTCAGAGTTAATTAGCAAAAGATTGGAATGGGGAATTCATAGAAGTTTTTATTAAAATGATGTTAAAGGGTTAGAAAATTCAGTGGAGATCTCCTAAATTGCACAGTATTAGTATGCAGTAAATGTATTTTTCTATCAGTTTCTATCATACTAAAACTATTCCTATGTAGAACATTGATTATCTATATGTTTAACTGGTAAAGAGAAAAATTCTTTTGGTATATTGTTTAGATGTGATCTATAGTGGTCCTGTAATATGTTTTAAAGACTCTTAAGCCTTAATATATCATGTCAGTTTTAAGCAAATTTTGTGGAAGGCTTTTTCTGTTCACTGTGGCCAAAAACACAAAAGAAATGAAAAATTATCATGGTGCAGGACAAGTCTCAGGTAGAGTGTTACTAATCTGAGTGGGACTCTTTTTTTGAGTGAGCCCTTCCAGTTCTGTCCCATAAACAGCCATTTATAGGGTTGAATTTTATTATTTTGTCAGCCAGTAAAGAATTTCTAAAATTTTAATTTAATTCATTTAAATACATATTACTTATGAATCTTTGGTTAAGTCTAGATTCATAAGATATCTATGAGGTTTAAAACTCCAATCAAACCTTCTCATATTGTCAAAATTAAAAAGAACTGAAATTTCTAAGATGACAAATTTGTCAGGTTGGATATTGTAAGTAAGACCTTTTCCCTTCTTCTTGTCTTATGTTCTTGTTCTATAGTCATCTTTCTATCATAGAAAGGCTATTTTTTAAGTTCTTATAATTGTGCATCCTATCATATGAGTTTTTTTTATTCCTAGGTCACATAAACTGTATAAATATTGTCAGTTTAAGAAATAAATTTTGAAATCACTGTAATAAAGAGAGGACAGGTAAAGATGACAATATCATACAGAAGACAAACTAGAGTGAAAGTATCCAGTCTACAACAATTTCTATACTCTATAGATAATCCAGTGATCTGTGCCTGCTCTTCTTCCAAGCTTTGAGTAAGATAGAAGCTCTCAAATAACCATTAATTAGAACTGGGAGGAAAACTACACTGCTAGTATACGGTATCCTTCCCTTCCCCTTTATTTTTTTTTCCAACAAAATAAGTATTTAAAGATATAACTGAAATGCACTGATTTGTGAGAATATAACTGAAAAACCGCATGTGCAATGCCTGGTGCTGTAATGCAAAGATAATTTAATTAATTCTGGGCTGACTGCAAAGCTTAACCTACCTTACTTACTTACTTACTTACTTTTTTTTTCCTCTCTCACACTTTCCCTCTAGTCCTGATCTCTCAATTTTATTCAGTTTCTGTTAGAGGTCTTACTGTAGAAAACCATTGCATAAATGCTTAGAATTCATGGTTGACAGGAATATATTTTAAAGGACTTATATAACTAATATAATTCCACACATGAAATCATATTCAGACTTGCCTGAGATGCAGGCTTGGAAATAACACCTATGTTTAAATTTCTGGAAAATTGTCAGTATTTATGCTTGTCGTCCACTCATCAAAATTTAACAACATTAACCCAAACTGTTCTATATTCAGTTATTTGAAATTTATCCATTAAAACCTGCTATTTTTTTCTGAGAAAAAGCTTAAAGGACTGATACATTTCTTTACAAAGTATTGAATCTTACCTGAGGAATTCTACTTTTCCTGCTTTGTGGCAATGGGTTTGAGTTTCACTGGATGCCTGGAAGCAGCTTGAGCCTGAAAGAAGTAGGGCTGTGTAAGGTGCCTGGCTACAAGAACATCTTGAGACATGGACTACTCACAGTATGTGTTTGTACTAATGCTAATTTGGGAACACCTTCCATCATCCAGCAGATTATGTCTTTTTGCTGTCCTCATTTTTTTTTTCCCTGATTTTCTCACTTCCTAAAATTTCCTTATGCATGTTTAAAAAAACTGTAGAGGTCTGTTAAAGTTTGCCAATGAAATTCGCTGAAAATGGTATCTGTTTTACATTGAGGAATTTGGCCAAGACTTTGCTTCCAAATATGAATCTGGTTTTCAAGATGCCATGATAGAAGACAACGTTCATAAAGGCAACCAGGAGAGCTACTGTGCTGACAGTGAGGAGCGTGTCTGTGGAATGGGGAAGAAGAGAGCAGTGAACAAAGGAGAGCTGTGTGGCCTGGAGGGGAAGAAGAAAACAGGCTGACACTCAATGAGGAATGGAGAAGTAGCAGCATGAGAGTGTCTTTTGGTGAGGAGGGAGATAAGAAAACTGGAGTAGAAGACAGTAAGTATGGCGGAGAATCACAGTTAAAAAGCTGGGGTGATTGGGGTGGGCAAGAAGGTAAGTGACAAAATTGGATGGACCCTGAAAAATTTATAAAAATATTATTGTGAAGAAAAACTGATTAATGTTTTATAAGTACCAGCTGTTCTGGTCATGAAATCCATAAAAAATCAAGATGTCAATAATCATGTTTCAGTGCAGAGTTAAGATAAGATGTGGTAAATAAAATCCAGAGCCGCATATTGAATGATAAAAGAAAAGAGAAATATTGAAAAATTGTCTAAGGTATAAGCATGTGCCTTGAGTGAGGCAGGAGTCCTGTGGAAGAACTAAAGATTGTATCAAAAAAATTAAAGATTATATCACAACATATGCTCACAAAGGTTAGCAAATAAAATTTGCATGGGCTATCTAAATTCTGACATTTCCTAAATCTGAGGGTTTGATTTTGCAATCTTAATGTTTTTACTGGTATTAAAATTAGAAAACAGTTAAGCTGGGTTAAACATAGAATCAATGAAACCTTAGCTGCAAGTGCTGCTTCCCAGATGGTTTAAAGCTATTGGTATACCTAGCTCATACAAACAAATAAAAAGAAAGATATTACTTTATTCCTTAGATGTAAAACACTGATGCTTTAAAAATAAGCACAGCATGAGAAGTTCTGCTGAAGACCTAATTAGTCTCTGAAGTTTTAAATCTGTCTTATGGTGCCTCATATTTCTGTGCAGAAACTCAAAAAATAATAACATTGCACTCAGTTTGCTTCACTGCCTTCAGAAATCTTTATTTCATGCTGCAGAATTAAACTGTCATTAATTTGATTCACATCATGTAACTACACTTCAGGAAGAATAATACAAACTTGATCTGACATTCTTATTTTCTTTTCCAGCAACTTCCTTTTTTCCTAGCTTTTATAGTCCTCTGGGCTCCTGTTCTACAGGATATTCTGATTATATCAGTTCTTTGACTCTTTCAGCTTTCAGCCTGACTTCCTTAAGACATTTAAATAGTGGGTCTATGAGGGAAATTAGCTAATTTTCCTTGTCTTTCTCAGGTTCTGATTTTACCCTCTGTTTCCTTCCTTTCTTGAAGAAAGCAACCCCATTCTTAACAACAGCAATGAAAAATAGAGTTTCAGAGACAATTTATAATGACCTCCCTGATGTGTAATTTTCTGTTGTAACTTAATAAGGAACTCAGGTTTTTTAACTGCTACAGCAGAAAAGTAGAAAAGAGAGAAAATGTTGTTTAAATAATGTGATTTTGATGCTTTGAAATGTTGAACTAAGGAAAGTTCACTAGGAAACTAGTGGATTTGGAGATGAAGAACTTTTTTAATTATTTCTTAATCTCAAAAGAATTCCTCAGATAATCCTTAAATGAGCCCATAAAACAACTTGTAAAGGACATATTTCTGAAACATGTTTTCTTGTCTATCTTTTATAGTAGTACATTTTCCAGTGTGCATTAATGTAGTGTGAATATTTTACCACATTTTCCAACAAAACACTAAAAAATTACTATCTCTCTATAAGTAACTATTTCTCTATAAGTAAAATCTCTCTGTAATTTCAATTCTTAAATTCCAAAATGCCCTTTTATCTTAGTTAAGTGAATTATGTATTTGGAATTACAAGTCTCCAGTCCAACTATTCATTTGTATTACCCTCAAGAAATATCTTTCTCTAAGTCCACCAGTCAATTTGGTTATAATTCTCACTGTACAAAAAGAGACGTGACTAAGAGAGATAGAAACTTCATATTGACAGATATCTTTCTCATAATGGACTAGTTATCAAATTTCCATGGACTAGGAAACATTTTGAGCCAAATGTTTAAAAGGAAATCTCCTTAGGTTCTGGAAAGAGGAAAAGCCATAGAGTGTGTAAAAATTATATTGATTTTAGAGACAAATTCTTATGTATCATTCCAATAAATAAAGATTTAAACAAAGATGCTCACGTAACGCTGTTTCAAATTAAAATATATTAACAATAATCACAGGGAAATAATACAATAAAGCAACCACTAATACAAAACTTGAGAAAAGAAAGGATTAATTCAAGATGGTTACTGAGGTAATGAAGAAAATTTGATATGAAACATTGATGTCTAAAATGGCAAATGATAATTGTAATAATTTCACTTTTATATACTTATACATATATTGTTGAATGTCAATATATGCTGTGTTAGCAGGGACCAACAGAATGGAATTAAGATGGAAAGGAAAAGAAAATTAAAAACATTATTTGTATAATGAAACTCAAAAAAATAAATGGGATATAACACACTTTAAATTAGCATTTGGCCAAACCTAACAGCTATGACATCTTGTAGAAAAGAAAATTTTTGTTGGATGTTTAAACAGGTAGAAAAGATTACTGAAAATTAAAACTCACACAAGCAGGTGTTGGTTTTCTGTGAGCTTTTTTTACATCCAATAATACATCCTAAAGTCCCTTAGGCTTTGCTACTTTCTGGCCTAAGAAGAAATTTAATAAAAATAAAGAACAAGTACTACATGTGTGTTGTCACTTTTTCTAACAGGAGGCAATGAATCTGAATATGAACAAAATGAAAATGGTTATATGAGAAAGACAGAAAAGAAGTTTATGAGAAGAATTACTTGACACGGCTACCTGATTATCTGTGCTAAGAGGCATTGGGTTCCAAGAGATCTCTTCCAGTGGGGTTATCATACACCCTCAAATACAAACTTGGAGGACAGTGTTAGCAAAATTCTTGCAGAAAACAGATTAGAAAATCAATAACTACAATGTTGAACAGTTCAATTAAAAAAAACCCAAACGACTTTTCCAACATATCCCTGAAACAGGTAAAGCTCCTACAGTCAAATAGAATTAGCTTTGTTGCATAAATGGCTGTGGTAGTTCAAATGAAAATGAAAATATGAGAAACCAGGAGATGGACAAAGTAAAGATTCACAGAAAATGTTGCTAAAGATTCACTGAATATTGTGAGTTCGAAGAGACCCACAAGGATCATCAAGTTCATCTCTTAAATAAATGGTCTGTAACAGGAACTGAACTCATCACCTTGATATTATTAGCATCATACTCTAACCAAATGAGCTAATCTCAGGGTGGCACTAAAAGGAGAAAGAGACCAGAGGAAATAATAAAAAGTAAAGAAAAAACACAAGAAAATCAAAACAGAGTAAGATTTTGTCTCATATGTTAAATGAGAGGAGTAAATTTTTGTCTCTTATATAGGAAGAAAATCTATATAGAAAGTGGTACAGCAAAAAACAAAGTCTGTTAGCAAAGCTACTAAATCAGAATACAAGGTGTTTTGCTTGGGACCTTTTGGGAGGAGGGGAGACAGGTAAATATGATACAATCCAATGGGTATAAAAGTACAGGTTTCATGTATTGATGGTTACTCAATTCAGAATTCAGAACGAGTATTCAGACTGCCTTATGAAGAAAGTCAGCAACTTTCAATGTCAATGGTCATATGCATTGGAAAATATTGAAACTTCTAAATCTTATCTGCCGAATTCTTTAGGTACATCATGTAATCATCATTATTAATTTAATTATGGTGCTCTTGAACTGATTTTTCTCTGTAGATTGAATACTGCATATTGTGTCTATCCCTTAGGGCTTTCACACTATTATTTGCTCATGTCACTGAACAAGAACAAAACAAGAGCAAGAGAAACAGAGACAGGCATCCTTTATTGAGGCCCTATGCTCCCTGATAGAGCAAAGAATGGTGAAAGGTAAAATAGAATCTTCAAAGGTGTGCTTGATTATTCCATTCAAAAGTGTCCAAGAAGATGAGTGCAAAACTATAAGCAAATAACACCCAAAAGAACATATCATGGTGATAAAAAGAAAGCTATTTTTTGACAGAACTACTGTAAAAAGGATGTCACTGAGTCCTGCCAAGGATATAAGTGTCAGTTACATTTAAGTTACATTTTAAGTTACCTAAAAGGTAACTGAAATCACAGCTAGTACTTACTACATTTATAAGCAATACACAGTTAAACAGCTCTGATAGATGTTTTGAAGGACAAGTGATGAAATTTGATGTTTCACAATGTAACTGGATGCCCTTTAAGCTTAAATCCGCTCCCTGACAGTCATTGCTCTGTTTCCAAAGCCAGCAAGTTTAGTGTAGCAGAAGCTTTGAGATTTATAACCCTTGAGTTATAAGAGAGATTTGAGTACGGAAATCAAGTTATTCTACAGTTAGAACTGTAGTGTAGCTCTTTAGCAGAGTTATGCCTATATTCATACCCAGTGTATCACGTCGTTTGTTCCCTAGGTAGTCCAGGAAAGTGGAAAAGATTCTGTGCACAGATGTGGAAATGGACTGGCTTGAAACAGCAAATAGATGTGAAACCAGGTCATTAACTTCAAGACACATACAAAATTAAATATTTGACTAATTATTTCAGGAAGCTCTCCATTTAGGAATTTTGAAGAATCTAGAGAATCTCCCTAGGCTGTCTATAGGCCAGTTTGTGTGTTTAAATGCATTGATTAGCACCCTGGATAATGAATATGGCAATTCCCTCTGAACACCCTCCTAGTCATTTCCTCCTGTAAAATTGATGAAACTGTATAGAAATAAGACTCAGGTAGTGATCCAATAAAACCTTATAGATTGTGGCTGGATGACAGGTGCCCACCCAAGCTACTCTGTCACTGCCATCATATGGCCAGGGGAGTGAAAAAAAAAAACAGCAAAAGGCTTATGGGTAAGGACAGTGGGAGGTCACTCCCCAGCTACCACCACAAATAAACCTTACTCAGGAAAATTAATTAAATTTCTTATCAATCAAATCAGGGTAGGATAATGAGAAATAAACCCAAATTTAAGAAATACCTTCTCTCTACCATTCCCTTTTTTCTGAGCTTAATTTCACTCATGATTTCCCTACCAACTCCTTCACAGCAGTGCAGAGGTGTGGGGAGTGGGAGATGTGATCAATCCATCATATAATTCTGCTCCTGCCCTGAGGAGAAGACTCCTCAAATCTTTCCATGTTTCAGTGTAGGGCTCCTACCACAAGAGAAAGTCTTCCACAATCTTCTCCAACATGAGTCTTTCCCTGGGCAGCAGTTCCTCATTAACAGCTCCAGTGTGGGTCCCTCCCGTGTGGGGCAGCCCTTCAGGAACAGCCTGCTCCAGCATGGGCTTCCTGGGGTGACAAGTCCTGCCAGCAAATCCACTCCAGGGTGGGCTCCTCCATCTGTTAATCCACACGTCCTGCCCGGAGCCTGCTCCAGCACTGCCCTCCCATGGGGCCACAGGCTCTTTTGTTTATTCACCTGCTCTGGCACTGGGTCCTCCCCAGGCTGCAGGTGGATCTCTCCTCCACCAGGCATCTCCATGGGATGCAGGGGGCCAGCCATCCTCACCACGGGCTGCACCACGGGCTGCAGGGGAATCTCAGCTCCTGCTCCTGGGCTGTTATACATTCTCACTCTCCTCTTCTCTGGCTGCAATTGTTGTTGTGCAGCAATGTTTTACCTTTCTTAAGTACATGATGTTTTGGTGGTTGGTTCGACCCTGGCCAGCAGGGGTTCCACCTTGTAGCCTGTTGGATATGGGGGGAAACTTTCAGCAGCTTTTTACAGAAACCACCCTTGCAGCACTCTCTCCCAGACTTTTCAACACAAACCCATTCCTGAAGACGAAGTAAAGGTCACATCTTTTGCAGATAGTTCAGGGGCATTTAGGACGTATTTTGTATTTAGTTCAGATAATCAGTAGAAATAAATATTACATGTGCTAAAGGACCATGGACCAACTGTATTATAAGAGCTTAGCAGAAAAGCAGCTTGGGGAGTTACATACAAGCCAGATGAAGATGCAGACTCCTATTGTGATCTGGGCACTAACCAACCGTCCTGTTAAAGAAAATTGGTTTCATCTCAAGATTTTTTTTTTTTTTTTTAATTATAACAACTGCTATTTGTGAGTATCTGTCCAACATCAGTGTGAAACAGTGGGGACAGCAAAATATATAGTGCTATCACAGCTTACTCAATTATTTGAATTATGCAAGTCCTTGAAGAGTCATTCTCTTCACTGTCTTATTGGAGTGTCTTCCAATCACAGGTAATGAGCATTCCCTTGGGGCTTGTTGTTCTAGGGCTTTATTATCCCAGCAGCCTACTTATGTTGTTTAGAGGAAGGGGTGGTTAATTCCAAGTGATCAGGAGAATATTTTAAGCACTAAATTATTGCTCTTCTGAGGTGTGTGTCCCTTTCATTTTTCAGTTTCATGATAGAGTTGATGAAATTGTACCCTCCATATTTCCTGTTTGAGCAATTTACATGTAGCAAAATATAATCACATATTGCCACAGTAAGTACTGAAAACCCTCTCTATTCCATTATAAGTAAATGTCCTAACAACCAGAGAGTAGAATTTTTCCTTCCCCTCTCCCTACCTCTGCCCCAAATGCACCATTTTTTTTTCCCTTTCCTTGTCTGACTGAGTTAGTTACAAATCAAAATTAAACAACTCCCCCTGGAGGGTCTAAGAAAAACACAAAGCTCTACAACCCAGTGGGATCGGGATAGTAAAGACAGAAATATGAATTAAATTCCTGTCTCTAGACCTGATATGAGATTAATGAACCTAGATATTTCCTTCAAAAAGTTAATGCTGCATTTAGAAAGGAAAGTGAAAGGCACAGTTGTCCTATTTCTCTATCTGAAAAGGCAAAAGGCTGTCATGTTCAGCTCTCAAAATACTTTTCCAAAAATTTTCAAAGTTCTTCAAAATCTTGTATATAAAATTATGGCAAAAGTCAATAAAATTAAAAATAAATGAATTAGCCTTTAGCCAGTTCTTTGATACTACCTAGAAGTTATCTTAAAAATACATTATGACTAAAAATGGTAAATGCGAAGTGAAAGAAATCAAAGATCACAGAATCACAGAATCATGAGATTAGCAGAGACCTTCAAGATCATTAAGTCCAACCCATGCCCTAACACCCTAACTGAACCATGGCACCAATGCCATATCCAGTATTTTATTAAACACATCCAGGGATGGTGACTCTACCACTTCCCCAGGAAGAAAATTCCAGTACTTTATCACTCTTAATGTAAAAAACTATTTCTTAAAATCCAACCTATATTTCCCTTGGCACAGCTTAAGACTGTCCTCTTGTTCTGTCAGTTGGATCCTGGAGAAAGAGACCAACCCCCAGCTGACTACAGCCACCTTTCAGGAGGTTGTAGAGAGTGATAAGGGCACATCTGAATCTCCTTTTCTCCAGGCTGAACACCCCCAGCTCCCTCAGCCATTCCTCACAGGGTT
>JAWWMU010000001.1:102492933-102514280 GCA_035048155.1 Cinnycerthia olivascens | reverse complement strand
ATTTGTTGTGCTGGGGAGTGCTTTGTCTGTTAAATAAACAACTTTTTTCCACTTTCCTCCAAGGAAATTTTTTTCCTGTCCCGAACAACCTGGGGGGAGGGGCGGTTCAGATTTGCTTTCTACAGGGACTCCATCCAGAGGTTTCTTCCCAAATTTACCTTAAACCAGGACAAGCCCTATAATCTGTCAGGCACCTTCCCATCACACCTGAGACCATGCCTCCACCACAAAGCCAGCGAGCCCCATCCTTAGAGATTCTACCATTCCTTCTTCTACACAAATATTTTTAGTTGACATTGGGTTGAACAAATGCATTCTTATATTTTGACAAACTGCTGTTGACTTTGTTGACCTGAAATCTCTAAATGTGCATTTTTATAGGAAGCAGATAATTCCTGTACCATGTGTGGATAAAAGTGGTAATTATTGAGTAAAATCTACAAGTTGCATTTATCTTCTTAAGCAGTCTTCTGAATATTTCTTCTTTCTCTCAGTGTCTGAGTGGCAAAGATTACTTTTGATCAAATTCATGTCTTCCGAACAAAGGTAACGTCATGCTTAAGAAGAGTTTAATGTTTAAATGTTTTGGAAAATCTAGAAAAACTTCTAAAGAAATGCATCAAGAGACTGTCCTGGTTATTCTGGACTCATGAAATATCACGGTCAAAGTAATATTCATTGGCATATAGTCTCAAAATAAATTGCATGGCAGAATGATTCCCTGATAACCTTGAGTTTATATATAATTTTTGAGATAATTACAGCATACTGCTTATGGTTTAGGATTTTTTTTTCTATTTTATTTTCTGCCCTCACAGCTCTTCCCATCTTCTCCAGCCTAGATTTTTTAGTGGGTGTGGGTATCTCTGCTGTTCCAGAAACTAAGGAATACTATTTATGTCTTCCTAGCACAGAATCCCTTGAATAGATGCTAGCTGGGGTGAAATATGAGTAAATTACAATATCTTTTGAGAGCTCAATGAATTTATTGAAAGATGAAGAATGCATTTAAAAATATGGTTTTAAAAAATATGAATTTTTTCTTCACCCATTAATAGATTCATTGTTTCCACAAGACAGCTGAGATAGACAAAAAACAGAACTTATGAAATTTATTAGAATTCATTTTTCAGCAATCAAATGTTATTTTCATAGTCTCATAAAAATTCAGTCAACAAGCATTCTTTTTTTTCTGACTATACTTTTGAACATAATGCAGTCTCATGGAGGTATGCTATCAAATGTAAACATTTTTTAAGAACTCAAATAGTTGCTGAAAATTTTTTAAAACACATATTTTAACGTGTGATAAAATGATTCTTCTTTCTCAAAAATGGCTGAACTACTTTTCCAACACCTGTGAGACAGTTTCCTTTCAGAGAGAGCAGAAACTTGATGTATTTTAAAAGAAAATATAACAGTTGTGTAAGACTAGAAGCCACTGAAAAGTGATTATTGGAATGAGAATCTGTATGCAGACTTAACTACAGATATTTTTACTGACCCTGCATAGGAAATCACATGGAATTGATTAATCAGGGAAAAAAAAAAACCAAAACCAACTATTTCCTTATAAATAAAATAGATTGAAAAATATGCATCTGCATTTTTCTTTAGTTTTGTTAATATTTTGCCATAGAAAAGTTCTTGAGGTAGACAAAGTAACGGCACTGACATTTTTCTGTGATCATGATCATACGTAACTTGTAAAACTCTAAATCTGTACCTGAATGCTGCCCAGCATGAACATGGATACTGTGTATAAATGTAAAAAAGAAAGAATTTTCTAGCCACCTTTTCAATATCAGCAAATAAATACTCAGGACAGTAACTTCATGTAGATATCAATAAGAAAGAACATTATAAGGCTCTCTAATCTCTATAGTCCTCTTTATATTCCAAGACTGATGTGGCCCCTACTAAAGGGTTGAACTTGGCAGGCAAAAGACAAAAAATAATGCTCTTCAATTTTTTTTCTAGCAGTGGCAGCTGGGTTTTGTGCTGACTTTGTGGCTGATTCTACTTTCAATTTTTATGAGAGATACAAATAGTCATTGGCTACTGAGTTTATACCATTTGAAGAACGCTTTTTTAAATTTCATTCTACATTTTCCTATAATGTTCAAATAAGGAATTTGCTGCAGATAATTTCGATATTCTTTAGATATTCTAGAATAAGCACAAGGGAGCTGTTTTCCATTACCGATGACTCTATTACTATTTTCTGCTAGAGTATTTATGCTGGTTGCACTCAGTTGTTTCTCTAGTAATTTTTTTTGTTTCCTCTTAATTTCTTTGGAATTAAAATGTATGGTTACTAATATAATTTGTTTTGTATTTACATGTAGGTTGCTTTGTGTTTTTTTGGTTCATACTTTAGTTTGGGTTTACTCTTTCTGTTTGTGTATAACCATAATTGTTTGAAAAAAAAGTAAATGAAAATTAATTGTAGTTTAAAATGTCCTTTTTAAAATATATGTATCTTTCTTATAGTGAATGAAAATAGTTTTAATAGACAACAGAAAAAACTTCCATTAATACATAAAGAATGTGGTTTGCCCCCACATACTTGTTGTTAAGCAATTTCCACAACTAGTAGTGTTGTCCGTCATATCCTACTATTAGTATTACAGAATCATAGAATAGTTTAGGTTGGAAGGGACTTTTAAAGGTCAAATAGTCAAACTCCCTCTGGCAGTGGCTGCACAAAGAATATCAGGGCCATCTGATACAACAAATGACAACCAGCAAGGGCTCTCTATATATTATATTGAATTTTATGCATACTACTACAAAAATTTATACTTCCAAAGTTTATATGCCTCTGTCCAGGAGCTGAACATCACAGTTTGTGAGTCCAAAGTATACCTAATAGCCTGAGTTAAAATTGATAACCGTAACCAAAGTTATTTAAGCCAAAATAGGCTGCTAGATCATCAATGATTAATTGCAGAAGAGACCTAAGTCTTAAGGGCTACATCATTTAAAGACAAAGGATATCCATAAGGAAACCTAGCCATCACTGGCACATTGATACAGCATGAGAAAACTTATGACAGCTATGAAATTCCTTATCAAGAACTGCAGGAAGCTGTCGTTTTCCCATCCACTCTTTGATGCCTCTGGAGTTATCATAGCTCAGGCTTTGCACCATTCTGCTTTCTCCTAGGTTGGCCCCAAGTGGCAGCCAAAATCCCACCTAGCCACTCATTCTCCCTGGCTGACTTCAGAAGGTTTGGGGCAGGAATAGAAAAAGCAGTAAAAAGAAAGTCCAGGGATCAAGGTGAGAGAGAGAGTACATAAATTACCTGATTATTGGAAATAATATTTATTTAAAAAAAACCCCAAACACCCAAACATTAAAAATTATGGGAGACACCTTTTCTCTCCCTTTCCTATGCTTGACTTTATTCCAGACTCTTCTCCTTTCCTCTTGCTATGTGGCAGGTTACCCTCAGTCCTTTCAGAGAGGCAGTGCACAGTACAGAACAGGAATGTGTTATGGTCAGAACAGAGTGGTTTCTCTCTTTCACTCCTCATTCTTTTCTGCTGCTCTTTTAAGGGCTTTCCATGCGTGGCAGTTCCTTCAGAAACATCCATCTGCTCTGGTGCTAGTCCTCCACAGGCTGCAAAGAACACCTGCTCCAG
This sequence comes from Cinnycerthia olivascens, assembly GCA_035048155.1. Classification (NCBI taxonomy): domain Eukaryota; kingdom Metazoa; phylum Chordata; class Aves; order Passeriformes; family Certhiidae; genus Cinnycerthia; species Cinnycerthia olivascens. Next base: position 102,510,632 of record JAWWMU010000001.1, on the reverse strand, counting down.
TATGGAGAACCTCCTTCTCCTCCTCCTCTGACACTTGTGTTCCCTCTGCTGGTTTTCACTTGTTTGTTTTGGGTTTTTTTTTGGTTTTTTGTCTTCTTCTCCCCCTGTAGTACTTTTGTCCCTTAGGTACATTTTCACAGTTGGCGCCAGCTTGGCTGATGGACTCAGCTGTGTCCTGTGGTGGGGTCATTTTGAAGCCAGCTGGAAACATCTCTGTCCAGAGAAGGGCAGTCCATGCCCTCTCCTTGCAGAAGCCATCCCTGCAACTCTCTGCTACCAACAGCCTGGCTGGTGAACACAATCCTACTCATTTTTTAATCCAAATGCCCTCAGAGGAAGTAGAATTATCAGTGATATTGAAAGTTCTGCTCCAGTTGAAATGGTGGAATATACATACAGCTTTGAAAAAGAGATCCCTTATGGAATTGTTTAAATCTGATATTCATAATCTATTTTCAAAAGCCTTGGGAATCTGATAATATTAAAGGCAACTGCTGAACAGAATGCCTTAAATGTAATTGTGTGACTTTAGAACTATTTGTGAGCATCCTCTTGGATAAGCAGTGCATCAATATTAGATCTGTCTTTGTTTAGCTAATTACTAAAAGTTCTCAATTAATTTTATTTACTTTAAGTAATATAGAGTTCATTAATATTATTAATACCTATAAAAATTTTACATTTCATGAAAACTATTATATATACAATATTACTTTAAATGTATGTGTATATATCTAAATTGTTCTTTCCCTGTAGCTTATGAAATTGTTCCTTCTTTTATTGACTTTAAATTTTGAAAGAAAATATTTTAAAATTGAGTATTTATAATACAGCAATGATCATGCTATAAAATGAGCTGCCTCTACAATCCTTGTACTGCCCTTATTACTGCCTACAAAGCAGAGTTCTCTGCTAGGTGTGACAGAGTTTACAGGAAATAACTCTGGAAACCTATTTATCTTGCATTTTTAAACATTGCTCCCATTGTCTCTAAATACAAGACAATATATTTCAAAGTATGTAACATGAGGTAATGCATTGAATTATACTGCTATGCCACCTACAGCCACATGTATGCATTTCTACCAGAAAAGCTTTTTCCTTAGGTAAAAATGATTACACAAAAAGCAGTCTGATCTAAACATGCAGTGTCTTCTGTGTGTGTTCCCTGTTTTCCATGCAAACATAGCACTGATGAAAACGTACTGAGCTCTCAGTAGTTTCTAGGAAAAAGTATTGATCGGTTTGATTATCTTTTCAATCACAAAAGCCTGAAAGAAAAAATAAAACAAAAACTCCCTAAATATACTAAAGACTGCTTCTGTATTGTTTATATGCAACGAATAAAATTTTAAGGCTTTAATGTTGTCTTAAAATTGATTGTCTTTGCAGTGTTCATTTACCCAATGCAAGAGACTGATAGAGAAAAAAAGAAAACTTCAAAGGTTTATACACTGTGTGCCATGCACACTTTAAAAGAGTGATGTCTAAATAAATATTTGGAGTAGTTGATATATCAGAATTTTTTTCACATTTGCCATCTTTTCCCTGTTGGATATAACATTAAATGTTATGTAAAAGATGTGCTAAAGCAATTTTGTAGCCAATTACTTTTAAGACATTTTCTCCCCTTAAAATATAATTGCCTGAAGAAAAGTGCAGCCTAGAATAATATAAACTAAAAGCTGTATTCCTTACCATTTCAATTTCACAAAGATGGTCAGTCTCTACCTAGCAACGAGACAGATCTCTAGCTATCCTAGCATTACTGCCTGTTGTGATTCTCGTGAGCTGCTGCTAGTGTTGTAATTTCACTTCCTCAAATGCCCTGAAAAACACTCTCAGGCTTTAAAGTACAGTTTCTTAAAAATATATTTGTTTCCTCTACCAAAAAAAAAAGTGTCTCTGAATATGAAACGTTTAAAATTTTGCAAGTAGTGGAATTTACAAAGGAACATTTTTTTTGGCTCGAATAAGATTAGTTTGCAGCACTGCAAAGATGCAGCCCTTAACCAAAGTGGGGCTCAGTGCTTCCAATTTTCATTTTATTAAATTTTCCAGGATGCATTTTCACAGTATACTGTGGAAATATAAAATCCATTTTTTCTTCCCTCCCTTCCCTCTGCCTTTTAAACTCAATGCAGAGAGCATGAGAGCATCTTTAATACTCTCTGCTTATGATACAGATTTAGAGTTGCTGTGTAAGGAAATCATTAATCTCCACATCAAAGAGAGAAGGCCAATAGCTTCAAGAAAATGTCAAAGTAGCAGTGATGTACTTAAAGAAAGTCTGGTACCACACCCATGTCCAAGGTGCCAGGGTGCCTGGTAAATGGCTGGGAAGTGTCACTCAGGCTGGGAGCTGCAGCCTGAGTCAAATGTCAGCACAGTACTGGGAGCAGAGCAGCCAGGGGAGCTGTGTTCAAGAATTGCTTAAGGCCATTTTGTACAAGGTCTACTTTGTACTAGTCTGGGGAGTTACTCTCACATCACTGCAAATTATACCTGTTGAATGAAAAAATTCTGGGGACTTCTACAACCTTAAAGACATTTGGAGAGTTTGGTTTGAAGTGAAATAGAAGAACTTTTGCAGCAAATGTATTTGAAGGGGAGACAATGAATAGGGAGTAGGGAAAGAGGGAGGTAGTCATGTTCCTATAAGACCCAGTTATTTTTTCTGCCACAGATACTTCAGAGTTTATTGTTGGCACTGTGTATTTGGGAAGCTGTTCAAGGGACATAGAAACATGAAGCCTTCCAAAAGTGAAAAGAACTTGCTATGGGAATAGAAGGGAAGACAAAAGATTGCAAATGAAAAAAGATTCACTGGTATATCTCTAAGGAAATACAAGCAAGGAGTAAATACAAGCAAGGACAAAAGTGCCAACAGGTGTAACGAAGAAGAGAAAAATCACACAATCACAGAAAGGCTGGAGTCAGAAGAAACCTCTGGAGGTCATCTAGTCCAATCCCCCAGCTAAAGCAAATTCACCTAGAGCAGTTTGCAAAGAATTACATCTAGGTAGGTTTTGAATATCTTCAGAGGTGGGGATCCCACAGCCTCTTTGGGCAGTCTGTTCCAGTGCTCTGTCACTTTCAAAGTAAAGACTTTTACCTCATATTCAAATTATCTTCCTATGTTTCAGTTTGTGTCCATTGCCCCAAGTCCTGTCACTCAACACTGAAAAGAGTCCGATCCCATCCTCTTGATACCTACCTTTTAAATATTTGCATGCACAATGCTCTTGAACCGCTGAATGTAAATTTGAAAAAAAAAAAAAGGTATAAATGTTTTCCATAGAGGAAATAGAATGATCGAGCTTCAAGGGTAGAAGTTAATGGAACACTCTGGAGATGAGGAGCAAGTGGAACACAACCATGCTCTGTCCTGAGACCTGTCCTCTTTCAAACATTTTTAGCAAGGACATTGGGGCAATGATTCCCAGTTAAAAAGTTTTGCAGCCAACTCCAAACTGAAAGGATGTCAGCTGTTAAGACCAAAACAGGAGCTCCAAAAGGAACTCCAAGAAGTCACCAAGGACAGTGCAGAGACTCCCTGACAGTGCTGCAGGTTGGGCACTGAGGGACTGGGAAGCCAATCTGCAGAAAAGGCCCTGATCACCAGGGCTTGGAAGCTGAAGCAACCAACATCCATAAGGGCTGCAGAGCAAACAAAGGGATTGTATCACCCTACTCAGCACTCCTGAGACCTCATCTGGGTGTTGCATCTGGTTTAGGGCCCCCAGAACATGAAAGGCATCATCAAACCAGAGTGAGTTCAGTGCAGAACCCAAAGGTTGGTGGGGCTGGAGCACTTGCAGGCAATGTATACTTTGCAATAATAATCAGGAAATAGAGACATATTGCCCAGAAATATTACAAGACCAGGTATTCAGCAGTCATAGTTATTGTAGGGCTTGGCAAGCAAATCAGAATCATCAATAAAGCTATTCCCAGCCCTTCAGATTCTGAGATAATGAAAAAACTGGGAGATGAAGACATCCAGATATACCACCGTCTTTTAGAAACAAAAGCTCACAACTTCATCTTTGAAGTTGAATAAATATTTAGCATTCAAGAGTAATTTCTTGGACACGTAATCTTAATTTGAGATTTCAAACTCTTCGAAATAAAATATCTTTTACTTCAAATGGTAACATTTTTGAAATTCAGACTTTAAACTGTTCTAGTCACTTTATCTACCTTGGAGGACATGAAAATCTTCAGTAAAGGATAGAGCATGGAGTTTGTCTGTGGAATGGCACTTAGAGCAAGACAAGGTTAGGAACAGGAGGAACAATGGGTAGAAATTTTATTCCAATAGAATTAGATTATATATAATGGCACTTTTTTTTTCATCATGTTTCCTTCTTTCTTTGACTGAAATCATAGTTTCTGGCTGCCTGTGGGTAAATTTGAAAACTCATAAGATCTTTTTTTCCTCTCATGTCAGGAAAAAAATTTCTTAGGCTAACTTATCCTATTATAAAACCTGTGTCTGCCTTCAGTGTCTTTCTTAACTTTCTCTTGGGCAAAGTTCAGAATCAATATTCTACCCTTGCTTTCCTTAGTCTATTAGATGACCTTGAGCCCATGAGATAGTATTTTATTGTTAATTTTGTCTTTCCATTAGGTTCTATATTTTTTTTCTATCCTAATTTTACTACCATTTCAAGTTCATCTTTAAATTCTATTCAAGGTATCCACAAAATTTCTGCAATAGGTCACCAAGTTTTTTTCTGGAATCCTGGATTCCTTTCCATCATCATTTTCACTTAAAAAAATTCATTCAGTTCCTCTCTTTTTCTGGGTCTGACTCACTGTTTCTGAGATAAAATTTGCATGTATGGTCAAATCAAATTCCTAAATTTCATTTGAAGAAGGCTATTCTCCCTCATTTCACAAATACTGTGAACATTATCAACATCTTGTCAATCTGAGATTACTGCTGAGATGTTATATGTTATTTCTTCAAGGACTGCAATTTTTCTACATATCATAAATAAAATGTGCATTTTCATTGTTGTCACTCTTGCTTTTTCAGGCATTTATTATCTCACACTTCAATTTATATTCTCTCTGCTCTTGCCTGAGAAAAGTTTAATTGTACCTGGAGCAATATATCAAATGTCAGCAGTCAATCAATGCCCAGCTGTTTTCCTGCCTTTCAGATGTTCAGACAAATACATTAGTTAGATTTTCCTTTTAAACAGCCAGATAATCACTTCCTTGACTTATTTTGTGTCTGAATTCTCTCTCTTGCTGAAATATCTATATGGACTGTTCCATGCTCACAGTCACAGAGAGAAAATATTAGGACCCTCCTCTGACAATTTAATTTACTATACTGTCCTGCCATATTTTTCTTTGCTACAGCAAATTGTTGCCCATCCCTTCATACTGAAATTGTAAGTTAATCCTTTCCTGAGTTTTTGGCAAACATTTGCACTATGTGTAACACAGTCAACATTTTTGTAGGACAAATAAAAAGTAACAGCATTATTGCTATTACCATTAATAACACTATTAGAGTCTATGGTGAAGATTTACTGAAGTAAAGAAGTAGAGAAAAATTGTTTCCAGAACAACTTTCTACATTGTGACTTTTTTTTTTGTTTTTTTCTTACCCTGTCATAAAGCAAAAAAGAATTACCTACATTTATCATGAGCTCCTATTTACAAGCAACAGAAGGTGGTGAAAAATAGAATAAAGTAGATGGGGAACAAGAAAAGAAAAGAGTTGGAAGAGAAAAGAAGAGAGAGGATCAGAGAGAATCTCTTGACAAGTTTTTCTGGCACGTTCTAGTCATTCCTAAGTGCAGATGGCATTTGATCCCTTACCTATGCTTACATTATTAATTCTGAGCAGACATATTTGAACTCAACAGCAGAAAAACCGAAATGCCATCCTGAGAAATTTTTCCTTATGCTCATTTCACTCTAGCAAACATATTATTTTTTCATTTTATATTCTACTGCTCCAGCTCTTAAGAAACACAAAATAACCATCTTCATTGAAAATTAATAACACATTATCTTGAAGTAAACTTGCAAATGTCTAATGTCTGAGTGCAGCACAAATTCCAATGTGTTTTCTAGATCAATCAAAATATAGATTCATAGATCATCTACAACAGGCTTTCTAACTATAAGAATTTCTTTTTTTCATGGGTTTGGTGAAGATCTTCACTTTCTTATCCATTTCTAATCATTCCAGCACAAATGCCCTATATGAGGATGGCAATTGTCAAAATATTTGCTGATCGAGTTAGCCTAAAGTGTGTTTCAATAAAGGTCAAATCATGTATTATAACATTCTCCATTGTGTTCCTTTAATTTACTGTGTAATTTCAGGTGTTAATTTACTGTGTAGATTCTCTTATGTTATTGCTTTTTCACCCATGATTTAATAGTTTGATATAGATTAAAGCTTTGTTGTTTAACTGCAGCATGCAAGCAATGTCAAGCGAATGAATCTGTGAAAGAAGTATTCAGTTACAAAGACATCTCTGAAACTAAAATGCCCTTTTGTCAGGGGACATATTAGTAAATCAGGATATCTACTGGATGTCCTTCAGGAATAGAACAAGACATTTATGCTCTCCTAGGGATTATATGAATTCACTAAATAGTCTAACACTATGTATTTACATATGACTAAAATGAGGGGACAAAAAATAATTTACAATAGAAGGCACACCATAGCAATTTTATGAGATTTGCCTTAGCAGATCATGGTATAAATACATGACAACAAAAAATTCTGTTGCTAATGTGAAAAACGTACTTGAAAAGTGAAGTTAAAAATAAAGAGAATATAAACCTACCCTTTCTGTCTGTTCACCCTAAGATAGTCATCTGTTTGTTTTGGTCCACAAACACCAGTGAGTTGAAACACAAGGCTGAGCCCCAGTAAGGAAGTGAATGGCTCTGCTTGGCAGCCTGTCACAGGAGGATGGTATCAAACTGGGGAGAAAATTGAACAGCACCTTATTTCCAAAGGAGGCACAAAATCTGCACCAAGACAGCCTCAGGTGTCTTGGATGAAGTAGGCAGAGCAAGCACAACAGCTGGATTACATAAACACTCTCAGGGGAGTAACCCTGATTCCAAAGAAGCAGAAGGATGGGAGCTGCTCTTTGGAAAATCCTGGTGTGTTATTGAGCCCTTTGGACAAGTCCCTGAGTGATACAGACAGATCAGATTGCCTGTACAATCTAGCCTTGCAAAGTTTCAAAGCAGCATCACCAGACAATAGTGTCAAGGAGGACCTTACCTCTGGTGCTGAAATGCTTCTGATCCTGTGGAATCAGGGCTGATGGCTTTTGATGCACATCTAGTCTCTTAACCATTTTTATGGAGATGTTGGATTGTGCTGCTGTTAGGGAGAAAATGGAACTCTTATGTAAGAGCATGAAACAACTATTCTATGTCAAGAACTATGTCTGTTCTTGAATTCAGGGGTTACTTTATTTTCAAAATCAGGATATTTGTTTTTGTTTCCATACATTTATACCTGTTACTTGCCTGTATTTTGGAGGAATTTCATTTAAAAAAAATCAGTTACAGAACCTTCAACATGTGTACAGGACTTTTTGTGTCACAGGGGAGGTTTATACTTTTGTGGAAATGGGAAATTAAATCCGCTTACCCTTTCCAAAGAGAAGCTACTATGGGAGATATTTAAGATGGTTTAAATCATCTGGCTTTTTCAGTGACAATCAACAAACACATTAAGACATCATTTAAAGCTTTAGCTTTAATGTAAAATGGCAGCAATTGATATTTAAAACTGTCTGATAAAAAACGCTGTATGATAGGAGCAGAAGCCACAAGAATCTCTTAGATGGAATGAAAACTTATTTCTTTCAGTCAAACTAAAAAGAGTTTGAGAAACGTGCATTCTCTTAGCTTGAATTTCAAAAACAGTTGCTTAGGGGTTAGGTATTTCATATTTTTTATTGTGTTTTATGAGATAAAAGAGAGGTGAACACATGGTAAGATGCTCCCTGTCCCAGTTTATTATACAATAGAGGCTTTTCTTACAGTGTAGAGAACTTATAGTAAAAGGTTTTAAAATTACTCATGGATTAACTTTATTCTCTTTTATATGATTATATTTGAATCACTGCTGTTTCCAACATGAGCTGTCAGTATGGCCAATGGAAATCCAGGCAAATGAGGTTTTTGTTTGATTTTTATAAGCTTAATCTCATCATGATCATGGTTACAGTTAATAATTAACAAGTACAGGTAAGAAAATATTCATCAGTGATCACACGTCTTCTAGTGCAACTTTTTTCTCTTCATGATTAAGACAGAAATGCAGCTGTAAGTACTCTTTGTTTTTTTTTCTTTTTGACTTGAGCGTTCCCCTCCTTAATTAACTGCTTCATCTTGATATTTCATGAGCTTCTCTGTGTGCATGTGTGTGCCTGTGTCACCTGTTTGCAATGTAGGACTGGTAACAGCAGCTGCTCAAAGAGAGCATTCCGCTGCATCAATTAATGTGCCATGCTAAGTAAGAAACCTACATCCTCCACACCAGCCTTCTTATAAAATAATTAATTTGATTCAAATTCTAAATTAAGTATGGAAAGGAGGTTTTTGGAATAAAGTTAAGGAGGAAATAGACTGCAGCCTTGGGAAGCCTGGAGCATGTTTTGTATTGCACCTTGAAACAAACAGCTTGACTAAAGAGTAAGTTAGTCTATCTCTTTGATGGTTGCATTACCAAGTCAAAGTCTTCAGGGCCTCGTGAGGGTTCAATGACAGAGAATATTGTAGTAGCTAGATGTAGGACACATAGAATTTAGGCTTTTTGATCAAGTTGTAATAAACAGCTCTAATTAACTGGGCTTCCCAGAGGGGATTAAAGAGCAGTGAAGAACTCTTTGTTTTATTATTTAAGATTCAAACTATTGCTTCCATTAGGCATATTCAGAGTTTACAGCTAGGATCCATTATGGGTTCGTTGTAGTGGAGATTGCACATGCAGTATATCTGATGTGTTTTCCTTCTCGGGCTTGGTAAAAATTAAAACCATCAGGTTCCATCTGTATTTCAGAACAGCCATTAAGCAGTCACATTCTTCTTTACCTTCAGACACACATCTTTTGTCTCACAAGTAATGATAAGAGAAAAAGAAAGAGAAAATAAGAATTTTGTACTAGTGATGTGCTGTATTCCCATTCTGAAATTTGTTTAAATTTGAATCTCTCTTCTGCTGGGTAACCAACCACTGGTCAAAAGCACCACAGGATTAGAAATGACCCTGTGAGTTATCAGAGCAAACAGAACTCATCATTTCCCAATGAACATGTAAAAGGCAATGCAGTGCCATCTCCATAGCTAATCAGTGTTTTGAAACAGTGTTTCATGGATCACTCCTAGGGATCACTCCTCACTTGTTGCCTCACTTTGCAAGTACAATGGTAGCTATTTTTAAGTGCATACTTGCAATTAAATAACTTGAACTATGGTCCTGATAATAGCAAGAGTTTTTAAGAACTAACAGCTGACCTGTGTAGTAGAAAGCAAAAACCTCCAAACCTTTTTACATTTTTTCATAAATAAATAGTTCATTCAGCTGTTTTAAAAATTTTCATCCAATTGTACACTAAAAATTGAAATTTACTAGTAAGTATGGCTAAATAAAGCCTGAAACAGAGACTCCAAGGTAGTTCACCAGCTGTCAATTGACCAGCATTGGTCAGCATGATACCCTTATAGCCTCCATCAATTTATTTTCAAATGTGAAATATGTTACAGTAACATAATTGTCCTTACTTGAAGAGAAGTTTTTGAAGCTATTGCAAAGGGTTAAAATACTCAGGGGTAAAAGAAATAAATGAAATAAAAAAGTAGACTTACAAAGCTATCTCCACTCGCATTTCTTTAAAGACATAAATTCAGTGTGAAACATCAAAATAATGGAGCTCTATTGATCCTACAGGAAAGTTTCCAAAGGCTAATGAAGAATAATCTCCCAGCAGAATTAGACTGTTCAAACAAAACAATCAAAAGATGAGGTAGGGAAGGTAAAAATTTTAACTAAAGAGAAAAAAAAATTAGAAGGTTTTATTTTATATTGAATCAGAGAATTCAAAAAAAACCCACCACACCAATATTGATCCCTTCTTATACCACAGCACAATTTATTTTATGAATGAGGAGTTTCTTACAGTAAAAGTTTTGATTTTTCAACCTATAGGAAATTGTTTCCCTTTTAATTATGAAACAGCAACTTAATGAAACTAAATCTAGATAACAAACAGATATACAAACCAAAACTAGGTCACAATGAAACATGCATATTAAAAAAGTGAAGTTAAGGTAAAATTTTCCTTCTTAATATTGCATTTTTACTTTTGAACTGTGATTACCAGGGATTGGTACTCATTTAAACCTGTTCTCATTGAAGTCAATGGGTCACCTCTTTCTGGCTCTAGGAGCACAAAACAAGCTGAGGAGCACCCAGAGACTCAGTAAAGGAATGTGACACTTTCATTCTGTGTTGTGTTGGCGTACTTTGATACTGGAATTACAGCATCAGAAAATCCACTTGTGATTGGTATCTTTACATCACACACTATGAGACACAAATACTTTTCCCAAGGCAAATATAGCTGAGAAATAAGAGGAAAATGAGACTGGAAAGCAGAGATAAAGTGACTTGCTCAAAGTCTTAAAGCAAGGTAGTGGAAGATCTGAGAAAAATCCTGAGCAACGATACCTGCTGGACAGCACAGCCTCCTGGTACCAACCTTCACAAACTACAGCTCTAAAATAGGAGTACCAAAAACATAGACTGAGATGAATTGTAATCCTGAAAGAGGAAGCTGGCATGATGAAATGTCAGTGATCAGAGAAATAGAGCTTACAGAGACCAAAAAATTTGAAGAAGTGATGTCAAGAGAAGCTTGTAAAACAAAAGTAATGAGAATGTTATTTGGCCTGACTTATTTAATGTTAAGCAGGATATTCAGAAACCTTTCTCAGTTAAATTCTCCAAAATAATTTCACAGACTTTCTCTATTTTTTTTTATGGTTACAAAATCTATCTACATATATTTCTTGACAGAGTCCTTCTATAAATCAATGAGCATATAAAGAAGCTAGTATGCAATATATTAAGAACTGCAACATTTTTAAAAGATATACATACTCTTGTTCAAATTGGAATATAGAGAAAAAATTATGAAATGAGCTGGATTATTTATTAGAAAAGACAGATACAGAGAAAAAAAAGTTGTATAATAGTTCAAAGTAAATAGATTAATTACTGTCTTAATTGTAGCCATTATGACAAAATAAAAATAAATATCTTTAAAAAAATAATACTAAAAGAAAAAGAGAGTGGTCATATTGATCAGAAAGAGAGAGCATTTTACTGGAATCATAGAAAAAGTGAAAGGCATCTAATAGTTTTATAGGAGAGAAAACAAAGAAATCTAAAAACTGAAAAGACAATGCAATTAATAAAAACTCCACTCCCCTCTCCTCCAACTTTTCTCCAAAATATCATTTTCCTTTTGAGTCAGTTTGCATTAGAAAAAAAGAATCATTTTAAGATAATTTTAAGGCGGAAAAAACTACCAACAATAAATACTTGTTTGCCAAAGGTCTACTCTGGGATCTTGGGAAAGTCATTTAGCTTTGTTTTGATTTAACTGACTGGGCTGTTAAATAATAATGCTGTGTTTTCCTACTTGGAGTCCTTCAGAATATTAGGAAATAACCTTATATAACGGGAGAATATTGCTTAAAAATATCACCTTTCCAATGATAATTTAAAAAGTATAGTCTCTATATATTCATCAATAGTATCATAAACGAGATCTCTGTTTAAGAGTTAATATGTAGTCTACCAGAATAGTACAGAATTAAAACTCGTAAACAATTTTTACACTCTGTTTAGAAGAAATGGTTTAGATGTGGAAATGATAGGTTAATGGATTCAAACAAAACAAGGTTTATAGTGGAAGACAATATCTTTACTATGACAAATTGATGTTTTCGAAGAGATATACAACAATCTTTTTTAACAAGCAATCTTTTCAACATGGGAGCAAACTTATGTGACTGTTTTCTCCAGCAACTTCAGATGGTGTCATAAAAACTATTATCTACTCCTTTAAACATTTTCTTTTTATAAACCATGATCAAACATAATTCTTAAAAAGCTGTTTTCAAGAGCAATTAGACAAACTACCATAGGAACTCCTAAGCAATTAAGCTTACAGATAAACCTATTCAGAAATAAGTACCAAGTAACAATAAACTAAAAAGGTTATTATTCAGGAACTTGCATTATTGAGGTCTGAAATAAATCAGAAAACACAGCAGTACCACCAGAAACTTCAGGTCTGTGCTTGTGGTGTTTTTATTTTATAGGACAGCCTCCAACCCTGTGGCCAGTTGACTAGAACTAATGTCCCTTTTCTTGTTTAAGATTTGATTAAGCAGTTAACTCCTTCCTATTTGCAAATCTGGTTGCCACAATCTCTGTTTTTTTTTTAAAAAAGTACTAGTGGTTTTTTTTATAAATGCTTTACTGCATGCATTTTTTTTCTAACTTCAGGTTATTTAGAAGAGCAGTGTCCTTTCAATGGAGTGATGGGAATTGCCTGCTGCCAATGGTTCTCCCTGTCTCTATCCAACGGGTGGAGAAAATTGACTAAGAAAAATATGAGAAAAATGCAACTTGTTACATTTGTGTGTTTTATGACATTCCTTTTGTAAAAGAGAAAAAACTCCAAACAATCACAAAACAAAACAAAATTTAATGTTTTTTGGTTTTATTTTGAAAAGGCCTAGGATTATCCTGACCCTGCACTCCAATAAGCTATCTGTGATTAATTATGTCACTTTCTTTGTCTGAGAAAATTTTCTTTTAGACATTTTCTAATTCAATCTGTGTGACAAAGTACTGGTTTACAGTCTTGCTGTCTGGTGTGAGACATGGAGGAGGGGCAGTGTTGCTGCAGGTTACAATTCCAATGAGGGATGTTCCAAAGGAGCATGGCACTCTCCAGGCTATACAGATCCTCCCCAGCCACACGGTGTCACATCCCTGTCCCAGATCCTCTCATCCCAAGGGTCTGGGTCTCTGAGCTGTCCTTTTCACTGCAACTTATTTCATCAAATCCATTTGGTTGTAGTCACTGCATTTCCAAATTGTGGGTTTTTTTCAATTGCATTTTATTTTATCATATCTTCTTTTCAGAGTGCTTGTCACACTTTCTTCTCTGTTTTCAAGATTTGAATGAGGATCAATTTGGCAAGCTTTAGTCCATTTCCCTGCACTACGTCATCCCATGCCATTTTATTGCATTCCCTCTGGTGCAGAATTTATTTTTTTTTAAGCACTTTGTTTCATCTATTTCATCTCCTCTCTTCATTTGAATTCTTTCCCTGATTTTGAAATTTCTCTAGAGTTATTTGTGGTAAGTTTCAGACCTTTTCATGCACCACATTTCATTGCAATACATTTGGCTGTAGTCACTCTGTTTCCCTAACCCTAAGCGTAACCCTAACCCCAAGCAGAGTGTTAAAAGCAGCCTTTGGCTGAGGCTGGTGCCAATCAGAAAGCTGTGGAGGGAACAATGTTGGGGCACTGCTGTGCTCCCCTTGGCCTGACTTCTGTAGTTGCAGCATCCCTGGAGCTCTGGGTATTTTGATTTTCTCAACCTTAACCCTAAGCCTAACCCTAAACCTAAGTGGATCACTATAAAAGCAGACTTTTGCTGAGGTGCCAAGCACATGAGTGGTGCCAAGCAGAAAGGTGCTGAGGGAGCAGTGTTGGGGCAGTGCCATGCTCCCTTTGGCCTGCCTTTTGTAGTTGCAGTGTCCCTGGGACTCCAGGCTTTGTGCTTATTTCCAGTCTAATCCCAAGCGTATGACTAACCACACACAGAACAGTAAAAGCAGCTTTTTACTGAGGTGCCCAGCACATGGGTGGTGAAAAGAAGGTATGAAGAGAGCAGTCTTTGGGCAAGGGTGTGTTCTTTATTTGAAGGGATCTGGACAAAGCATTGCAAAATTATGCTTACTGAAATCCCAAAATCAGGGAACAAAATCAAAAATCAAACAAAAAGACAGGAGAAGGAATTGATGAAATGAAATGCTTAAAAAAAATACTGCACCAAAGGAAACACAATAAACTGTCATGGGATGATGTGAAGTGCAGGGAAATGGACCAAAGCTTGCCAAATTGATCCTCATTGAAACTGCAATATTTTATTTCCTTTCCTGAAGGGCCAGAGACCAAGGCCTTGTTTCCATGAAGCCTATATGTTCAGCCATGGCTTAAACTTCTGAGAATGTTTCTAGGGTGGGAAAAAAAACAAAACTACCCATCAAGAACATCTGCAGAGTGGAGCAAGTAAAGGTTAAGAAAAACAGTGAGAGTGTCAGACAAAATCCTGACTATTGAAAATAAGGCAGTTATCAAGACAGGGATTCAACAGGATACGCACTACCAGAAAATACTTATGGCACTAAGGAAATAAAACAGGGATCTGGAAGACTGCAACTCAGCAACACCGAGGATGTGTTCATGCTGACCCACCCTACCTGAGTGACAACTTCCTAGAGAGTAAACACATTTTGTGTGCTATAATGGACTTAGGGAAACATGTTAGTATTTATTGTAGTAGTTCATTCTTCCTTAATGCCTACTTCCTTAATTCTTCCTTAATGCCTGTATCATCCAATAATTACTTCCTACTTTTAACTGGATTCTCCTGCTTTCAAACTGTCTGCAAGCAGTACAAGCTGTCTAAATAAACTGCCCCAAAGAGAAAGAGGCAGGAAAAAAGCTGCCTTATTATCTATTCTATAGAGGTGGGAGGATACCACACTGTTATTATTGTCATTTGTCTGTTATCCCCTGCTGCTGCCCTGCTAGCAAATTGTTCCCATTACAGAATAGCTGCAGTGCTGCATTGGGGATGGAAATCATATCCACACAGAGTGAAAGGCCACAAAGAATTATTTTATTTCTCTTTCTCCTATACCCTCTTCCTTGCAGATCCATGTGTAGAGAAGGTTTTGGCACAAAACTGGAAAGAGGTCAGGGTCACTATGGACTGCAACACCTATGGAGTCCTACTGACAACTAGAAAACTGAATACCACTGATGATCAGTGAAACATCTGGTAGTTTGTTAGAAAACCATCAGGAAGCCATTTGTCCCATGTATTGCACAGGACTAACTTTTGCTGTCCTCCTAGATGAGGATTATAATTTGAGTTTAATCATCAATCTGCCACTGCCCTAACTGAGGCTTACATGTTAATAATGTGCAAAAGATAGAGGTGTTGTTTGATGTTTGTCTCTGCCTTGCAAGATTTTTGTGAACCCAGTGGATAGAAGCCTCAGTCAGGCAATCAGGACTCACTAAATTAAATTATTTGACATTGGGATGCCACTTATTTTAATGAGTATTGCACAAATGGTTCAGTGGCAGAGTATATACTGGCATGTTGAAACAGATTTAAATGGGTCTTTAAATGGAAAGCTGTAGAGGCAGAGTGCATCTCCCAAATCTCTCTTGAAAATTGCAATAATTTAGATCATTTAAAAACTTCTTCTAAAGTTTTAGGTACATTATTTGAAGTTTTTTCTGGTGTTTGATGGCTAGAAATATTCTTTGGCACATATAACATTAATTGCTGTAACATCTTAAAAAAAAATGTTTGTCTTCTCTGAGTTTTTTTCTCTACTGTCATCTGAATCCAACTGACAAAAGTACTGTTATGGCCTTTATAAATTGTTTTAATATTTCAAAATAAAGAAGAAATTACCAATACTTCCAGAAAAGAAAAAAGTTCTTGTATAGTCATCTAATGGTAAATTCATTACCAGTATTAAAGAATAATGTCAATAATATATATGAATCATAATGTGAAATAAAAAATTACTTCCTACACAATTCTTTCTTTCCTTCAGCAACATAAACACTCAATTTCTGTAGTACATTACACAGAATGTGCAGAGAAAGATATCAAAAATAAATATCTGTCAATAATAGGAAGATTAAAATTGATTTGAAAACAATATTTAAAGATGTTTAAAGTATTTACCACTTCAACATCCCACTAATGTAATTGAAAACTAGAATAGTGCAGCATATATTAAACGGTTATTTCAGGCAAAATAATAGCTAGCATTTAAGCAATTTCTTTAAAAATCTTTTAATAAAAATGTTTTTCCCAAGGTACTAATGGCTGTTAAAAATGAATGTGTATATAAATTAAAAATTTAAAATGTTTTGAGAGGACTAATATATATTTATACCCCTAAAGGAATTAGCTTACTTTGATTGTGTAATTGATTTGTATGCAAACAGGTGAAATCATTAATTATTTCACACCAAGTTCAGTACATTTTTAGTAATTATAAAATATGATTGATAGTTTGACATTCTAGTTTCTTGTCAAATATTTTGAACTACCTCTAGTGAAATAAAAAAATATGTAGAGTGGAAAAAAATTTTGGTTTTAACATGATAAAAAACAGTTCCCAAGCACAATATCCAATGGAGCATTCATAATATGAAGTTGAGATGTTGAATATAGTGTGAAACACACAGATTTGAAGCACAAACTCAGCATCACTGAGGACTTCATAACATTTTGTGTGAAATTCTAATTGCAATAAAATCTAGTTCTATAAAAGCACATAAGAATAAGAGTACATGTAAGAACATGTAAGAGTGGTTTTTCCTTCTAAATATGTAATAGAAGAGGCGAGTGCTTGTTTGAATTTGTTTGGGGTTTTGTTTCTGTAGTAGATAATGCAACATAACTTTATGGGAGGAGGAAGGATTTAACAGAAAAGTCATCATAGGGTCATAGAATCATATCCTGAGTTAGAAGGGACACACAAGGATCACCAAGTCCAAACTTAGACCTGCACAGAACATCCTCAAGAGTTCCACCACGTGTCTGAGAGCATTGTCCAAATACTTCTTGAGCTCTGCTAGGTTTGGTGGCAGGACACTTCTCTGGGGAGCCTGTTCGAGTGCTCAAACACCCTCTGGGTAAAGAACCTTTTCCTGACCTAAACTTCCCCTGAACAGCTCCATACCCTTTCCTCAAGTCCTGTCACTGGCCAGGAGACTGAAGGGTTCAGTACCTGCTCATTGATTTCCCCTTGTGAAGATGTTGAAGACTGCAATGAGGTCTTCCCTCAGTCTTCTCCAGGCTGAACAGACCAAGGGCCTTCAGCTGCTCCTCACACGGCTTCCCCTCCAGAACCTTCACCATCTTTGTGGCCCTCCTCTGGACACTCTCCAATAACTTAATGTCTTTTTTATATTGTGACACCCGGAACTGCCCTGAGGACTCGATGTGAGGCTGCCTCAGTGCAGTGCAGAGTGGGACAATCCCCTCTTTTGTCTGGCTGCCCATGCTGGGCCTGTGTCCTAGTTTAGGGCAAATTTGGGAGAGGGAAAGAAGGAAAAAAAAAACAAACAACTTCTAGATGGACCACCCCTCCCCTTAGCTGAATTGGGATAGGAAAAATTTCCTTGGAAGAAAGTGGAAAAAAGTTGTTTATTTAACAGACAAAGCACTCTCTAGCTCAACAAATGAAGGAATAACACTGAACAACACAAAAAAAAACTTCTCGCTGCTCCGCAGAGATGCCTGAAAGTCTCTCTCGTGGCTGCAGCTCGGTTTAGTTGCTGTCGG
>JAWWMU010000001.1:102445266-102492833 GCA_035048155.1 Cinnycerthia olivascens | reverse complement strand
AGGGGCTGAGCTCCTGGTGCCCTTTTGGGTGTTTAGTCCAGAGCAGGTTCAAACAGTTTCAAGAAAAAGGAAAAAAAAAACACAGTTCGGAGTATCTCTCTGCCTCAGCTAGCTAAAAAACTAACAAAAAGCAAAGGAGAGCTCTGTCCTGCTGTCTACACTGCCGACCACACAGCCGTCCCAGAGTGTAGGAAAGCTGAAGACTCTTATCTTCATGTTTTGAAAACAACTGTCTCAGAAATTCTAGGCTGTCTCCTTCATTCTTAGATCCAGTTTTTAAAGGTACAACACTTATTTCTGAGCTTAACAGACGAATGGGGATACAATTTAGCATCAACCTAGGACAGCCTGGTGTCCCAGGAAGGACATGGGTGACCCTCCTGGCTGCCAGAGAACTGCTGGCTCATTTTCAACTTGACACTGACCAGGACCCCCAAGACCCTTTCCACAGCGCCGCTTTCCAGCTTCTCATTCCCCATTGTACACAAGCAGCCAGGGCTGCCCTGCCCCATGTGCAGAGCCCAGCTCTTACCCTTGTTAAATTTCATAGAGCTCCCCTGTCCTCTAATTTGTTGAGATCTCTCTATAGGCCCTCCCTGCCTTTGAGGGAGTCGACAGGTCCTTCCAGTTGTCATCAGCAAATTTAGTGTCCCTTTGACTCCTGTATCCAAGTCATTAATGAAATGAAATCTCTCTGTTAAAGAGAGCTGGGCTGAGGATGGACCCCTGTAGAACCCTAAAACGGATCAGACACCAGCCTGGTGTCACCCCACTCACTGTCACTCTCTGTGCCTGGTCCATGAGCCAGTTACTCACCCATAACACAGTTATCCAGTTGGCTGCTGGGCATTTGGTCCAGAAGAATCCTGCGAGAGACAGTAGCAAAAGTTTTGATGGAGTCCAAAAAGATTACACCTACTGGCTTTCCTAGATCAACTGGGTAAGTAAGCCTATCATAGAAGGGAATCAGGTTCAACAAGAAGTACTTTCATCAAGCCATACTGGCTATGAACAGTGTCTGAGTTGTCCTCCAGGTGTTTTTCAATACGTCCCAGAATAATTTTTTTCATGATTTTACTGGGCACTGAAGTGAGACTGTCAGGCTTATAATTTCTGGGGACCTCCTTCTTGCCCTTCTTTAAAATTGGGGTGTTCACCAGCCTCCAGTCAGCTAGGAGGTCTCTGGATTTGTGAAATCACTCAAAAATGATCAAGAGAAACTTTGCAATGATATCAGTAGCTCTTTGATGATTCTTGGGTGAATTCCATCATACCCCATAGATTTGTAAGGATCTAACTGAAGGAGAAGATCCTACAAGAGTTCAGGGTCAACTGGAGGTTGCTCAATCTCACAGTCTTGGTTTTCCAGCTCAGGACACTGGGGCTCCATTGGTCCACCCTCCATGTTGAAGATGAAGGCAAAGAATGCTTTAAACACCTCTGCATTTCCATGTCTCTGTTTGTGAGGTGGCGATCTCCATTCTGCAATGGACTGATGTTATTTCTCCAGTGCCATTAATACAGTTGAAAAAACCTCTTTTTATTGTCCCCCACGGTTCTTTCCAGCTTCAACTCCAACTGAGCTTTGGATGCACAAATTTTCTCCCTACTCTGGCAAGCAACATCTCTGTATTCTACCCATGTCACCTTACCTTGTTTTCATTTGGCATATATCTTCCTTTTCTACCTTATTTGCAAGAGAAAATCCCTGCTCAGCCAAGCTGACCTTCTGCCTTGTCTGTATGACTTCCAACATTTAGAAATTTGTTGCTCCTGTGCCCTTAGGAGGTAATTAAAAAGTGACTGGCACTGATAGGCCCAGCATATGCAGAAATATTAACTCAGGGGACTTTACTTACTAATTCCCTGAGCAGCCTGAAGTTTCTTTTTCTCTTGCCTGGAGCTGAGATTTTGCTGCACTTTTCCTCCTGTAAAGAGGGATTTTAAGCTTGGTGACTTCATGGTTGCTGTGGCCAAGTTGGCCACCAAACTCCACTTCACTCACAAGACCCTCTCTGTTGACAAAAAGATCAGGGAGGGCATCCATCTGAGTCAGCTCCCTTAGTACCCTTTCCATCAAACTGTCATCTATTTTTTAGGAATCTGCTGGTCTGGATTGTGCCAGCTGTAGGATCCTCCAGTTGATTTTGTAGAGTTGAAGTCCCTCATAAGAACAAGGCCAGTTGGATGCCATGTGTCCCTTGGTTCCTCAAAGTCTGAATTAACTAGAAATTATTTATTTTAAAATACATTACTTGTTCATACCAATCAACACCTCTGAATATTTTTTTCTTTATAAGCCTAGAATAATATACAATTTAATTTAATGGGAAAATTCATAGGAAAAAATATAGCAGTTTATATAGAAATTATATAGCTGTATTGCCGTATAGTTTATATAGCATTTTTTATTAAACTAGCCCAATTTGTTTAATAAAGCTGATCAATGTGTATTTGTAAATTTATTACATCTGATAATAATAGCTAGTAAGGGCACAATTTAAAATATGTGACATTTCAGAATTAAGCGCTCTTCTAAGTTGGCAGATTATATGAAATCAAATTACAAACACTTTGCCAATAGTGACTTATATATGTTCATGAGGAAAAAAATAGATGTTACATTAGTTTATGTTAGGCAATCTAAAGCTTGGAAAAAGCTGACTTGCTGAGGGAAGAGTTATAACAACCAAAATGAAAAGCAGCTGTATCTGACCTTCCCTTTCTTCACACCTGGTCGGTTTCCAGATGACTCCTTCCATCCTTTGCTCCAGATCCAGAATTCAGAAGTCATCTTGAGAAGGCTCATTAAGAGTGAGGAGAAACTCATCTGTACAGGAGAGTTCTCAGGAGGATGATGCCTAGGGATATTTACTTGTCTGACTTATCAGAACACTCACCTGATGGCTCTAAAAGTGGTCTAGGCAGGCAACAGCAATTACAGTAATGGGCGGAAAGTTAGAGATTTAGGAAACTTTCAGTTAACAAAAGGTGACACCATTTAGTTTCTAAATATAAGGAACTGGTTAGCATGGACTTTATGGCTGATGCCCACTGAAATCCTGCTAGAAAAGATTTTTCTTTTTTATTTTTATCTTCATTGAGAGCTTTTCCTACTCTTTTATGAAGTTATTTCTGCTTTGAAATAATTTTAAAGGTTATACTTCACTAGCTGACTTTTATATACACACATTTGCTAAGTTTGTTCTGGGAAAAGAACAAGGGACAGAAGTATCAGCCCTAAGGATAATCTGCTGCAATAACTCCAATGTTATGGAAAAATCAAATCAGGCCATTGCATTTCAGATGACTGCCACTGACCCATGACAGTGAATGCTTAACCTCACACACAAAGGAGTTCTCTTACTTGGGAACACCAAACTACTAAATACTCATCTATTTCAAGTGGGATGTTGCTGATGCTTCTTCATTCTGTATTTCTGACCTGAATAGTCTTAATCTCCAAAACTACCTTCTAATAAAGCTTGTAGATTACCAAATGGGTTGGAGGAATCATTATTCCTTACTCATGTAAAAATTCTAACAGATGTCATTCCCTTCATATTTCAGTAACATTTTGACAAGATCATCAAACCAATAATGTTTAATGAAATTTAATTTTACTAAATAACTTTAAAGAGAATTAGTAGAATTTCATTTTTGGTAATTGTTTTATAATGAGGCAAACAGTATACAAGCTGTGTTTTACCATTTTAAAATATCTATTGTGTATTTTAGAATATGTGTTTGCTTAAAAGAACTATAGCTCAGTTATAAGAGTTACAATAGTCATAACAGATTTTAGCTGTTAACTTAAAATTAGACTTGTGGTTAATTTGTATTGTTTTGATCTGGTGTCCTGTGGAGAATTGTTGTAGATTTCTCGTCTACAAGATTCAGAAGTGAAATATTAAAGACTTTATTTTGCCTTTGATGAAAAAAAGCACTGCCATTTGAAAGCAAATTGTTCTCATTATTTAAGTCCAATATGCCTTTATACTTTATTATATAATCCATTTCTTTCAATCAGCTTGCTTATTTAATCCATCTGCTCTCCTTCTGAGGAACTATGCTAGCTGAATAATTATAGAGAAAGAGAGCTCAGAAAAGAATCTTAGAGAAAATCTTACATTTTTAAGTGATGAACATAATGCTCTGTCATCAGAATGTATATCGGGTTTCTAATGGGGAATGGAAATACCTCTATGAGTTAAAAAAATAAAAAGAGAGATTTTATTTATAGCCTGCTCTTACCATTTCTCTAGTTTATGCTTTTAGATTGTTAAGGAAATATTGTTTCTACAGAACTATCTTAAAAAATTTTAGGATAATTTGCAGAAAATATAAATTAACAATTTTTATTTTTTTTTAATTTTGAAACAACTTTAACACTATTTATATAAGAACAAGTGTTGACCCACTATAAGTATTTGAATTGTGCAGGGTCTACATCTTTAGAAAACAGCAGCTCTAGATCCTGTTCTTGTTGAATTTTTAAAGGCTCTGTCCAGTTAAGTGTCTTGGTTGTATGGGAGCAGGAATCTTCAAATATATGAACAAGCAGAGTATTTCTATTTTTTCCAAAAAGACAGAACTTAAGACTTTGAGGACAAAGGAATATTGGAGAGAGCTGAGCAGGGAAGAAAAATAGTGGTTTGTACTTTCATTGTTATATTAGGAGTCTGGTGAACCGCAGAAGATAGAAACTAATTAGCAAGAGGAAAGGCTGTTGTGGTGTAGAGGGTGTCTTGTAAATTGATCTAAAGAGGAAGAGAAAGCAGGACAGAGAAACAAAAGAGATCTTCAGAGACATGAGTAGGGGAAACATATATTTAGCAACGTAGTAAAGCTGTATTAGGGACCTCTACCCAGGCTGTGACCTGAGGCTCTCCTACAAATAGTACTGAACAAGTAACACTTGAAACCACGTTGTGTTTTCAGACATTATCAAGAAAATAAGTGCTGATGGATTATGCAATGCAGCTGTTTTCAGCAGCAGATAGTTAAAAAATGAAACCCACAATATAAAAAAAATGGTTTCTAGTACAGAAAGTCAGAATTTGATAGGAATTTAGCTCTCTATAAGATTATTTGACCCTAATATTAAAAAATAAACAAACACATTAAAAATCAGAGTCATATTATTTTCACAGAAAATACTATGCAAGTGAAAATATAACAGTATAACATAGTATACATAGATCTTTTCTCACATCATCGCTGAATTATGATATTCCATTTATTCTTATACTGAAGACAAATGATGGTATAGGAAAACAGTGGATCCATCAAAGAAGGAAATATTTTTCTCTCTGGGAATCCTTATGCAAGTTGAATAACTTTATTGCGTTTGCAGTCAACAATTAGTAAGATTATAACCAGAACCTGAAGAGCACTGAAAGCCACAAGTGAGATAATTAGTAAAATTATAGTGAATTACAATATCTTTTTAATGAAGGTCTCTTTGCCATATATCACATATCATTCACTTTAGTGTAAATTGATGAAATCTGAGCAATCAGGATGAAACTTTGGCTCTAAACTATTTCTTATGATAAATGTCAGCTCTGGTAATCACTTACTGCTTCTCTTCTCCCTGCAGTTACTGAATACTCTTCCTCCCCATCCCCCTTTTTTGTTTTCCCTTGGTTCAAAACGTTGCTGTTAGCTCAGCAGGCTGGTATGAAGGTGGGAGGAAAGTGAAGATGCAGCCTGGCCAGTCACTTCCACCCTGTCTGTGCACTCATTAGCCAGAGCCTTTTCACATCCAGTAGCAGTGTCATTGCCTGCCTACCGACAGCAGAGACATCTCTGTGAATAAAATTGCCTTTGTCAATACCACCACAATTTCTTTCTTGGGACTATTTCCTTGTCAGTTTGCTTTCTCAGTTGATGACAACGTCCTCAGTGTTTTCTCCTGTTGCCATGTTTCTGCATTTACTGTTTGAGAGAAAATTTGTTTAATGAATGTGACAGCAGTGTGTTCACCCCACATTTGTGGATTATAAGTATTATTTTTGGTACAGCTACTATTAATGCACCTCAAGATCTTGGTGGGAAAAAGTATTAGACTAGCTGCTGTTACAGTCATTATAATTATTAAGAGTTTATTTTGCAGTTCCTTGTTTTAAGAAAACCAACCAGACAAACTGCAACATAGAATAAAATCATGCACAGAAAGCAAATTCTGATATATTTAAAATTAACCATTTTAGTTTGTTTCAAAAGCTCAAGTATACTGTGTGTCTTGAGGGCATAAAAATATTACATACGCAGTTTAATTGCTCCATAGTGTACTAATGCTATTTCTGCCACACTTCATACTAAGGGAATCAAAGGAACTCTATTTAAATATATCTATTTTTCCACTCACAGGTCTGCTTTTGTTGAGCCGGAATGCAGGAAGAAGAGAAAACAAAGCATTTTACATCCAGAACCCTGGATTAAGGGAAATTTGGTTTCTTGTGAAGGCCAAAATTTATCCTGGGTTTGCATTGTTTCACTCCTGTCCTACAATAACCTCCAAAGGGCAGCATGTTGTGTCCTCCTTTTTCATAGAGCTTTTTCCTTCCTTCCCCATGTTCCCCCTCCTCACTTTTACATAAACTTCAAAAGGCTCGAGTAAGTAAGGTATAATAAGATTTTTACATGATAATGATGGCCAGAAATCTCTTGGGAGATGAATTCCTTAGCAGAAAATCCAATTAATTCTCAGGGGATTTGACACACCTGACATCAGCAATTCTTTTTGATTTGGGAGCAGATTGAAGTATAAAAATAAATCTCAGAAACAGGTTATTTTCTCTTATTTTCCTTTCTTCTTAGAACTACTTTCTGAGAATTTTTTGTCAATATAAGAAAAATATTTCTAGTTCAATTTGTATTTAAAATGTCTATTATTTTTGTTATTCTAGACTTTCTCACAATATAATTTATAACGTTTCAATGATTAAAAAGAATAATGAGCAATTACAGAGTTGAAAATCATATCTTTAGCTGAAAAGCTCTGTGCTGAAATTATTTTCTGAAAGCAAAAATTATCAAGTTTTTTAAAAGACTTGTTAATTCTCAACAGCTAAAGGAGTAACATTGTTGAGATATTGTTGCATTACATTGTTGAGTTAATAATTTTAGTTCTATAAAAATAAACATTTATGATTTGATTAGGCTTACGTTATGTGTTTAAAAATAGGACTAGATTTGTTTCCAGTAGGATCCATCTTAAAAGCAGGATAAATCCTTGGTTTGATGGGCTGCTTATATTTGACCAGGTACATAAAGGAGAGCTGAAAAATTCGGATAGAAATTTACTTCATATCAAGAAGCACCTTAGCACTTTGCCTAAATGCAGTATTTTTGTACTCTTACTCTGATCAGTGTAGATGTGTAGTACTGGCTTCACTTGTGAATAACAAGCCGTGGTCTTGTTAAAAGAAAAAGGAGATGTATCCCATGTGAATTATCTCCATATGGGCCTGAGCAAAATGGGCAGATGCCAATGGTAAACTTTTAGTAGGATTTTCAGATTATTTTTCATCAGATTTTCAAATTATCTGGCTTTTTCAAAAAGAGTGGGAGGAGTTAAGAAAAAGCCTGCTGTTAGATATTGTTTAAAATATTATTCAACTTATCACAAGATCAAGCCCAACACACACTAATAAACACATTTTGCTCTCCAAAAGCGCCTCTCCTGTGAAAAGCATAAGAATACAAAGTCCTACTGGAAAATATTGTTTCCTAGGTAATAGAGTCCAGAAAGTTTAAAACCTGACTTTTTAGAAGTTTTGTTTCCTCCAAAGCTCCTTTAGAAATCCAGTCTACAAAGACTCTTTTACAGGAGTGATGAAACAGCCTAAGTTCATAAATGTCTGAAATTCTTTATTTAAACACTTGGATGATATGCTATTCCCAAGAAAATGGATTTCAGCTGTCCACAGTGGTCTCAAAGTCTGAAATATGCTATTGCAGATTAGTTTTCCTTACTTTCTTTTTGTTCTTTTTCTGTTAGAGGGTGATGCATGTGGACTAACATCTTGAAATAGAAAGAATGACCAATACCTGAATAAAATCCAACACCAAACATAACATGGCATTACAAAGCCCTTCAAATATATTACAAAATATTTGTAACCAATATAGATTCCCACCTCCTCTCCCTGACAGCTGGACTTTTGCTTAAGGCTGTGCCAGACAGACCATACCCACTCCTGTCTGGGGGTAAAAGCTAACATTTTGTCAATACTTAGGTGGCTGACCAGCTGAGAATACTGAATTCCACTGAGGCTCAAGGCACAGTCAAGTGTATGACAATGCCTTTGCCTGATCTGGGTTAAGTGTAGCACCTTACAAAACTATGTCTTCCTTAAGCCATCATTAAGAAGAGCAACACAGAATTAAATGATGAAAAGGAAATGAGTAAGAGAAAAAAGGAAAAAAAATTCTATTTTTCTAGAAGATAATGGAGTTAAATACAATCCAGAAACATTTATTTAAAACTGCAAAGTGTGTTACCAAAAAAAATAATTAAAAAAATTTTATTCAGAATCATAACTCTAATTGTTCTCCTTATTACTAAATGAGATATAAAATTATTCCATTTTAAATTCAAGTAGTTGATGCTTGAAGCTAAAGAAGAGCTAATTTCATATGCTAAGCTTCCTGTATTGAAGAGAAAATTAGAGGAAAATAGAGATTATTTGAGTTGTAATCAAAGTCTTTTGTATATATTTTCTCTATTCTTGTCTGAAAACATTTGTCACTAAAAGACATAAAAGAAGTATGAAAGTGCAATTTTTATTTCTTATCAGAAAACTTTCATTGTTTTTGACACTGAAGAAGTTCAAGCAAAACAATAGTCTCACCTTCCTCACTCAAACAAGATATGAAACAAGGAAAAATCTGAGATGGAGAAGCTTTTTAACCAAGGCTCCTGAACTTGCGTCACCCATATAATTTACATGAAGTAAGCATCAATAACAGTATTTCTGACCTCCTCTATGGGATATGACTCATGCTTCATCAAGGCCCAAATTCACCCTGTGAAACTACTGAAGATACTTATTAGATTTGGAACTAGTCTACCTCAGTACAATGGGTGGAGAAAGACACCCCCTCCCAGCTGCAGCTGTGCTGACTGAGTGACACCACCTCGCCCCCCATCTGATCTTTCCCACCTCCCTGGTGCAAGTTACCACCCCTTCCCTTCCCATCTGCCAGATGAGCTGTTCCAGTGAATAGCCCTTCTCCATTCCCACCAAAATTAGCTGGGGAGTGTGTTTGAACACTTCTAACGGTGGATTCTCTTTAAGAACCTTCAGCTGGGCTGAAGAAGAGTAGGCAATGCAGAAAGGGCACTTAATAAATTGAAGACCACCTCCCACACAGAGGAGGATGTCAGACCTGAGGGATGCCAGACAGCAACTGTTCAGCCCCCACACTGCAGATTCAGGGAGATGAATGCAGGGCTGTGACTGCAGTAGGATTTCTTCCTAGGAAAGTGGCAATGTATAGGAAGTGGCAGAAATAAAGGGTGGTGCCATGTTCTGCCTTGACACATTTGCTTTCAGAAGATGCCTACTCTAGCACAGGCTCCTTCTCACCTCAGTGCCCTGCATCACCCCATTGCCGGGTAAGTGCAAAGCATTCTGGGCAGAGAGGCAAACTATCCTTGTGGGATGGTGTGAGTGGAATTTTCTCTGGCTTATGTTGTTCTCGAATTTGCTGCCAGCCTTGACCAAGAGTGGTGGTCTTTCCCCCCTGAGACTCTGACTCTGCAGAACCAGAATGAGTTCCCAGCATGAGATCAAATGAGTGCATTAATCTCACAGTATGGAAATTTGAAAAGAAATAAATTTCTTATTCTTTTCTCCCCAGAAATTTCATGGAACTGATCCTACATCTTGAATATTGCTTTGGAGAACAGTCAGAGAATAAAAACATGCAGCAGGCATGAAAGGTGCTGGAATTAATGATGCTTATCGTTTGAAGAGTTAGGACTAGTGCACTTCGCCCAGTGTAGATTCGAATAAATGTTTGAGATGCCTGCTCTCTGAATGACTCCTGCAAAAGCAGTCACCATTAAGATCTTAAAAAGTTTTGCTGGAGGTTTTCTTGTCTGCAATGATAAAAAAAATATTTGAGTAGTACCAAGGACAGAAATACAAGTTTTGGTAGGGAATTACTGTGAGAATGAATCAGAAGTGTGAAGTGAAACATCCTCAGACCTTTAACAGATATGTGATAAGTCATTAAGGCAGAGAAACCTTATGTGAAATGCAGAGGAAGTTTCCATGACAAAGGATGTCCTTTAAACTGTAAGCCACACCATCTGTTGGCTTATAAAGGCAGTGATTACCCACATTCCAAGTGTGTGACTATATGTAAGGTAAATTACATCAGAAATAATTTTCATTTGTACAAAATCAGAGGCAGTTCTTGTTCGGAAGCAAGTTCTTGCACAACAAACTGCAAATATAAGTGAGCTGTCATAGCACACAGATTGGTAACACTGATTAGTGGTGCCACATATTTTAAAGAAATCCAGCCAACAGGCCTGATTATTAATCACCTTCTGATCATTCAATTCTGAATTATGTTAAAATATGCTGGTAAATCTCTGGTGAAAATCTAGAATCCTGGTAAAAATCCATTTTTCCAGAACACCTTTTTATATAGTGCTGTGTAGAAAGGTATCCAGGCACTGAAAGATTAAGAGCAAAAGGAAAGATATTCTTTACAGGGATTTTTGTGTCTTAACTCTGAGTCAGAATTTATTCATGTATCAAAAATGAAAGTTTGCAGAAATATGTGATCAAAAGCAGAACAGTAAACTCTTAGTTGACTGAGACTCAATTTCTAGTATTTTCCCTCAACTATTCCAATAACTATGCAAGTTTGAAATTAATTGTGCTGTGTTACTGAGGGGTGACTTGTTTAAAAACATTCAAATCATGGGAATATTTTGGGAAAGAAATACACTAAAACAGTTTCAGCATGTCTTATCCATTCTATTGTATGCAATTTGATTAGTTTTAGCTACAAATCTAATATTCATACTCATGCTTCCCAGAAGGAAATTTATGACCTCTCCTGTACATCTTTATCAGAAGCCATGAAAAAAATCATAGGCAATAATTTTATGTATTTGCTCAACTCATATAATCCATACAAATTAATTCTTCATTTATTAATGCAATATAGCTGTAGATACATTTGTACAATAGTATATTACTAACAATATTCAGAACCTAATGTAACTATATTTTACAGGAAAAAGAGATAGAAGATATAGACCTCTAATACTGTTGTGAGAGAGAATTTTTTTAAGATTGTATTCTTGGTAATCATGTTTTACAAAGTAGTCATAATAGTCTTTTGTGTTTCTTTCTGTCTCTCTATTTATTTCTCTGCTTGCTGCCAGATTTGAGTAGAAAATGCAGCACTGGGTCCACAGCACTCCTAGGCAAACCAACAGGTCACTGCTTCAGTGACATTCCTCAGGAGCAAGACTGCAGAGGGAAATGTGTAACAGAGAAATCAGCCCTTGAAGTTGTCACTGGTAAGTGGGGTTTTATAGGCTGGAAGTCAATTTTCTAGGCAAGCCTTGTTTAGTCACCTGATCACAGGGATAAACACAATTGGTTTTATAGAACTAAAGTATATCAGCATAGTCTAATACTAAATTCTGTATTCAACACCAGTAACTGTTAACTTGTAAAATTATGCTATGAATTTAAAAAACAAATTATCTTCAAATCAGGGCATGTAATGTATCTAAGTCCAAGAGACAGGATGTAGGATAAATTAAGCATGTGCAACAAAGAAATATGAATGCTTTATTGGATTCCCTGACCCAAGGGATGGATGAGAAAATGGACAGTCAAAGCATTAGCACCTCCTCTCTGCACTTCTTCTATACACCAGCCCTTAGAAGTATGCAAGCTGTCCATTCTGTTATAAATTTGAATGATTACCTTATTTTGTATGATTTCAAAGGAGTCAACATTAACTCATGTAACTGAAGCATCAGACCTATTTAACAAATTAATAAAGCAATAAAATTTGCACACACTTCAGAATAATTTCAATAGCTTTACAATTGTTAATTTTTTTTTCATGAAATCCAGAAGTCAGTGATATCATGTACTTTTTTCTCTCAGCAGTTTATCTGTGTACCCCTACCTGCACAGCTGTGCTGAACATATCTGTGGTACATAGAAGTTGACAGAATGGCAGCTCCACCCCTGCCACATCTTTTTCTGTCTATGCAACTAGTCTGAAAAAAATCCCCTTATTTTTTATTATTTTAAAAGCTCATATTACTAGCTTCATTTACATCAATACATATTTTGCGACTGATTTCAGAAAGTCAGAATTTAATCAATAACATACACTCAAATATGTGAATGATGCATTTATATTCAATCTTTCATTCAAAATAGAAGAACTGGAGTTCCATGTGCAACCCTGCACACCTGGTTATAAAGATGTATGAAAAAAACATAATAGCACTGTTAGACAAATTCATTGGTGTTGAATTCTGCCTATTATGATTTATGGATGAATAAATCATTCTTCTTTGCACTAAATTATTTATTTTAAAATTAAAATGTGTGGAAATATGTTGCCTCGCTATTGATGATTATACTGGGAAAGTTAAAAATATACTAATTTGCATTATCATAATGATTTATATACTGATGAAATAATAATGACCTGTCTTTAGCAATAAGCATTAAAAAAAACTGTGAAGCTATGTACTACAAATCAGAAAGCATTCACAATTTTTTTTAATTCACTTGGAAAATAAAAGTCAATTTACCATAAAAACAAAAATCATTCTATCTTCTCAGGTCATAAGATCAGTGTCAACATGAGATTAATGACAACTCTGGAATCTGATTTCCTTATTCACAATAAAATATCTGTGTTAGAGTAACATGAAATGTATATTATAGATAAAAATTGTGGTGTTAATGGTCAAATTTTCATTGACTTCAGATGGAAATCTTGACAAAACATTGCTTCCAAATCTTCTGTGCCCTTCCTGCACTTTGACAATTGCTAGAACACCATTACAGAGGCCATTTTCCATGTATGCATATTCTCAAATGTTTATACAGTAAGTTTACTTTTATACTACCACATTATACACTAATGGAAGTTTACTTTTCAAATTATTTCATAATCTGAGTGTCAAAGTTTAGAGTGAAAGATGCTGCATCAGCTCCTTGGTGTTTGATATGCTGCTTTGTAAGTGCAACTGTCAGCTTTCAGGTGATACCTTCTCAAAGTCTAATGTCCCCACAAAGGGAATCCAGATAAATTTAGACAATTTGGAACCATTATGTGCTCAGCAAGTTTGCATCAGACACAGAATAAAGACTACCATAAAACCAAAGCTGTAGCTCCTTGCTATGAGACCTTGCACTTGACCTAGGTTCCACCTGTCACAAAATGCTGTGCAAGGAATGTTAATAAGGGGATATGAAACTCATTTTTGTACTAAACCATAGCCTCAGTGAGGTGAGGGTTTGCCTGGTTTCAGTGTAAGTACCTGATCGGTACTCACAATTCATGAACCTCCCATAAATTAAGCAAGCAAACAAAGCCTGATGACAAACTTAATTTCCATTTCACTATTACTACCATTACTACAGAATAAGACTGAGTGAATCTACTGCAGACAAAGTGAATGCTTCAATTTTAAATATGCATTTTATTTTTTATTGATTATTTCTTTTTCAGAATATTTCAGTTTCCTAAAGCCTCAGCTGTTGTTCCTGTAATTGTCTCTTTGACATTAAAACTCTCCCTTAAGTTGTGGCCTTTATGTTTGGACTACACTTGAGCATAAGACGTGTAAAAACTAAAAAACAAAGAGGTAAATGTACAGAGGAAATATAGAGGGGGTAAATATATAAGAAGAAAGTAACATTGTTTTTCTTTCCAAAGTCTCCCACCATTAAAGAGAAAATATATAGTTAAAGAACCCTGAGAAGTAAACTGGAGAAAGCAATCATATTTCTATTCATTTTGATAGTTGAGTGACTGACTATAAATAGGAACATACAGGCTTTTTCTATTTAAAGAAACAAGTGATAGATCCTCTAAGAATTCTGCCCTTCTAAAACATCATCCTGTCCCATGGTGTGAAGTTTATTGTTTTAAACATTTTGGTCTATTCACAATAAGTTATATCTTTTCCTTGAGAATATCTCAAGTCTCTCTCTTTTTTCCCCTTTTGTGATCTTTTCTTTCTATTCTTCTGACTGTGATTGATAGGCTGAATTCAAAGAACTGGTATGTGAGGAACTTCTTACGACAGTATGGAGGATGTGAGGCACATCTCATATTGCTGACTGATCAAGAACTTAGTCTGGATGTAGATGAGTACAGGATTGTGACTTGTGGTGATGGATTTGAAAATGCCAGCAGTTGTACAAGATCTTCATCCTACAGAACTGTCTCATATGAGGAGGAGTTTGTCATACAGACATTAGTTCCTTTACTTCTGGAAATTACACAATTCAGTATATCCCAAGGGAGAATATAAACTCCTATTTAGTTGTAATGCTGCTTTCAAAATAAAGGTAAGAGCTGAGCTTCTGTTGCTACAAATGCATTCTAGGTTCTTCCAATTTAATCACTGAAGGAACAGAAGCAGTGCTGATCAACTATCTCTTTTGAAAAATAGGTAAGCATTTGTAAGGTTTTTTCTACTTTCATCTGCTAAAATTTAAATTATTGTTATTACTGAAAGAATTACTTAGCATGGCATAACTTAGTGGAAACTTATATTTTGAACAAGATTTTCAAAAATATTTCAACTCAGAAATCTATCCAAATCTGTAATTCTTTTTCCACGAGCAACATTCACATTGTTTTTTAGACTGTCCCAGGAGAACACCTTGTCACCTTTCATCCGTTTCCTCCTTCCTTCCTTCTTTCCCTACTACCCACCCTTCTTTCTTCCTCACCCCACTCCTTGCTTTTCTTCTGTTCCTTTCCCCTCTCCCTTTCTTTGTCTCCATACACCTGAGGCATCCAAAACAGAAGAAATACATAAAACATTCTTCTGCATTTCTTTGTTCTCTCTTCTAGGAACATAAATAAAACCAAGAAACTGCAAGTGCCTTCAAGACTGCAATTGGATTGCCCTCAAAGAGTAGCACATCAAAAATGTGCTCAAAGTACCCTAAATATACACACAGAACAAGAATGTAAGTTACTTACATACTCTCTTCGCAGGACTTGGAAAGCAATGGAGAGTGGAGGGGATAAAGGACAAAAAGAGAGTTTGTTTTGTTATCTTACATTTTGATATTTGAAAAATCGAGACGTTGAGGTTGGTTCTGCCTTGCAAATAACAGAGGCTTGTGCAACTAAAAACCCTGTCTATTAATTATTCTAAAAATATATGTCAAATATTAAAACCAAAATGTCTGAATGTCTGTCATGGTTTAAGCCCAGCTGGCCACTAAGCCCCACACAGTTGCTCATTCCCTCCCCACCAGCAGGGAAGGAGAGACAATTGGAAGGTTAACAGCTGGAAAACACATGGGTTGAGATAAAGTTTAATAGACAAAAGCACAAGCTGCCTACACAAGCCAAGCAAAACAACACATTTATTAACCACTTCCACAGGCAGACAGGTGCTCAGCCATCCCAGGAGAACCTGGCTCCCTCACTTAACAGTGACTTGGGGTGGCAAACACCACAGCTCTGAACATCACCCACTTTCTCCTTCTTTCCTCCTCTTTCTATCCTGAGCATGACATAGAATAGAATATCCTTGGGATCAATTTGGATCACCTGTCCCAGATGAGCCTTCTCCCACCTGCCCCAGCACCCCCAGCTGCCTCATCAGTGGGGCAGTACCAGAAAGAGAAAAGGATTTGGCTCTGTGTAAGCCCTGCTCAGCAGTAACAAAACCTCTTTCTATTACCAACACTGTTTACAGCATAAATCCAAAACACAGCCCCATACCAGACACTGTGAAGCAAATTTACTCTAGTTCAGCCAAAACCAGCACACCACCTTGCCTGTCTCGAACAAAATAATGGTAAATCAGATATAATTAAGCAATATTTCCAGCCCTATAAGTAATTTTGCAAATTTTCCTGGAAAAGTCATTCAAACCCCACCAGACAAGATTTCCAAAAAAAAGGAAACCTTGTTACATGAATCTATGTAATATAATCTGGGAAAAAACAGCATCCCTGTGTGAAATCCTATTCTCACTCTAGCCAGTATACTCACTAAGTTTGTACACAAAAACACGGTCTTAAGTGGTATTTTAGTATGATTGAATAGTCAGATGAAAGATAACTTGTTTTCACAGAAACAGACTACAGGGAACAGAACACTACCAGCATATTCACATTAAGGAATTATAATTAGTGACAATTCTGACTGTTTCTTTTCTGTTTGTGTAGTTGTAGCAACAAACATCACTTCTATTTGTCTAATAAAATTTAAGGGAACTATTAGAAGACTGGTTTTCATGGGCTTTTTTTGCATGTTGGGTGTCTGGAGGATAAAGAAGGCAGGATACTCTGTGTTCTGTGCAGGACATAGGAATATACCCTTGACAGCACCTCAGTGTGAAAACATAATATTTCTGTTTGAATCTCTGTCAACGCTAAATAAATAAATAATTTATTGATTTAAAGAAATAAAATGCTAGGATGCAGAGTTATTTTAATGTGAGAGTCTAGTAAAAATAAAAATTTATGGTTACAGATATCCAAGCAAATATCTATCTTTGAAGTTAAGGAAATGGTAGTTCATATTAATGGAATACCAATCTGGTGCTGAATACTCATCCAGTCATTCTCACCTCCTACGTTCTGTCATCCTCCTTTAATGGCATATTCAAGGAAAGGATTATATAAAAGAAGTTTATTATAAAATAGGATAGAATGAGTCACCAAAGGATACTTAAAGTCAGCCTGTCCAACAAGGTGGTATGTTGTCCTACTTAATTTGCTTGCTTATGAATTATATGTCTTCTGTGCTAAAAGGACAAGCACAATACAGTTCCAGCTTTATGGTGGCAAGTCGATCTATGTTTACTCTGCTCCCAGATGTGCAGGTAACATTGGATACTCATTGTGCCTTAAAAGATTAAGGTCTTAAAAATAGTGGTTCTGAATCAACACTGCACTTTAGCAAAACTGATCTTTGTCAGTAGAAATGACTCACATATATCAAGTTAGGAACACACTAGGCATTATACTTTGATCAAGGTCTTTGTCAAGGAATAGCTCATTGCTCCAATCAGAATTTGATGAAATTAGTTTTCCTTTTCTGTGTATGGATTTTGTCTTTTATAAGTGAAAACTGTGAGCAACAAAAATAAAAGTGTAACATGACCCTCGCTTCATTCATTGTGAAAAATTAATTTCATACAAAGTGAGATGTAAGAAAGGGGTGCCAGCTAAGAATCAGAGGACAGCATTAGTTTAAGAGATCAGATTTTCTGGAATAAAAGATACAATGTGATGCCTATAATCCAGACAAATACTCCTCATTGGTAAGGAATTCTAACACAGTTGACATTCAATTAAAATATATTTTCAGTAAGTCAGAGAAGGAGCAGATTTTTCTTTCAGTTACTCTGCTAATTCTTTGCCACACTCCACTCTTGCTAAATACAATGTTGTTTAAAAAAATTAATTCACCCTGGAACTATGGTAGCTTAGATGCCTTTTTTAGAAGGGTTCAATTGTTATTCCATTGTGATTGATATAAATAAAGTTATATAAATCGATATGCATATCTTCTTAAAGGCATAGCTTATTATTCTTCATATGCCTGAATATTCTTTAGGGGCCTTGCTTTTGCTATCCACTCCTGTGTCTACTCAAATAAGAAAATATTCTAAAGCAAGTTATAGTAATTATATTTTTATAACACATGCCTTTGCTGCAATGAATGACTTATGTAGGTACTCAGAGTGGATGGAGAACATTTAAAGATACACTTGGCTAATTTAAGGGATTGTTCTCCTTTGGAAGGGGGATTGTCTCAAATATGGCAATTGCCAAAACTTGTTCAGAAAACATTCAGCGAAATAAAATGGATATAATGTAATGCCATTTATGTATGTTGGCATTTCTGAAATGGAATAGGCCTCTGCATCTAAGGTAATCACACATATTTTAATAATGATTATCATTATTCTTAGACATTTTTTCTCTACATCAGCTATTAAAAACATCTTTTGTTCTCTGATCCCATGATAGAAAACAGGTTCCACAACAGTAAAGGCCAAGTCTGAATAGGTCTGGGGAGATATTTTTTCTTTTTCTTTTCTTTCCTCTGGATAACTTGCAGATACAAACAAAGCTACTCCAGGCTACCATTCCTTGATCTAAATTTCAGGCTGAAAATCTAACAGGAACTGAAACACTTCTGTTTTCTTTTCATCTTTGTTTTATTTTGGTCAAGCAGAATATCAAAACCCAAATGTGAACATTCTATGAAAGAAGACCACTGCTAAATCTGTAAGAAAATTTATACCCCCTCATTTTGCCCAATTTCCCATATATTGAGATGAATAAAACCACAATCAAATGCCATCTGGTGTTTCAGGAAAATACAGTATGTAGGCAATCGACTTTTCCTCGTAAAGATTTCGGCACTTGAAGATATTTACTTTGGCATGATGGTCTGAACATTTAGTGCATGATTTCCTTAAAATCCTTCAGCAAGGCATCTCCCAAGTCACCTCCAATCCCAGACTGGCCCACATGAATCACAAAATTACGCTTGGGAGTTAAAAAAAGAAGGAACTAAAAAAGAAGGAAAACCTCCAATCCCCACAACCACACTGTCAGATAAAACTGTATCTATTCCTCTTAGCAAGGATTTTAGTAGCCCAACTGGGATGTGGGAGATAATGTTACATTCTTTCCAGTGAGGGAATTTGAATTCTTATTCCTAACAGACAAATACTTGGCATCACATTTTCTGTGATGGGATTAATTTTTTCCCTATATAGTTCTATTTTTTACAACAAAATGAATATTGTTTGGTAAAGATAGATGAAGTCACACATAAAATTATTTGGCTTCTTTTTTCTCTGGCATAGTTCATGAGGAATACTAATTGAAATATTTGATACAGAAGGAAGCATAAAATGGTTAATAGGTCTTAATAGCACTCCTAAGTATGCCAGAATAGCACTTCTTTGGAGAAAAAAAGGCCTGCAGACTGGAAGAAGTCGAAAGGAGTTTGCAAAAAACCATTCAAAGATATTTCAGTACAAAGAATCTAAACAAGGCAAAAAATGCTCTTTTAAGGGAACTAAGTATTTCAATAATGAAATATATTATCATAATAAACTCATGCATTTCATTAAATGTTTTAGGCAGTTGCCTAAATGGCAAAAAATCCTCATTGGCCAGAATAACACTCCTAAATTTTTATGAGAAAGGAGCAGCTTTTTTCTGGTCTCTTCACACTATTTAACTATTTAGCATCACAATATATCTTTGGAAAAATCCAGGATATAAGTTCTACTCATTCATGCATTACATACCTTGCTTTGATAATTATAATTGTGATTTGGGAATTTTTTAAATGGAAAAATATCTACCAGTTGCTATTACAATATTCAGTATTTGCTTACAATCTGTCTACTGTTTACTCACAAAGACTAGATAAGAGATTAAAATTTACATTTTAATTAAACTCATAAAATGCATCATATGTTAAAGAAAAAAATTAAAACCGTTGTGGGTTATAAACCCTCAGAGAAGTAAAATATCTTTATTCAAATTTTTGATGATTGTTTATCTATGAAAATATTTATGAAACGGAATATTCACAAAGGCAATCCTTATTCCCATAATTCACAAGTATGCTTCAGTTATTCCTTTTGCAGTATTATTCTTTTAAAAAAATCTAAAGTTAGACTAAGAATAAATCATGTATTTGGCAAAGCAGATACTGCAATTTTGCTCTTATATACAGATTATCTTATATATATATGTGATTAAAATAACGATACAAGATGAATCTTCTACACACTAGGAAACTTTGCAATTTTTCTCTATTATCCACTGTTTATAAGCAAAGAATTTCCAAATGTAAAATAGGGAGATGAATACTGAGATATGAGACACATTTGTTGCAGTTTTTGTCAAATTCAAAACCGGTGTCACTAATGATATCAAAATGGATCACACAGGCTACAATGAGATTGAATTTTATTAAAAGATTAATTAAAACAGGAGAGTTCAAAGTAAACACAGAAAGAAATAAAATAGATTTCTGTCACAAATCAAAATTCTGATAACATTCTTATTTAGCAGAATGTGTTATGAGGAATATTTACACACAAAAATTCATAGAGGTTCTGGTAATCATGCATTGCTTTGTGTAATTCTGTAAACAATTGTGTTATGAATAAAGACCCTAAGGCTGTGATTTAGATAACCTATATGTGAACACTAGAGAAAAACTCTATGGGGAGAAAAAAGATAACACAAGTAGATGAACTCTCTTGTTAAATTCCTATGGATTACTTTCCATCAGATATTTCTGTAGAATGAACATATATAACAGAAAAGTAATTTGAAACAAGGAATTAGAGTGATATCAGATTAAAATTCATCTAAGTCATGAAATTCCTGAGGACTAGAAATTTGAAATGTAACAGATTTTTTTGTATATGTTCAATATAAAAGAGATAGAAAAATTGACCTATGTATTTCATCTGTCCATTCTCTCTTGAATACCTGAGATGACAAGTATATTTAAGAAAAGGAGATTTAAAAAAGACAAAAATAAGGGATACACTAATCATAAATAGTATTGGAAATTTACTGAAGTCATAGTTACAAAATAGTGATGTATTTAGGGTACTTTATTAATTCATTGTAAAAAAAAAACCTTATCCAAACCTCAAGAATACACTTAACCTGTATTTCTGAAAGAAGGCCATGATTATTTATATGCCTTCATTGTACTATTTTCACTTCAGGATAACTTAAAAGATTTTGTCCTGAAGAATTTTATTAGAAACATACGAACAAATAAACAAATCCCACCACACTAAAAATAAACATAAGATGCAAAGATCCATTTTATGATGATGGCCTAAAAAGTAAAATTAAAAAATCAAACAAACCAACAATGTTTCTGTAGCATATCTCAGTGAATGTATCACAAAGATGCAAAAACCTTTTTATAAGAGAGACTTTGAAGTTTATGTTTTCATTATCTCTCTTCTTAAGAATTATAGATGTGTCATCAGTATAGTAGCTGCATTCAGAATGATAATGTGAATATGATAGTCTTAACTGCTGCCCTGGATAAGAGAAATGTTCTTCACTAAAACAAAAGTTGCCACCATTTTAGTGGTCTTGGAAGCTGCTAATAATGGTATCCCTGAAGTAAGATACATTCTTATGGACTTGAGTTTGGGAGTGTTAATTTGGAGAAGCACAGCGTCTTTTCAATGTTTTCACATATGGAATGGCCATCTTTCTGTTTCAATTCATTTGTGTGGGTGTGCATGAGTGTGGATATCTATAGCAATAATAAGTTTATTTCTGAGGCTATTACAGTATTCCATGAAGGGACATGCTGGAGTCCCAAGGAGAGGGCACTTTAGAGAAGCCAAAGCTAGTCTGGCTCTTTTTGCCCTCAGAGATATTCCCACTATATCACATAGAGTTCTTAAAATAAAATGCTAACAGAAACATGGTGCTTCTAGCAACATCACTGTAAACTTTAGTGAGCTAGATAAAATTATCTGCTTGAAAAAATATGAATTTGGGTTTTTTCTTATGGTATAATAAGATATTATCTCCTTATTCCCATAGCAAGATAAACATAATTCTAGAAATAGCTTCCTTAGTTTAACCATAGATATGGCAACATAAATGTTCACTATTTCATGAATCATGAGTATGCCTCATTAAACCTTTTATTAGAATAATTTAATTTAATTTAATTTTTCCTGCCAAAGTCCTTCCAGATCCTTCACTTCTGGCTTCCCTTCGCTACATTGACTTGAAAAGATTGAATTTACC
Organism: Cinnycerthia olivascens; assembly: GCA_035048155.1. Taxonomy (NCBI): domain Eukaryota; kingdom Metazoa; phylum Chordata; class Aves; order Passeriformes; family Certhiidae; genus Cinnycerthia; species Cinnycerthia olivascens. The sequence continues at coordinate 102,470,787 of JAWWMU010000001.1, read as the reverse complement.
TGGTATATATCCTGAAATTTTACATTAACCCCTGTCCAGATGACAGTTGTAATTATGTCTTCATTGAAGGGATAGATACAAATATATTTTGTTGCAATATTGATTTCAATTATTTAGTGTTGTCTCAAAGCTGAAGGTCAACACTGGAGTACTGTGGTAATGCCACCATGTCAAAGTCCCTGAAAAGGAAGAAATCATTGTGGTTGGAATCTTTTCTTTCTTCTTAGAATATCTGTAAAATCTTTAGCTGCTGTTTCAAATTCCAAAGGTCATCTAAGTCAGCGGGGGATTGCCTAATATTAGAGAAAAATGAAAAACAAAGCAAACCAGAAAATATTCCAGACTTGAACCACATCACTACTAGACCTGTTTTTCCTTGGTATCTTTATACAAATGAAGCATCACAGGAAAATCTGGTGGACTGTATCTGACTGTATCTGTTCTTATATCCACTCCTGCTCATAAGAAGAATAGCAACAAAAATTAACTCAGATACAACATAACTATATAATTGTGTGAAGCAGAATCGAATAATGTTGAAGAAAGGACAGAAACAAGAGTTGTGGCATGGATAATGTCTGAAAATACAACCTTACAGATTTTAGTTAAAAGGACTGAAGAGAAGAATTGTGTAAATCTGAGCCTTGGTCAATGTTTGCAAGAGTAAATTCTGAGATATCTGGTCTCCAGTTTCTTGCTTTTAAGCACTTTCTTCAAAGATGAAAGTATTAGGGATACATTTGACACATTACAGTCAAGTAGAGAATAAATTATAAAGGACAGATTTTTAGGCATCTTCTTTTTTTAGTCAGAAAGCTTCCTGTGCCTTAGCATGTACCACAAGTACATACCTGAAGAGAGTGTACAAAGCTCTTTGTGCATTTTAAGTTAATATTCTTCTGCTGCTCTTATGGAGTCTCTGGTAAACAAACCCAAATGACATTCATTTTTTCCTGTGCTCTCTTGGCTTGACTCATTCAGCCTCTTTAATAAGAATCCTTTTTTTTTTTTTTTTTCTGTTTCTACACTTAAAACTACAGAGATAAAATAAGAACAGACAATGGAAAGTTTATGTTTTAAAGTTTTAAATAACTGTAAGGCCAACAAACACAGTGGAGTGTTCCTGCTATTAGACATGTCAACTTCAATAAATGTCACCTATTTGCATAGGCCCTGAAGTTCTATTTGTATTCAATTGCTGTCATATACATTTGTCACTACTGGATGCATCCCTCTGATGAGAAATATTCAATACACCCTTCACCTAGAGATCTGAGGAAGTCAGATAATACATTACCAGTAGAACTGAACACATGTTTTTTAAGACGTCATTTACAAAAATCAATTAAATGATTGTTTTGGGTGCTGTGCTGAGGCGTAGATTATATTGCAGTGTCTTCTTGGATAATGGATGTTCTTCCCACTCTCATGTAAGTGTACAGGTGGCCTCTTAACCCCTGATTTTCTTATTAGATTTACAGTGGAAAAGTGAAAGGAGTTTCTGCTGTGAATGACTTGTGAAATTTATAGGCACAACAGCTGAATGGGCTGATGAAAACCTGAGAAAATTACTGTCAAAATTTATTTTTTGGCAGTGGGAAAAATGTGAGTACCAAATTTCTTTGGAGACATGAACTGAGGAAAATGGGTGACAGGACTTTGCCCAATAGTACCTGGCAGGAGATGAGGACAGACTTTCAAGTTACTTTAGAAGTCTGTTATACAGAGCTGGAGAACTAGGACCTATTTGCATTTTTTTTTTTTTTTTTAAGCAGAGAATTGCAGAGGCAAGAAGGCAATTTGTGCTGTTTTTTTTCTTTTTCCCTACAGGAATTTCTCACTTTCTTAATATAATCCTGGGGTGCATTACAGTAAGGGGACAATGTGATTGACCATTCTTGAATCCAAGTACTGTGCCGTTTGCTCTACAATCATGAATGTGTATCTGTGAAAGCAGATTTCTACTTTTAGATATACTGTTCTGGCTGCAGATATTCTCTTTATCTTCAGAAAAGATCTGAAAGATACAGCACAATCAGCATGTATTTTTAACCTTGCAGAACATGAATACTTAAGTGCTTTCTAGATGGAAGAAGAGCAGTATAATTGGACTGACTTTTCACATAAATCACTTCCAGCAGGAAATGCAGCTCTCTTAATGACAATATACGGAAGACTTATTACTGAGCAATGTTGGTAAAAGAAATTAATTATTCCCAAGTATGCGTACAGAGACATACCAATAGGCATAGATTTAAGAATACTTCTATTTGCCTTCAGAGTAACTTGTTCAGTGTCAGGAGGAAATTGTTATGATCCTTCTTAAGTATTTTCATGGTAATTATCATATTAAAAGGCATAATCCATCAAAAATATTATTTTGAATATATTTTGTATTTTCCAGGATATGATGTATAATTATATGCATGCACACATAGATACCTTATTATATTTTATTGTACTAAACTATATATAATTGTATTATATTATAGATATAATGTATCTGTTTACAAAAATGTATACACTTTTTATAATTACATTAGTATTAAAAAATAATTTGAAAAAAAATTAAATAGCAGCTTATATCTTTATAAGAAGACAAGTGTAATCAGCAAGGTAATATATATCCTGTTAAAATAATCTTCATGGACATTTGCTGGGCCTCCTGCACCATGTCACAGCCTTGTCCTGAAGAGCCAGCATGGGAAACAGAAATGGCCCAGAGGGTACAACAGAGGAAGGATGATCTCTCTCATCCTGCTAGTGATCCTCTGCCTAATGTGGCACAAGACACTGCTGGCCTTCGCTGTGCAAGGACACATCTCTGGCTCGTGGTCAACACGGTGTGCACCAGGTGCTTCTCTGCAAAGCTGCTCTTCAGCCAAGCTGTGGTGGTGCCTGGCTTTATTCCTTCCAGGAACCAGGCTTGGTATGTGCCTGTGTTGAAATTCTGGAGGTTCCTACTGGCCCCTTTTTCCAGCCTGTCAAGGCTCCTCTGAATTGAAAGACAACCATCTGGTGCACTAACTAAATCTAATTTTGTAACATCTGCAAACGTGCTGAAATTTATTCATTAAATTTTAAAGGTAGAAGCTATTAAACTTATGTTTTTATAATTTATCATACAAATCTTCATCTTGCATTCACTTTGAGTAGTATTATGTATTAAAACACCTCCAATAAATTAGTTACATTACTTGATGAATAAAAGAATTGGGTCTTATTCATTATGCACAAAGGTTTCAGAATCTGACTGTACATTATTCATTCTCAAAGTGCTTTCAGACACTGAACGTACAATTCGTTTCTACCTCTCCTATATGGTCATTTATTTGACAAACAATAAAATGTTTTGTTCTAAAGTGAAATTGATATTGCATTCTATAAGAAGTGAAACACTGTGTGAAGGTTTCCTTTAGAAAGACAGAACTTTTAGGGCAGTTTGGGTGGACATACTCTGTTTTGGAGAAGGAGGAAGTCAATAGACATGAGACATTTCTTGACACTAAACAATGTCAGGGAACAGTCTTGGCCACATTTAGCTTTGTACCATAAATGAAACAGCCATGGACCAGGAATCCCATTATAGTGAGCACCAAAGCAGGCACCAGTTCCAGTGTTCTCATTGCCCAAGTCAGAGCAGCTCTTAAGACTGGATAATCCTGTTGTTTGGACAACTTCAGGATTAAATATCATATGTGAAACCTGGAGACATGCTTAAAGGGGCTTCAGGCCTCTAGAAATTTGAGAACGAGACCTTACATTAATTACTAATTATGTAGTAATTAATTTGCAGCAATTAATACAATCAGGCAAATAAATATATTTATGTTTCTGTTGTCATGTGAACTGCATTTTTTACCTTTGTTTTTTAGGATGTTTTTCCATTTGTGTATCCTTTGTTTTCATGCCTTCTCTCCTTCAAAATGCTGTTACACTTAACAAAAAAATCCAAATCTAATAATAGAAATTATCTGACAGGAATTCAAATTCCAGCTCAAGAACTCCTATTCCAATTTTGAATTGTGGCAGAATTAGGGACTCCACAGATCCTACTTCCTGTCATTTTTCTGTTTTTCTTTTTTCTCCCCAGAATCGAGCCCTATGGGTTTAGCCACAATCAAACAAGCTTAGAAATTTATACATAAACTTTCCTTCATTTTTAGATGAGCACTTAACACACACTCTGCATTGCAGAAAGGAATTGGATATATAGGAGTTATTTTTCCATTAGAAAGCATTTCAGTCACTGTCCAAGACAATAAAAAGCAAATTTGCATTCCATAAAACCTATAAAAGGATGAGCATACTATTGCCAAAGAAAGCATGTTCTTGATTTTCTGTGGCTGTTTTCAGGGAAAGATAATGATACAAATATGACAAAAACACTAAGAGATGCATTCACTTCTTTAATTACGGAAGCATTTCTAAGATAAATATTAAAATTATTCATCCTTAATGTATGCATCTTAAATATATTGTCTCAATATAATCCTCTTCCAGGACTCTGATTCACCTAGAGTTGTGACTCAAAATCTAATAGCTGAAGATGTTTTTGCTTTTACCTGGGCATGCTTCTGCACTGTTGACTCTTGCCTTTCAGAGTGACATCCCTAAGGAGTACTTGCAGCACACCCCAGCCCCACTGCTTCACCTGCTGCATGAAACAAAGCTGCAGATCGTGCCCAGGAGCAGGAGTGGGGTGACTGCAACGCTGGCCAGGCAGCCCCTGCAGTGTGAGCATCAGGCAGCAGCTGCCATGCACACCCAGAGGGTCCAAGTGACACCTCAGGGACAGGGGATTGTCCCTGCCGGGACAGTGGATTGTCCCTTCTCGGACAGGGGATTGTCCCTGCTGGGTACAGGGGATTGTTCCTGCTGGGACAGAGTATTGTCCCTGCTGGGACAGGGGATTAGTCCTTCTGGGACAGGGGATTAGTCCTTCTGGGACAGGGGATTGTCCCTGCTGGAACAGAGGATTGTCCCAGCTGGGACAGGGGATTGTCTCTTCTCGGACAGGGGATTGTCCCTGCTGGGTACAGGGGATTGGTCCTGCTGGGACAGGGGATTTTCCCTGCTGGGTACAGGGGATTGTCCCTGCTGGGACAGGGGATTGTCCCTGCTGGGTACAGGGGATTGTCCCTGCTGGGACAGGGGATTGTCCCTGTTGGGACAGGGGATTGTTCCTGCTGGGACAGGGGATTGTCCCTGCTGGAACAGAGGATTGTCCCTGCTGGGACAGGGGATTGTTCCTGCTGGGACAGAGGATTGTCCCTGCTGGGACAGGGGATTGGTCCTTCTGGGACAGGGGATTGTCCCTGCTGGGACAGGGGATTGGTCCTGCTGGGACAAGGGATTGTCCCTGCTGGGACATGGGATTGTCCCTGCTGGGACAGGGATTTTCCCTTCTGGGACAGGGGATTGTTCCTGCTGGGACAGAGGATTGTCCCTGCTGGGACAGAGGATTGTCCCTGCTGGGACAGGGGATTTGTCCTTCTGGGACAGGGGATTGGTCCTGCTGGGACATGGGATTGTCCCTGCTGGGACAGGGGATTTGTCCTTCTGGGACAGGGACAGGGGCTGCTGATGTGGGGTCCTGGGCTGTGGGGTGAGTGGGTGAAACCCCAGGAGAAGACCCAAGGGGAAGCTGTCTGGGACCAGCTCAGCCAGAGCTTACAGGTCCCAAAATTTTGCTGTTTTTCAGGTGAGAGAAAGCCAAAAGCACTTTGTATTTTGTGAATAGGGCATTTTGACAGTCATAGTGGTGTGTTCATGCTTTTTTTTTTTTTCCTTTGAAAGCAAGTGGAGGGGAGCAGAGGAAGGAATTAGGTTAAGATTAATGTTTGTATTATCTCTCTTCTCATAACACTGAATATATTTTCAAATCTGTCACTTTGAGTTGGGGTGACCAAATGCTTAAAATTAGTGTTCCCCTTTTCTAGGAGAGTATTCTCAAATCTTTTTTCTGCACACATTTTCAAAAGACTGAAAGAACAGCGAACTCCTCATACTTTTGTTTTCACATACAGAGGCTCATGACAGTTCAATTGTTCCAATCCAAGAGGAATGATGGAAAAGGAAATGAGGAAAGCTCAGGTGGAAAGCTGCAAAATGGATGTGTCATAATTTGTATATCAATAATTAGAAACTGAGCAGAGCAGATGACAGAATGGTCATTTATTAAATGTCAGACAGAGTGTTTTCTCTGTACATGCAAATAAAGGTACCTTTATCCTGCTACAAAAAAAAAAAAAAAAAAAAAAGAAGAAAAATAACTACTGAATGAATAAATATTACTCAGGGAAATTGTTAGCTGAGGAGGGGATTTGAGGATGCAAATTATGACAGAGAGCAGAGGGCCAGAATATTCAGTTTGAGGCTTCCTAAATTTGCCTAAGCAGCAGAGCTTCAGCTGAAACCTCATTTTCACAGTATGCCCGAGGTTATACTGAATGAGCAGAAAACCTGCACATAATGCATGAAACAGGAAAGCCCAAGGATGCCAGGAGAGACTGGTATTCAGAAAAAAACCTGTTCTATGAGAAGACCTTACCCCAGTATTGTTGCACCTGGTTCTAAAGCTTTTGCTAGAGCACAGAAGCAAAGATAATGGCAAGAACTAGATATGACAAGGAACCCCTCTTTTCACCTTTGTTCACAATTACTCCATTTAAGTTGCAAAATTATGTAATGAGCAACTCAGAAAAATAATTATGATTTTCCCAATATTTCTTAAAAAAATAAAGATAGTAAAAAAATATATTGGGGAAAGATAAAAGAACAGAAAAGAAAATTAGTGAATGCAAGATTGATAAAGGGAATAGCAGTGAGGGAGAAAGGCAAGCAAGAATTTAGTTTTTATTATTCTAATTTTTATTATTCCATTTCTGGTCACTGATACTTTTTATCAGTGAAAAAAAAGAGGCAGAATATTACAACAGCAGTTTGCTGCTTACAGTTCAAGAAACATCTGAAGAGGCAGCTCAAACTATTTACAATATACAAGCTGAGTATTGTCTAAAACTTAGTTACAAGTAGAATTTAGCAAGGAATAGTTGATGAAATATATATGTTTTTTGGAAAAGAAATTTAATTTTTCTCAGATCTAAACTTTTATTTTGAATGTTTTGAGTTCAGCTATATTTTTTCATTGCTCTAGCAATTTGTTTCAGTAACATTTATTTTTACTGTGTTTAGAGCTAATATTTTAACATAAAGTTACAATTATTCCATACTAACAGCTATAATTTATATTATTTCCAGTAGTTTCTATAGAAGAATTTGACTGTGATATTCTGACTTACGATCCAAACTGAAACAAAAGCATATTTTGAAATGAAATTTTTTATTCTAGGAAAAAAAAAATTCAAGGCCCAAATCTTTCTGTGCTATTCTTAATTTTTTTAAGGCACTCGTGGAAATTCAAAGTAAATGAATAGGGGAAGGAATAATGTATATTAGAGTAGGAAATTACCCAATAGAAAATAATAACTGTCCTGCCTGCTTTTAGACAAAACTAATTAAAATATTTTCAGATGTTCATCCAAAAAGTGTTCATGTTAGAGGTAACTCGTTACATGAAGCCTGTCAGTCATCATATATTAGCATGAGTGCAAGTATGAATTTTGAACACAAAATGTGCAAACATTCATTTGGAAGGCTATCAGTGCTCGAGAGAAAAATGGTGATGCTGTATAAACAAAATCAAATAGACCCAAGAAAGTGTGAGTTAAATTCTTATGTGTACAAAATTTAAAAAATATGGAGTTAATATTTCTAAGCAAGAAGAAAATGTATTTATGCATTCATTTATAATTATTTTATTTAATTATTGTTGGAGTCATTTTGACTTCTGCGTACTTTAGCAGCAGTAACTTAAATAATTTCCATCACAACTCTTTAGACAATAGAAAAAAAATTCCTGTCTTTTCCTGTGGGTTAAATTAACTCAGCTGATCTCTCCAAATCACTTGTGGATGCATTGTCAAAAACTGGGTTTAGAAATTTATAAATTGTAGTTCTCAGTACATTGCAATGGAGGTCTTTATTTATGAGTTTTCATTTAGAGTCCTAACTTTTCTAGTCACTGAAGAAGAGTAATTCTGACTACTAATTTTAAAAGTAGTTTGTATGATTGCTTGAGGTCTAGCCTTGTGCTCTTTCCTTCCTTGCTGCAGGCAAGTTCCATCACTTAGGTAAATGAACACGGAATAATAATTGCATTTGGTGAAAGCATACTGGGCCAAATGCTGGTAAGCTAATTTCAGCTCTATAGCTCCTCTCTGAATTCCATTTTGGATTTTAACATCAAGCAAAAATTAATGAAACTGCTGAATGATCTGGCTTTTTTTATAGTCTTTTTTGAGAAAATGCCACCAGTATTTCCACTTCATGTACTTCTTTTTCACAGAAGTTTAATTGTTCCTGAATTTGTCTATGATAGTTTTTATTCAATACTTTGTGCAACTACACTGCATTTAAGTAATTAATACTCCTTCAGGCTGAAGTATTTGCTCTTCATTAATAAGGACAATTATTTATTTACTGAATATCCATTAGATTGACTGATATATAAATTTATTTAAGTGATTTATCTGCACATTTGTGAGGAATGATTATTTTCTTATGGTAGGTTAATTGCCATAGTGACAATATTACCAGTATATTTCCTATCCAAAATTATATTTTTCTTTTCACTTAAGTGTATATCACAATCCTATTATAAGACTAAGGAACTAGTCAGTCAAGGGTTGATGAATTATGAAGCGTAAATAACTTTAAATGGTTGGCATGTTTAAGTCTTTCAGGTTAATTAAGGTTGAAATTAATAATAAACAAATGTTTTTTTTTCTATTATGCAGTGAATGACTATGAGTAGCCATGACTAAAGAAGTTGATGAGGTCTTTCCATAATATTATGGGTTTATCAAGGGAAATATTCTGGAATAAGTTTAGGATTAGAAGGACTGACACTTTCATGTCTCTTTCAGTTGCCAGCATTGCAATCAAGCAGGTGCTGCTTGTACCAACCTTGCATCCGTGAGAGAAATCAGCTGACTCAGGTCTGTCATGTCCTAATTGTGCTCTGGAAAATTTGGAACAAGTATATTCAGCTTCCTACTGATGGAAGGTCAGGATGATATGACATCCTTTCTGTACAATGCTGCACTCAGCGGGGACTTTCAACTACTTTCAAGATGGAAAAGATAATTAAAAAAGATAATAATCTCCAGCAGTTCTGGTCTGTGAACCCTTCTAGAAGTGCTAATAGAGTATTTGGGCTTCTCTTTTTGACAAATATGGATTATTCTGTTTTAATCAACGAATTAAAGACTTATTTTAAGCAAAATAATACCTATACTATTTTTAACTCTTTTACATGCTTTATTATCTGGAGATAATAGGAGCCAGTTTATTAATGATGTCACTTAAATTTTCCTTCACTTTACACTTGAGAATAATTTTGAAAATTGTAAAGTGATTATATAATAGTAGTGCATCATTCTATTTATATAATTTGTATATGTGCAATGGATATTATATAATAATTATATTTTATAATGTAAAATACTTTGGTTATATAATTATATATGTTTTATATTTCAGACACCAATGTGAGTTTACGTGTATTTATTCCTGTATGTGCAGTGTCTACTGTAAGAAGGCTGTACTGAACAATAATTTGAAACTATTCATTTCTTTAAGTAGACGTCTTGTTCCAAAGGCGAATATTACATAATGAATCACTGGCTCTACTACTCATGGAAGTGTTATATTCTTAATTTTTCTCCTGATACATGTCATAATCTTAGGCTCAAAGTAAAATGCATGTTTTATCTTTGTGTTTAAGAAAATGAGATGCTGATTTCTGCCAATACATTTTGTCTCAGAAAACACAAGCAAAAAGCTCATTAACATCTTTGCTTCTGCTGCCTCTTAGAAGAGAATTGTTCATTACATTGAAAATGCAAATGCAATTTCATAAAGCTTGTTGCAACTCTTACAGATACATACAATACATTACTGAAGAAGGAAGGTAGAGCTCTTCATGTCATTTTAAGGTTAACATCTATCATATATTCAGCTATGCAAAAAAGTTATGTAACAGAACGGGGGGGCAACAGGACTGTTAGATTTCAGAATCATTTTAAGACTAAAAGAATGAAGGTTTCTCAAAAAAAAAATTCAGAAAGATGCACTTTTATTTCATATATTACTGTAATTACAATTATTTATAATAGTCCTATAATTAATAACAATAACTTAATAAGTATAGATTGATTTAATGAAAATTCTACAAAATAAAATTGTAATAGAAGACACATTTATTCTAGATAGGGAGTAGAAAGAATCAACTTAGAAAACCTGTTCTAAATAGATTTTATACTGCATGAATAACTTTAAACATCTGTTTTGCCTTACTGAAAGCAGTTGAATATAAGAACTAATATAATTTTTAGCATGTATTTTATTATATGTAAATACCAAATTATTTCCTGTAATTAGGACTGTAAAATGGTGGTGTAGTTAGATCTTGATTTGTAGCAATTCTGGGAAGAGACAGGCCATTTGCTTTTGAATATCTTGCTCACTAAAATAAAACAATGGCCATTTCTAAAAAAAAATTTACTGTTACGTGAGCAGCGAGTGAAGAGTTTAGCAACTTTCATCATTTATCTTAGAGCCAAATTGCTAAAAAATAAGGAAATGGGTGTTCTGATTGAATTTTGAAGTAAAAACTTCAAGAGTAGTAATCAAAATGACACTACATAAAAATGAAAAATAGAACCTCCACCACTTCATAGCTTCAAAATGTGTATCTTCATTATTTATAAAGTTTACCCCCATTTTCTTTTTTTCTTTTATTTTCCTATAAAAAAATCCATGCTTTTTTTGAATTCAGGTGTTTCCTTACAGACATTGTAAAGTCCTGGTTCTTAAATGACCGGGATATCAATTCTCATATTCTTCCCACTTTACTTCTATTGGAAAAGAGTATTGCCTTTAAAATGTATCTGCGGAAATATGGAGGCATTTTTCCTTATTAAATACTCAGGAATGTAACTAATTTACTCAATGAATTTTTTAGAAGCCAGCATATGAAATGTTTAATAAAAATATAGTTACAAGCATGCTCTCAGATTTATTAACCTTGAAGTTAGTTAGTTGGAAGTTAGTTGTCAGATGTGTATACTAACAAGTATACTAGGAATAGAAAACTAACTTTCTGTAGTTTCTGGAAACATCCAATGCATTTCTTAAAAAAAATTTCTTTTACAAATTTATAAAAAAATTATTATTAAAGAAAAAAAATTGCTCATAATCTATATTTTTAAACTCTCACACTAGAACTGGTCTGTATCTAATTTTAGATTTGCTAATACTCTTTCCTGCTGGCAAAGCTGTTAACTGAAAGTCTATCTCACTATATCACTTCAAGGTCTTTCACTAAACCATTGAAACTTTTAGTCACTGCACACAGGTGTGCCCATATCAATTCCACTGGCAGTGTGTCTGTTCCAGTTTTTGGTATTCCACACAGGAGCTCAAATTTCCTCAAGTGCTGGTTTTGGCTGAGCTGTTTGCCATGTACCAGACCGTAGGGAGCCACATTTTGGATTTGTGGCCAAGCCAGTGCTGATAACAGGGCGATGTTTTAGTTATTGCTTGCACAGCGTCCAGGCCTTTTCTGTCCTCACACCATCACCACAAGGAGTGAGAAGGGAGCAGAGCTGGGACAGCGGAGCCCAGCTGACCACAGGGGTGTGTTCTGGGCTGTCTGGGGTCATGCTCAGCACACAAACAGAGGGGAGATGACGGAAGCAAGGGACGTTCGGAGCGATGACGTTTGGCTTCCCAAGTCACCGTAATTGTGACAGATCCCTGCTTTCCTGGAGGAAGCTGAACACCTGCCTGCCCTTGGGAAATGGTGAATGAACTTCTTTTGCTTTGATAGAGCATGCAGCTTTTGCTTTGCCTATTACATTGTCTTTATCTCAATCCACAAGACTTTTACCCTTCTAGTTGTTTCCCTATTTCGCTGTAGAGAAGTGAGCAAGAGGTTCCAGGGATCTGAGCTGCCCACAACTCAGAACTAATTGGGAAAAGGTTTCTTGAGTATGGAGAAGGAGTGAAACTAATTGTTTAAGCAACTAATGCTTGTAGGACTAGTGTCTTTACGGGCATAAAATAAAAATATAATATGTTTAAAAGACATTAGCTCCAATTTTAGAATTTTTGCTCCACTTTTAGGGCTACCCTGTGTTCTACTGGTAACTCATTTTATAAAAATATGGAGAAGCAAATAACTTTAGTTAAGAAAACTTTTTATCTAGAAGAGAATGAAGCTGTGTGAGTTGATCTTACTTTCTATGAAAGTTACGTTGATTTATACTAGTAAAGATTATCAAAGTATTAGTCATGGGAGTTTATCTAATCTGCCTTCAAGTTTTTACCTCCATGACTATTGTATAGGACAGAAATGTTAGACACCTAGTATGGCGTTAATTTTTAGTGAAGAAATAATATTTTGTAGAATCAAATTTAGTCATAAACACTTCGAATAATCCATTATTTAATTCCAACCCCCCACACCTTGGGAAACTTTAGAAGTAGAAAGTTTTCAAACTCATAAAAATAATGAAAGATATATCTTTCATTATAAATCTTCAGGAACTGTGGTACCTAGGAATAATGCACTTCCTTTGTCATCCTTGTAATTCAATGGGCTGTTTTCCAGTATATGTGAAGTTGCCAGTTAACTTAATTTCCATTCTTTGCAAGTCACCTTTTGTGTTTACCTAATGGAATTATTTTCAGTGTTCTGAAGGTTTGCATGTGTTTGTATTTCTCACTGTTTATATGATGATGAATGTAAATTTATACTCATTAAACACAATTAATTCTCCTGATCTATCCATGCTCACAGTCTTCTCACTGACATTGGTTTAGATTCACAATTATTACTCCTCTGAAAAGGAACCATAGTTTTTTATTATTAATTTTTAACCTAATGAAGTATATTGTGTGCAGCTGTATCTCACATGTATATTTATATAATCTCAGCAGGCAGTTAGTTTACACTGGAATTTGAGCCATGAGTATTAATCTTTCTCTGTCAGCTTTCTCTCTCTCTTTTTTTTTTCTCCTAATTTCCTCTTAAATTCTGGGTAACTTAAAATTGGATAATTAGAGTTTCCTAAGTCCATGTTTTGTGAAATGCTTTATTTCAAGTGAATGGTGCTTTAAAGTTTGCCAAGTACCATTGTTTTCCAAAGTTTGTGAGTAAAAGTTTGTTGTGCAAACTCCTGAAAACATTGTCTCATGTGCTGCTGCAGGGTATTAAAAAAACCTAAGCCCCTTTAAAAGAGCTCGTTGAGCGAGTCCTGGCCCTTACATTGCTACCTTTTATTTAGAAAATTAGGAAATAAAGTGTTATCTTACCATTTGTAACATCTGCTGATATTGCATCCAGTAGTACAGGAGGACTCATCTTGCAGCAATATGTTATCAAAACAGGAACAAACATTTACCTGTTTGGGTTGAGTTAGAAGGTGTCAAATAGAACAATTATTTAGTATGGATGATGATAATTTTTTTTATTTAAAAAATACACAAAAAAACCTCCAAAAAATCAGTAAATCATTTTCTACTTCATTTGGAATGCTTGCATCATTTCTGACACACTTCTACTGTTTGTTACACTATGAATATTTTTTATTAATAATCTGCACTTGGCAAAGACAATACCAGTGTAGCATGGCTGAGAGCGGAATTGCCCAAATCCAAAAGGAAGCCTTTCATTTGATGTCAATATTTTGGACAAGCTACTTCATTATTTAACTTTGTGTTTCAAAAGAATGTGTTTGCAGTTGGGCTTATTCTGCAGCACACATGGAAGTGGCACTGCATTCTGATTGTTTACCAGTTGTACTCCATGTATTCTCAAGGTTATTTTTCACTTTCAGGAAATTTTCTCTTTTTCATGTTCAGCCACCCTTGAATATTGACTGCTCTCTAACAGGACTCCTATACTGAGGATACCATTTATACCCAACATTTGTCCTCCAGAAAACTTTTAAACAGCTGCATTGTCATTAAATTCAAATGAAAAGATAAACAACATGGATTTTAATTGTCTTTACCCCAGAAAAAATGAAAAGTTCTTTTTACTGTGAATATAAATTTTCACACTCTTAAAATTAATTTGTATTTCTCATTACTGCTCTACATTTTCTGTTACAGCACTAAGAACTCTGTGACTCTTCTAGATGTCTTGTGGTTACAAAATTCTCTTTGAAAGAGTTAGAAAGGGAAGTTGGGGGTCAAATTAACATTTTAAGTTCAGAAAAGATAAAATACTGTTGGTTTTGCATAGGATGCTGTTTGGCAAACAAGTTGCCCTTGAGTCTCTTTTATGTACTTTATAATATTTTTGCTGAGAATTATGAAACATGTTCTCTTTCTAATTTTCTTTTCCCTATGCAGAAAAAATAAGAAAGAAATGAAATAGAAAATTGTGAGGTCTTTCTCTTCAATTAAAAGTGTGGCAAAGGAGGCATCATTTGGTTAAATCAGCAGTTTTTAAAATTACCTATTATTTCTCTTCATTGTGTATCCATTTAAACAGATTTTTTTTTTTAAAGTGAAATTTTTAGGGTAGCATTTTGCAATAAATCCTTTTTTAATTAACACTTCAGGGGAATTTGTATGAGCAAGTGTAGCAACAGTGGAAGGGCACATGTCCATTTGGCAGGAATATCACCATCAATAGGCGTGGCTTGGTAGCTATTACATAATCCCTAGAAGAGGGTAAAATAGAAAATATTCTGGGCTATAACTAATTCTACTAATATAATTTGATTAGAAGATACAGTCACCTAAATATAGGCTGACATAAAACATCTAGACCACCATGCCTCCAGAATCCCCTTAAGTATGGAAACACCCACATTAGTGTATTCAGCTTTTTGTTTTGGGAGCTTTTGGTCGTTTGCTTTCTGTTGTTATTTTGGTTTGGTTTGGTTTTAGGGTTATTTTTTATTATTTATTTTGTTTTGGTTTTAAATTTAATTTAATTTATTTTGTTTTCATTTACCTGCACAATATGTAACAATAGCATCTACTGAATGTCAGGGATGTGTACTGGTATGTACCATACACAACCAAACCCAAAAAGGATGGGTTACTACCGATAAGATACTTAATTTTAAGATTTAAATTAGACAGATTTAACTTCATGCTGTTCTTTTCATGAAAAGTATTCCTTGCCTGACTCCAGCTGTCAACAGACCTAATACTTCATTTTCCTCTGTTATTCAGCCTTTGAATTAATTATAATAATTTAAGCGCTGATGTGTCTTGTCATACCCCTTACTTGGTTTGAGATTAACAATGGGTTTTCCAAAACAATGAGTCATTATAAAACAGTCTATAAAACTGTCTATAAAGTAGTTGCAGATGTTAAAAATATTTTTAACAAACGAACGTTTCTTAGGGCAACAGGATAGGTTTGATCTGCTCTTTCCCATGCTCTTGAAGACAAATGCAGCCACTTACATCACAACATTATTAAAGAGCTTCTTTCTGCTAAAACATACTAGTAATCAAATGACACTTTAGCTGCCCTCTGATCCTTTTTTCTCTCTCTTCCAAATGGCATTTTAAGAATGACATTTAGACAAATATTATAATTTTGACATGAGTAAAAAATAGATTTAGTTCCTCAAAATATAAAGCAATGCTAGAGTTTTTGAAATGTATGTGATACAAACATAGAATATCTTGAATTGTTTGGCAATTGTGAGACAGCTTTTGAAATTAATTTTGCAAAATTTCAAAGGTATCTGACATTGACTATGCCTGGAAATGTGACACATGAATATTTCTAGTGCTGTTTGATTACCTAAAACTAAGAAGACATATTTACTTCTTGAGAATGTTAATATAACATTTATAGAAGTTTATGGTTACCAAGAAATACTTTTATTTCACAGGTGTGCTACAGAAGTCAAATGTAAATACACTCTTTTTTTAATTATGAAATAAAAAATATTTTCCTATGCCGACTATGTTTAAATTACAAGAAAACCTTTTCTAAGTTACACCTAGAAGCTATAAGTCAATTTGATACCTACATTCTCATTTAGCTGAGGTCTTGATTTTTCCTGTAGAAATGTTAGTCTTGTATGTGTTGCTTTCACTCAGAATCTTCAAGACATAAAAGGAACATTGCTGAAGAACACTCTGAGATACAGCTCTGTCTTGGCTTATTAATATTTGCCTGACTGAAGGCTAAGCTTTAGTTCAACTGCAGGGCCTTACAGATACAGACAGAGATTGTACAATTGATCCATAATTTGTATTATTTTTGAAAATACTGGTATTTAAAGATGATTGTAAATCTCTGCGTGCAGCTAAATATGGGATCCCTAAACACACAGCATTTTGCAGGCTGCAGTAGTGGATTTAGAAGTGATTCTGATGACACACCTTCTGAAATGGAGTTTCATTTACACCCTTCTAAAGGGTGCTGGAGTGCTGTGGAGGGTTCAGAGAACTACAATAGTGACTCAAGTAGAATAGTTTTAATAGACAGTTAAAACGGGATTTGATTACAATTTTAGGCATTGGGGACAGAACATTTCACAATAGATAAGACTTCAATTGAATAAAGGAACAACTAACTTTGGTTTAGTGAAATTTCAACTAAGAAAAGAATGAGTTAGAAGACAGATCAATATTTGATTTGAACAGTGTTGATTAACAGGAGAACAATAAACAAAGTTCTGTGAAAGTCACTCATAATTCTAATAATTGAAATCATAAATAGGTTTTTTTCTAAAGGAGATATTTTAGCTCCAGCATAAGTTTTTGATCATACAAGTATGAAAAAGGACAGTGACACAATCTTCCATGGTGAAGAACTACTAGACGAAATTCTAACATTATGAAATATATTGGCTAATTCATAAAAATATTTATTTTAGGAACACTGAAGTATTTAAATATTTTAATTTTTTAATAATCTGTGAATATTGTTAATTTAATTAGAACAGATATTAAACCAAAAGGAAGCAGTACTGAGGGATAATTTATTACCACTAAACTGCTCACAAATACATTCAATGCTGTTGTATCACAAGAATTCAGTTGTGGTAATCAGCTATAAACATTAAAGAGGCAGAAAAATAAATATCAAAATATTTTAATTTCATACCTATAACTATTGAAAGGGATGTGCTAAATGTTTTAATTACCTTGGCCATTTATGATCTTCAAACTATTTTCTTTGTTTAAATTATTAAAATTACTTTAAAACAATTCTTTTGATTTACTTCAGTTTTTATTCAAGTTCTTTTGATTGAAAAATAGCTGCTCATGGTTTATATCAGAGTACAGAACAGACTTTCTAATCTGCCTTGATACATTCAAATTGTTTTTTACCTGCAGGTCAAGTTATATGACTTCTAGTTACAAAAATTGAATTTCTCCCTCTGCAGCTCATAACTTGGTATTTGAATTCATCATTACAGAGCTTTAAACAGCCATCTCCATTGACTGAGGATATTACTTGTTTATCTGTTAGATAAGAGACGTGGTGAAATATCAAAAAGAGTGAACAGTCAGTAGTGCTTTGGATTAAGTTATTATGCATTGAAGTCATTATACATTGACATTTCCCACTTTATCAGTGAAGTTTCAAAAAATATAAACATGCACATTTATTTTTATGCAGCTTCTATTTTCTGTGTATTTGTGTTAGTGAGAGGGAATGTTATTTATAGTACCTTGAATTATGACAATGTCTTGGTGCAGGTGTAGGTATTGTGTCATCTTTGAAGTGTAAGAAGTATACTTAATGTTTTATTGTTTGTATTTTAATGTCTGATTCTATAGGAAACTGTTACAGCAGTCTGCGCAAGGTATATCACAAAACATTATCAGCAACACATGATCTCCAAGACAACTTTTTGGTTATACTCTCTATTAGGATATAGCTGTTCCCTGACTTGGATGCAGCTATTCCCAAGGTTCTTCCCTAGATGTTTCAAAGACAAAAGGACAAAGGATATTGCCAACCATCCCCTAGAGCCCTGGGCTGTGTCTCTACCCCATGTCCACAGGAAAGGGCTGCCTTGCAAAGGGTAGAAGGAAGCCAGAGGGGACACTGGGCTGCAAGGTGGCTCAGGGACAGTGCTCAGATCCTGGGAGTGCAGTGGCCATGGCCAGACCGTAAATCATGAGCACTGTCAAGGTGCTTCTGAAGGGCTCCACAACACTCTGAGGTACTGGTCACTTCTCCCAGCTTGTCATCAGCAAACTTGCTAAGGGGAATTTGACATGGGAATTGATGGTCCCCATTTAGTATATATTAAAATAAACAATAAATGGAAAATGTTAAATATATTAATCCAGATGCAATGAATACCAGGTAAAAAGTGAATTTTATGTTTTCAAGTGAGGGAAAGGTTGGAGAATGGTCTATTCAGACTAAAATGAGAAAGTGATGCACAAGCAAAATGAACACAAAGATTCCCATGGGAGAACCCGACAAGCAGTTTCTTTACTAGATTCACTAATAGAAAGCAATGAGCAATTCAATAGATTTAACCTTCCTTAACAGAAAGGGTAGATGCATACATGTTCAGCCTTGGCAACAGACAATCTATTATTTCTCAATCAAGAGTTCAGAACTTTTATCTGACTGCTGTTATACTCCTAGCAGTGTTTCCAATGTACTCCAAAGTACCTTGTAAGAATTTGCAAAGTATATTGTAATAATGTACAAAATATCTAGTATGAAGCAAAACTGCAGTGCAGCAAATGTCCATGTGTAAAGGCTGTCAGCCATTCACTATTTCAAAAGACTCAATAATCATGTACCAAAATCTATGCATGTAGGGAAGAGCTAAGTCCATATATGAAAAGAAAGCTACACAAGAAACATCTTAAGCTTGTCTAATATGAACATTTTTCATTGTTTGGTAATGCTTCAGTTTTCTAATTAATGTCTCAGATTTAAGACATTGCACCTGACTGAAAAGAAAGAACTTGAGTCAGAGCTATGTCTCTTCGGTGGGATTAAGATCTTTTTTATATCACCATTTTTGTAGAAGGTATAAACTGTTGATACAGATAGTGCACTTACTGTTAAATTTAAAAATCACAAAGATAACACAGTTCCTACCAGATTTTCTTTTTAATAACCTATCAATTACATGTCACTCAAATCTTTAATTTCTTTACCTCTCTAAGCAGAGCCTAACTGCTTTTGCGCACTAAACCAAGTCAGTAGCTGGACTTGTTTATTCCCCAGATAAGACCTTTTACCTCAGACACCTGAAACATGGATTTCAGTTAAAATACACTATCAGTGCCTTTTTTCTGTGGATATTTCTGCTAGACATCTTATAGGGATTCTGTATCATCCTAGGGAATTTATAAAGAACTGATTATTTTATCAGAGGTGAAAACAAGTAATAAAATAAAAATTATTTGTGGTCACTCTTCTGTAGGGATCTTAGAAAGTAATTAAATAATGCTCTCATTAATATATTTGGATCAACATATACTCTATAACAGTATAATATTCTTTATGATAATTCTTGGTATTTAGTCAGAAGAGAGAGGTAAAAAGATTAATCTATTTGATTCTTACAAAGTGAGTATATGACAGCAAAATCATAACAAATTATGGTGCCAGTAAGGTCTTTTATACATATATATTCACACTTACATAGTGCACAGAAGTAATAATTTTTTCCTAATGGCATGAAATCTTTCCAATCACTATAATAAGGTGAACATCTACTATGTGACTATCAAAAACTGGGCATAGACATAAAAATTGAATTAGCTTCTATGGGTACTATTCAGACCAACAACTTTAACCATTAAAGAAATAGAATAAGTTTTACACAAAGTATTTGTGGTTTTGCAGGTCTTCATCTTGAATAACATATTATTCAAATTAAACAAATACTGAAAATTTATGACTCATTTTTCCCAATAATTTAAATGTATTATTCATAAATAGAGCCCTATGTAATTTCACATATAAAGGGAGCTTCTATATAAAATTGACACAGCATGGGAATTTTTAATGTAAATACATTGTATTGGCTCCAAAATTCTCTGATGGTTTAGATAAGGAATTCTGTCAAGCACATGAATTTATAAGAAGTTCAATTTATATTTTATTACTAGGGAGCAAGCTTATTTTCACACAAAGTAATCTGAATTTCTGCTTCAATGACTTCATCCACAAAAATCATTGTATTGTTAAAATCAGTTAAACTCCTTGTATCTTTTACATATACTAAATCAAACCTATAAGACTAAATTCAGTGGTCCAAGAAACCAAAGCAGTTCAAGTTTATACTCTTTCAGATTTCTATTTAAATGAGAGCCATTTAAAGTAATTCAAAGACACAGTCATTTTGCTAGTAGTACAGCAGCATTTCTCGCCAAGAGAAAAACCTGCATTGTCCAAACTTTTCCTTTATTGCTCCAAGCTGCCAGCACCTCCTGAATCAAGAGAAGTGTCTGTGTGAGCTCAGTAATCTGAATCACATTTGACTGGGTCCTATTTGACCTTGTCCTCTATTTCCCTAGAAGTCTCACAAACGTAAGCAAACATTGCTTAGTTCTGACCAGACGTGAATGGAGCCCACATAGATACAGCTCTATCTTTTGGAAAACAAAAGATAAATGGTAATTAAGGTCCCTTTGATAAGCTTCCTAGTAGGAAAACCTGAAACACAGTATATATGTTTCCTTTATGGGATGTATTAAAGACAAGTCATAGACTCTAACAGTAGGATATCAATGCTTATGACATGAACATTTCTCTTGGTGACCCTTTGAGACCTACACCTGGGTGCTGCTGTAGGTTGTGATACACCTGATCTGACATTGCTCTGAAATTCTTCCAGATAAATGAAGGATGACGTGACTATTTTTACTATTTTTGAATCTGTGATTTTGAAGATTAAGAGAGAAGTATTTTGTTAGTGGGGGTGCTTGATACTGGAGAATTTGAAAGGGTTTGAGGGGAAGAAGAGAGAAATCTTATTATTCTAAGTCAAAGATAGGATGAGAGGATACTGGGACACAAACAAATTGAAGGTATGGATTAGGGAGGTGAATGAGGATCTCAGCCTCAGTTGGAACATACATACAAACTATGGCACTCCAAATCACCAAGTTATAACTTGCTACTGATTCTTTAAATTTACCACACATGCAGAAGTTGTGGTAATTTTTAAACTCTTCATATCCCTTCAACAGCAAGCATATTTGGTTTTTATTTTTTTTCCTGCAAGCTGTCATTTCAGTTTCAGCACCAAAAAAGGCCCAAACACATCCATTCTTCCTATTTTGGTGATGATATCATCATCATTCATTTAGCTACAAGTCCTTTTTTCTGTCTGTTTAGTAACCAAAATTCCTTGATGATCTCCCATTATGTATTGGTCATATTTTCAGCTTCCTATATCTATGTGATCAGTTGGATATAACATAATTTGGCAGTGTAGAAAGCAGGTCTCCCAATGTGTTGAAGTAATGGAAACAGGGATTATGTCTTTGGTAAGGCAGAGGAGTAGTGCCTGGAGCAGTTGTCTTTGCAATGACAGCAGCGAACTTCAGTGAGAATAAAGGTAAATGTCTATCTTCTTGACATACAATATGGGCTACTGACTCATCAAGCTGTTTCTCATTTGTCTCGTTAGATCCTCATGCTTTCATTTTTATGCTCCTTGCAATTAAGCTCTATGTTCTTATCAGATTAACAATTCTTTTTTGGAAGGGAAAAAATCCCACCCAAACACCCATATGCTTCTCAAAGGAGAAAAAACACACCTATTCAGTGATTGACTGGTACTGTGGTGCATCTTTCAAAATGTGAGCCTTTGCTATCTTCCAAATTTCTATTTATATGCATGCAGCTTGTTGTAAACCCGAAGGGTTTCCAATATGTTGTTGTAGGGGTGTGTGTGCATTTATTGATTTAGTCATAATTTGAAAGCAAAGTTTGCCTATTTATAAAACATGAGACATGACACTTGAAAATACCTCACAGAAAATCCTCACCTTGAGGACAGTCAACCAGTACTTCAATGAAATTAAATGCTGTGACTAATGCCAGTAATTATCCTCCTTTATTAATAGCTATAAATGTTTCCATGTTGGTGCTTACCAAATTGATCTGTTTTAGTGAGTGCTGAAGTGCAGATTTATTGGTATTTCTCTCAGTATTGGAGCAGGGGAGCAGCAGACACAGATCTGCTCAGAGAAAAGTTAAATGGCATTTTTTTGTAACTACAAATATGTGACATGGAACTGACAACCAGGAGAAGTTGCAAGGAGGATTTCTGAAAGTCTTGTCACTGCATTAACAAGATCTGAGTACAACATCATCAGTACAAGACCATCCCCTCAATGCCTAATATAGCTGAAACTACTTGAAGATTAAACCAAAGGACCACACATGAAATCTCACAATGTAAATATGTAATGTTTTATGGAGGAAGAGTAATGTTTTATAAGTTGAAAAAGGGTTGTGCAAAGAACGAGACCAACAGTGACACTGTAGCTACAATCATGTTTTTCATTTAATTCTAATGTCACACACCAACAATGAAGAAAAATTCTAACTTTTATTTAAAATTCAAGTTTCAGTAGAGATATTAGGAAGGTACTGTACTAATACCAAACTAATGAAGAAGATTTTAGTACATTCCCTTTTTTTTTTTTTTTTTGGCTTGTGCTAGAGCTGAGTACTACTCCAGTCACCTTTTACTTTCAGAAGATTTAATTACCATTATTAAATTTAATTTTTCGTTGATTAATGTGCCTCAAAGGAATTATGTTAAGGTAGCATGCTCAAGGTCCAGACCCTATATGCAAATAAAACAGATACAGTTAAAAGCCTTGTGATTTGTACTCCTTATTGTAATAGCATGCAGTCTTTGATGGCAAATCTGTCCTGTCACAGATTTCAATCTGACCTGACAGAAAACTTGCAAATGTTCCTGGAGTAGCTTTTCATTTTAAAAGAAGATAATGCATTCAGCTAAAAGTACGAACTGCAGCAAAGTCTATGCTTCAGACATCTAAGCATATTTTCAACATAAGTATTTATTTTGTTATGAATATTCATCTGAATTTGTTCTACAGCACTGCTTGCATGCCTAATTGCAAACACTCCACTATTGCATAAGATACAGCCCTAGCTGTGACAAAAGCACATTAACAGTACAGGAAATGTCAATTTATGTCCAGTACACCAAGGTGCAAAGTTTGCTCTCAGATCTTATGAGGGACTCAGAAAAATTCCACTCAAGTCCATGACTGCAGAGTCCTGTGTGGTCAAGCTTGAACTCATATTCTTGGTTGCTGTCCAATATTCTCATCCTCTTCAAACATAGATCTATTTCTGGTATCCACAGTGCATGATGCAGATTTCATTGCTTTCTGCCACAGGTTTTTGTATTCTTTTGGGAAGTGAAGCTAGGGACTGGTGCAACTTGAATCCATTTCCTCTTGTCCTTCACTTTTTACCTTGGGGTAGAGACTGAAACTGCCCTCACCACAACATCTTTTTGGGCAGTTAGAGAGAACAATAATGTCCTTCCTGAGCTTCCTTTTCTCCAGGCTGTACACTTCCAGTTTCCTCAGCTGTTCCTTGTCAGACTTGTGCTCCAGACCCTTCCCCAGCCCTGCTGCCCTTCCCTGCTCCCTCTCCAGCCCCTCAGTGCCTTTCTTGTAGTGAGGGGCCCAAAACTGGACACAGGATTTGAGGTGTGGCCTCAGCAGTGCTGAGCACAGGGGGACAATCCCTGCCCTGGTCCTGCTGCCACACTATTGCTGACCCAGGCCAGGTGCCATTGGCCTTCCTGGCCCCTGGGCACACTTGGCTCATGTTCAGCTTGCTGTTGATCAGCATCCCCAGGTGCTTTTCTGCCAGGCATCTTTCCAGCCACTCTTCCCAAAATCTGGCACATTGCCTGGGGTTGTGGTGACCCAAAAGCTGGACACAGTATTTTATGTTGTTGAACCTCGTGCTATTGACTCAGCCTGTCCACATCCCTCTGTAGAGCCTTCGTAGCCTCCAGCAGATCAGCACACTGCCTAGTTTGGAGTGCTAGGTGCTCTTGACACCCTCATACAGATCATTGGTAAAGATATTAAACAGGATTTTTCCCAACACTGAGCCCTGGGAAACACCACTGGTGACTGATCACCAGCTGGATGTAATTCTGCTCACCATCACTATTTGAACCTGGCCATCCAACCACTGTGGCTTCCCTGACATAAGGACTGGCTATAAAAATATGGATGATTCGGTTCTGTTTAATTTGTTGGTCTTTCAAATTATGACAATACCATAATGTGCCAATTAATTTTACTTCTATGGTACTTTTCTTTCTTTCAATCTGCTTTTCATCAAAGGAAAATTAAGAAAAATTAAACCAAAGATGAAGTCATGACGGTTTTGAAAGGATTATGAAAATACTTGTAAAATGGCGCATAAAGGTTATTCTGAGCTGCAGCACAGCTCAATCTAGTAAGTCATATTAGGAAAATGATCACTGGATTAGAGCTTTCACAAACAATTTTGATGTTAGTTACTGCCTGAAAATAAAACAAAAATAGAACTTGATGTTACAAATGCTAATAGGTGTCGTTGGTTGCTGGAATGTCTATTTTTAATACACCCAGGTTTGAGCTATGGATATGTTATTAAGATAAACAGACATTGTTAATAAAATTGAAACTTACAGTACTGTCATCTAGGAAACCATTCATAGAATAGAAAGATTGATTTTAATCAGTGAATGCATGGAAAAATACAGAATGTTTCATAACACTGAGTTATTTGAATGATTTACTCCCAGATGGTATTCATATATTCAGCCTCTCCATTCCTTCCAAGGTGAAAAACAAAAGTAAACAAAGAAGAAAACACACTTGTTTGCTCTCATTGAAACTATCTTGAATACTTTAAACATAATAATTTCAAACCATGAACTCTTCATCTTACTAAGATTCATTTTGTAACACAAGAAATATCAACTATATCTAGGAAAACTAAGTTGTTTTCCCCATTTTATCCAAAAGAATAAATCATATCAGTGATGTTGCATTTTCACCACTATTGAAAGTAAATAGGAAAATATTTTATAGGAAATATTCATTAATTTATATATGAGGAAACTTGGAAAAAAGTTTCCAAAGTCATCCAGTTGATGATTTTGATGACTCAAAGACTCAAAGACTTTTACTAGTAGCTCATATACTTAAATTGCTCCCAAGCATAGAATAGTTTTGCTCTGATTGTGTGAGTGCTCAGTAATTAATATAAAACCAAAGTCTGTGCTGAATCTGAATCTATTTTCTGCTGAAGTGCTGTGTGGGGCAGAGCAAAAGGGGGTGGAGTGGAGCAAAAAGGAGAAAGGAGACTCAAGGAGAGGAGACTCAAGGAGAGGAGACTCAAGGAGAGGAGACTCAAGGAGA
>JAWWMU010000001.1:102426489-102440491 GCA_035048155.1 Cinnycerthia olivascens | reverse complement strand
CTTTCTTTCTTTCTTTCTTTCTTTCTTTCTTTCTTTCTTTCTTTCTTTCTTTCTTTCTTTCTTTCTTTCTTTCTCTCAAAAGATTTCAAGATTTTGACTTTCAGCTGGCATCAAGAAACTAAAGGCTGTAATCCTGGATGGATTTCCTGAATTTCAATTACATCTAGCTGCAAATGAAATTTTGAGTGTTGTTTTGCACTGATAGAGCCAAATAATGGAAATCAATGGGGAGAACTAGTTAAAGAGGCTTGGATGAGCATCTTAAAGTACATCCTTGAATTTTGAAGAGAATTGATACTGGATCTGCTGCATTACATGCTATGAGAATACCAAATTTGTTTCAGAATCTAAGTTTCCATCCTTAAATTATAGTCTTTGTATCTCAACTAGACTTCAAAAGATGGTTCAAAATTGATAGCATGCTTCCACAATCAAACCAAATAAAAATTGGGGGAGAGGGGAGAGGGGGAGGGAAGGAGAGTGGCAGTGTCATTTTCATAGGGTTAGTAGGGTTTTTTCAATTTCAAGTTTTTAAAAACCAGACTCATGACTTTAGGGGAATGACTCACATGATTCCTGAATTACTTGAGTCAGATATCATCAGAATTTCTAGACAGATAGTTGTCTCAATAATGTTACTGAAGAAAAGGTTGAGCGAAACTTTCTACTTTTCATTTTCTTATATTTCTCACTTGCTTATATACATACTGTAGAGAATTGGACTGAGAAACCAGGACAGTAGGAATTTATGCATTGATAATTTATGTATGGTTTATGGCTTTGGTTTACATAATTCTTTCTTTATTCAATAATAAATGCATAGTTGCTATAGAAACTGCTACAACATAGGATTTGGATTACTGCGAAGAGGCAGGGCATTTTTATAAACAAATAAACACAGAAGACACATAAATCAAATGCTAATCAGCACCATGCATTTTCTTAAGACAATAAAGCTTGAGTTTACCACTTTTTTTGAGGGTGCAGTGGGTTCAGAACACAGACTCCATCTCTTCACTGGCATCCTCTAATGTATTATTGATAGGGGTACTGAAATTTCTTTATTTCCCAGTCCCAGTGACTCCACTTCCAAATAACTGTGTTCAACAATTTGTTTTTAAGCACAGATGGTTTCCAAACAAGCTTTTTATTTTCTAAGTGTTTACTACTAGTGCCTCTTAGGAACCTGCAATATTAAAGTATGACTATCTTAGAGGAAGATACTGAAGCCATTAGCACTGCATTAAACCTAAAGGAAAGAAATCTGTGTTAACTGTATGCATAGGACAGAAGGGACAAATGAGTTTTATTTTATCTATTACTCTCATTTTCAGTTCCTTTTATATCTCGCTTGTCTATTTTTTCCTCTTTTTGAAAATTCTTGGCTTTTCATTGCAAATTAAAAATAATTGCCGTTCTCCACCAACATGCACACACACCCCCCTCTACTTCATAATCAGGTCTATTAAAATCCATCCCTGTTGCTATGTGAATTCTGTACACTTCTACTTTTCTCTATTTCTTTATTCTGATTGACTTGCACATAACAAAATAGAAATTTCAGAAAAAATATTTGATATTTAGAGAAAATCCCAAGCACAGTTTAAATCTAATCAGTCAAGAACAATGATGGTGTTAAAATTCATTTATTTTTATCTTTCCTACAGTGGTTTGGGTTGGGAGGGACATTTAAAGGTCATCTAGTCAAATGTCCCCAGCCATAAGAAATGACATCAGCTGGGTAAGGTTGCTCAGAACCCTGTTAAACCTGGCTTTGAATGCTTTCAGGAATGGGGCATCTACACATCTTTTTAGGTTAAAACCATTGTCTCTTGTCCAATTGCTAAAGGTTCTACTAAAATATATGTCCCCTTCATTCTCATAAACTCCTTAAAAAATTAGAAAGCCAAAATAAAATCTCACTGGACCCTTCTCCCATCCTGTTTGGGATTTTCATCACCCAGGTGAAGAATCTTCACTTGGCCTTGTTGAACTTGAAGTTTATATTTTACTGACAATTTCATTTTCAAATGAAAAAAAAATTACCAAATTAAATATCTATTTTACCACAGCCAAAAAATTTTTCTTTGTTATTAAATATTTAACTGCTCAAATTAAAAAGTTGTTTGCTTCCTGAAAAAAATTTCACCAGCAGTAATTTTAATTTTCTAACAAAAGGAATATTTTGCAGAAAATTTCTACTTAGGAAAAAAAAATTAGCTCAGCTTTCACAATACAACTCAGAGAATATCTTATTTACATTTTTCCATTATTCATCAAAGTGATTCACTGTTACCAGGGAACAGCAGAAACAGTCCCACAATAAACAGAAGCTAATGCAGTTAATATTGTGAATTTCCTGCACTGAGATAATTTTTAAGCCAGAGTGCTAGTTCAGATCCTGATGGCATTCTGCAGTTTGTCACTGTTTTACCATTCTGCACAGAGGGCTTCAGCTCTGCACAGCCTCCCTGCTTGTCATTTCCCCTCCTGCTGCTAGAGGTTGCTAATTAGGCACAGTTTTCCATAATCTTTTTCTGAAGCGGTAACTTAAATGCCTGGATCACTTTGATGCCCTGGGTTAGGAAAACCCCATGTGCAGATGAGCTGGGGGAGGTAGAAACAGACTTGAGGTGAGGAAACAGCAGTAACTTCACAGCCTTTAACCAGCCCCACCTAACCAGTACATGCTGCCTTTGTGCCATGAGGAGCATCCTCTAAGGAATGACGGGGTGCAAATCCTCTGAAGAAAGAACAGAAAGTGCTTCTATGGGGTTTTTGTCTTTGACTGTTTTGACATTTTTGCAAAAGTTCTATTCTCTCTTACATGACGATTTTATTTTCTCTTCATTGCCTAATAAAATACATATTACACCTTGCATTTTTAGGTATCCAAACACATAGATTAATGAAGCATTAAGTATATGTAAATTAATTACTGGTTTATAGAATTCATATCCCTAAACATGGTTACACACTAAATGCACTGCAGTTAAACATCTAAATCTAATAAATTACATCACGTCCTCTAAAGCTACCATCTAATTAGTGTCAAATGTTTACTATAATTAAATTCTATATGTCAAATAGAAAAAAAAATAAAAAAAGATGATGTGAATCTGCTTTGCAACCAAATTAAATAGTTAGTATGGGGAAAAACACTAAGAGCCTGCAGTAACAAGAAACTTACAGCAGTTTTTTCTGTGGATGGAGAAGCCTCAGTATATTTCACAATTACATACAAGTACATGAGGTATCACTTCAGAAAGGAACAGAGGCCCTCATTTTGTATAATTTATTTTTTCAGCTGATGCAGTTTTTCTACAGAATATGAAAAATCTTTCATTCTGAAAGGTGAAATTTGTAACAGTAATCATTTTCTTGAACTACAGCAGCAGAATAATATCTCTAATTTTTGTTAGACTGAAGAAGAGGGTTTTGGAATAGATTTGTTGCATGGGTCTTCCCTAAAATGTTTTTTTTGTCAGAAAATTACGACTGTTCAAAACTTGTATATCAATACTTCAGGTATTTTGGTGACTGCACTGTAGAGTTCATGTTAAGCTATCACAAACAGCACTCTCATAACCACTTAAAGCTCCATATAAATTCCTATGGCTGCAGCGTGGATGTATCCCTGTATCCCAGCATGCTGGCAAAACATGGGACATAGAACTGCATTCAAATGCAGCAGTGCAGACAGAGCTCTCCAATCACATGTAGCTCACACTTTCTATCAATGTCTATTTTACAGTTTGTCCTAATGCATTTTTATTTTTTTTTAAGTTGAACAGTTATATGAATGACAAAATAAAGAAGCTTCTGTTTGTTTTTAACTGAAATTCTTTCTCTCCAAGGAATCCCTGTGAGATGTTTACTGTGTTTCTCCTATTCATTTCTACTACCCAAAGTGGAAATGAAGTTAATGATTGCTTGTGATGGGTTGACCTTGACCAGATGTCTGGTGGCCATCAAGCTGCTCTATCACCCTTTTTCTCGACAGAATCTTAGAGTTTTCACCAATACTCAGGAAATTTGAATGCTATTGTAAAACAGGGCTCCCCCAATTTCCCTGGGAACACTAAGGGGAGGGGACAGACTGATCCTTGATTACTTCCCCATAAACCTATGCACAGGATTGTGGCAATACATTAGTGTGTGCTTGAAATCCAGTTAGCCACCCTGATGATGTGTGCAGAGCTAGATAATTACAGATAATACCACTAACATTTAGAAGAATGAAAATTTACCTGCCATTTTGCTTGTTTCATGCTTGCACGTATTTGTGTTTTCTCATACTTGTATGCCAGGACATGGTAAAAGAGTAACTTATGATGGGGAAAAAAAAAAGAAAAATATAATAAATGCTTTGCTTACTTCAGTAATGCCATCACAGCAATGTTCAAAGTAGTAAGGTTTATCATAAGGTTGTCATTTACAATGTCACGGATACAAAATTCCTTTAAGGTTCCTCTCTTTATCAGTAAAAAGATGCATAAGGCCAGAAGGCTGCTGCATTGAAATTTTATCAATTTACAGTTAAATCATATTAAATAGGAGCATTTTTCCAGAATGATTTGCAAATGAAAGGGGGCTAGGATCTTTATGTAAGTACAAAGTATGGTATTAAGGGGAAAGAGAAAATCCTGAAAAAAAGGCCAACCCTGCTTTGGGATCACTATTACAGTTGTTCCTATGGTAACCAGCTATTTGTGCTGCATGCATCATCATATATATTTCAGGAACTAGAGTGCTAGAAAAAGGGGAGGGGAAAAGAGCATGTATTACACTAAATTAACTCCAAAGACAAACCCATATTGAAATACTTGACCCTTTGATTCAAAGCAAAACACCTTTGTATGACTTCACCCACTTGACACATGGAAGTGTGGTTCTTGGGAAAAAAGGCTACGAAAAATTGGCATGTGCTTACTCATCTGCGTGTTCTGAACCATATCCCTAATTCATTGCTAAATGGCAGTTTCAGTCTTGTCTGAGCTGCACACCCCAGGTGCCAAGGGGCTGAAGTGTTGGTTGCTTTCCAGACCACATATGTCCACAGGACCTTCAGCACTGGGAAAACACCAACAGTCTTTTGAAGTAACTGGTTTTCACAAAAAAGAAGTCCAGAGAGGAGATTAAATTACCTTTCAGAAGGTCATCAGGGAGACAAGATCAACATTCAATAGTGTTCAGTTTTTGGTACAGGTAAAATATGTTGCTCTCCAAGGTTTCTTTTTTTAATGCATTCAGGGATTTGGTGTGAGGTCTTCAAATGCTAATCCTCCTGGGAAGATGCAGAAAGATTCAGCTGGTTCTCAACACCTGGACTGAGCAAACTAAGCTGGTAGCTATCGAAACATCCTTTCCATATCATATCCTGTATCTGTGAAAGAATTTAAACCTGAAACTTATCAAATTTCTGTAGTTAATTATAAAGCTTTGTTATTTTACAAAGAAGCTTCGTTATTCACACTTCCAAAATTATGCTACCATGGATAAAATAACCAAATTCCAAAAGTTTTGAGTTCCTACCCCTGCTTAAATATACCACAATTCCAATTGAAATCAAAGGGAAATAAAGACTCCCTATGAGATACTAGATTCCTAAATACTTTTGCATAACTGTTTTTCACTTATACAAATCAGGAATTAAGTGGAATTTGTTAGAACTTATTCAAAGCATCCAAGATCAGACTTTAAATTTCTCTTCATGTCTTGAGTATGCCTCTCTGCCTGTGCATAAGTACTGAAAATGTCAATTTGCATTTCCTGTATAGGTTAGTGTAAGTTCTAAAATGTATCATTCTTATGCTGAAGCATCTCAAGAAGCCCAGCCTGGTGAGCTCTGAAACTATTGAACACATTCAGGCATCCTATAATAGGCAGATGTGGTTGTTAATTTTTTCTAAAAGTATGTTATAGTGCCACCATCTATCTTTTATGCAATACCTCAGAGAATTTGTCTGGAAGTAGGAGCTCAGTTCAATCAAAAACCTATCAGAGATCCAACCCACATATGTCTCAAAAGCACCCTATCATCAATATATACATTGTGAAGTTCTCCGAGCTGCACTGCTGCGCAAGGACAAATTTGATGTTACAGAGTATACTGAGACAGAGGAAAAGTGTTACTTTTCCACTGCCTTCTCTGTGAGGGGGAAGTTCTGGCCCTTTTTTCTAAAGTTCTGTCTATATTTCAATTATTCAGTCTCTGAGTGAAATGCAACCCTGTGAGCAGAAATTACAGTTACAATTTCCCCCTCAAGGCTGAGTGCTTTTAGTGCTAGACCAAGAAATCATACCTTTTTCTCTCTTTTCTTTCTCAATAAATCTTGAATGGTTTTCAGTACAATGTTATGGGATCACATTGACAGGGAGCTCAAGTCCCACTAGGTTAATGTGCTGCCTAAATTTTTTCAACATTTGGCTAGTGAAGCATTGTCTTAAACTCAGAAATAAAATAGATATGTTCATCTTGAGAAGTTGCCTGAAGTGTGGAGATCTGAATTCTGTATTTCCACCCTTGCCTATGCATCACATCCAAAACAATATGACAGGAGGCATGAAATGTGAATCTGAGAAATTGAGAGGGGGTCTGCAGTTAGAAGGGCAGGCTAAGGTGGTGGTACGGAGGAAAGGTGAGAACAAGGAAAAGTTTGAGATCCTAGTTAGGAAGACTGAGAAGTGTAGTTTTAGGAAGATGCAAAGTTCTTCTGTGCCATCTGTAAGATGGGGCATGGAGTTAAAGCTCTTGCTACCCTACAAATTTTCTCAGGAATTTCCAGAGCCATTGGACGTACCTGTAACTCCTACAACATTGCAGTT
This sequence comes from Cinnycerthia olivascens, assembly GCA_035048155.1. NCBI lineage: Eukaryota > Metazoa > Chordata > Aves > Passeriformes > Certhiidae > Cinnycerthia > Cinnycerthia olivascens. Next base: position 102,433,663 of record JAWWMU010000001.1, on the reverse strand, counting down.
GTTCCTAAGGGTTATGTCTGGCTGTCCTGAGTTTGAAAGGCTGATATCTTTCTGTGACTGGTGGGCAGGACCATTATTACTGCTCTTCTTGATCCAATGTAAAGGAAAAGAGCTGTTGAAGATCTTTCAGCTTCTTTATTCTTGTTCTTCTTCTGTGGAAATTGTGACATCTTCTCTGAACTGGACTCACAAGACTTATCACCAAACAACCTTCAGACTTATCCAGATCCTTGCACTAAGGAAGAAAAATCACAAATGTTAATTTATTGTGCAAAAAAATCATCCTGCAAATCATAACATCTCTAAGTTCCTTGGGCTTTAAACTATGTACAATATGTATTATATTTTCAAATTGTTTTGATGATTTTAGTGTACCTCCCTCCACATGTGCATTTATACATCAGCATATTTATTCTCCAAAGCATCCTAAATATTCAATCTGTTATTTCATATATTGTAGATATGAAAGTGAGAACAATCGACAATAACAGAAAAATATTCAACATATCTTATGAAGATAAAATAATCAGAGAATGTGAAAAAATCAATTATTATTCATTTTTAGTAAGGTTGAAAGAGATGTAAAGACTTAATTGCGGTCTTTACAATATTTTATATGTATTTTCCTTACATAGATATTTTAAAACTCTTTCCTAAATTCCTGTATAAAAAGAATCAGGTGAAGAAACTAAAAAGGTAACATACATTATTTTCAGTCTTATATGTAGAATTTCTGACTTTCTTCCTGTCTCCTTTGTTTGGGTTTTTTGGTTTTTTTTAATATACATTGGTATTTAATTGCTTAAATAAAGCTTAAAGCCCATTTTTCTGCAATAGTTTTGTTATTTGTAATTTAAAAATATGCAACATCTTTTTAAAAGTAGGCACACTCCCAAATTTCTAGAATAATAATAATAAAAACACACATAGTAGTTTACAGCTAAAGATTGAGATAAGATGTTGAAGAGGAATCTGAATATTTTTCAAAGCTTCTTCTGATGTTTATGGAGCTGGAACACATTAGAAAAATTATGGCCCACTTACAATAGATGATTGTACAGGGTTTTGTTGGAAAAGACGAGTAATATCTCTGAAACAGAGCACTCAATTTGAACAAAAATTGGACATTTTTCATGTTTAAATGAGATTATCCATTCAACTACAGCTTTGTGTATCCATGTGAGCCTTTTCAAATGTTATAAAGCTGAATTTTTGAATGTTGGTGTGCTGAAATAGCACTTCACAAATGTGACAATTCTGTAGTTTCTGCTCTTTACAGATATCACATATACTCCATTCCAGAAGAAGATTCCCTTTCACTGGTGCCAATGCTTGCTCTTTTTCCAGATTTTCAAGTTAAACATTCAAAGAAGTTTAAATCAACCACATTTTGAAGACATCCTTGACTCTGCAGTTTCTTTTTTCTCCAGTGGGAAAGAGGTTATCATCCCAATGTCAGTATGGGCTGAATATGCAGCTGATTTCAAAATCAAGCACTTTGGATCAAGAAGTATCAGGTCACTTCTAAAGCCACATGTTACACATAAGAGTGACTATAAGGATATTTGTATACTGGGGCTTTTTTTAATAAATAAGAAGATAAAATAAAATTATGTCAACCATTCTGCAATAAAGAGAAAAAAGAGTAAATTATAGGATTGTGTACTGTTCTAGATCAAAACTTACTTGGAAAAAAGGTTTTATTGATACACAAATAGAAAACACTTTACATCTTTAAAAATAGTTACACTTTTCTATGCCAGTCCAGCCAAACTCAAATGTTGTTTTACTTTGGCAGTTCTAATGAATAACACAGTTACATATACCAAGAAAAATCATCTATTTAAGCTATAACAATTAATGTTCTGTCAAAAACTAAAAAAACCCAAAATTTGCAACAGAGGAAAATCAATTTGCACTTGTCAAGCAATTTGTTTTCAAACATGTTTTAATAACTCAAAATCTAGGTGAAGGCATTTAAAATATACAAGGTTCATTTTTATGCCTTTCAACACAAGAGTACTGTAGAATATCTGGCACAATGCTAGAGTTGACCCTGAAGCAGTGAGGCAGTGTGAGGTGAATCTGAGGAAGTAACTCAGATTAACAGTAACTGTACTTTATGGTGGAAATATTTTTGTTCGTTGTCTTGATTTAAACACTACTTTAACGTATTGTTAAATAAGCTTTAAAAATGTCCTGTTGCTTGCTTTGATGCTTAACAGTTTTTAAGCTAATTTTGCAAACTGTCCTTTTTCTCACTACCATCTTGCAATTTACAGTTCACCCTCCAGCTCAAGCTGCTACTTTGTTTACACCTCATCAAATTTCCTTTAATTCTATTCATCTCCTCTGCTGATAAAGACATCTTTCTTTTCCCCTACTGACTTGAAAACAGCTCAGTGGAAATCAGTACATCTCTTGCAAAAGTTAATAATGAGAGTGAAATGATTTTGTAGTTTCATGTTTGGCATCATGGCAAATAAAAGGACTTCCAGCAGAGCTCCATCTAACCTTGTTTCCTCTTTAGAGAGAGATTTGCCTCGAACACTGGTGTTGTCAGAAGTCTGCTCTCCTTATAGTGATATGGCAGAACAGGATTCTTATTACAGCCATTATATGAAAAGAAAATTTTCATTTATTTCAGCTCACAGAATCAAACCTTAATTACTCAGTAAAATTTGTGGGCTTCTGAAAGAGAGTACAATAGTTCTGTCAACTGAAAGGCTAACCTGAAAGGCTGTAGGTAATAGAAATAATACAGATGAGATCAAAGCGAAGTGAATCAGTCTATGAATGCATTTTAAAGTCTGAACAGCAGTACTGAGAGCTTTTGCAATGCTCAGTGGATTTAACTTTGAAGATGTTTCTCCTGCTTATATGAGGGAGCCCTGTTTATATCACATGAAATCCCTGACTCCTTTCAAATGGAGTAACAATGCGAACTCTGAAGGGTGACACATTTTCTGATGGTGTGCTCTTTTCAGGGGATGGGGCTGGGCAGCAATGGATGAAGCCATTGTCTGCCTCATCCTGAGCACTCCACTCTGGAGGTGTTTCACCTTCCAGCAGCAGGAGCCTCCCCGGAGGGGAAGATGAGCAAAAGCTGGGCCTGAAAGCTTTGAGAGGGCTGAGATGGAGCAGGCAGAGGAAGAGGGGTCTGAACATGTAAGCTGCTGCTAGAACTGCATCTGGAACCAAATGGGTAGGGAAGATTTGGGAGAGCAGGGAGATCTTCCAACAGCCTCAACCCAGGCTTCTGGTTCTCTGGGCAATGTCTTCCTTCCAAAAACTTAGAACGCACTCTATGGAGTTAGCATTACTTTTGCAGAGCTAGCATTAATTTTGCAGATTTTCTGTTAATATATTTTTCTTTCTCCTGGTCATCAATAAAAAAATGCTTTAAAAATCCCATTTTTTCTATACAAATAAAACCTTTTTTAACCTTAAAGCCTTGATGACAGCTTGCTGTACACAGCATAAAACTTTTCTACCAACATTGACCTCGAGGACCATAACAACTTTAGAGTCTCATCACACAATGAATAAAATTAATATAAATCAACTACAATGAAATGAATTTTTAGCCAGGTTGAGAGAACTGTTTTGCTTATTGCTACTCATCTTTAATTCATTTCTACTCATCACAGAGGCAAAATTTGCTAGAGATTTGCTCTCTGAGTTGGACCATAGAACAAATGATTGGCTCAGTCATATGAATCAGCTGGAAAATTCAAAATATTTTGTGTAGCAATAGACTAGACTTAAGAATTTTATTTTGTGCCTCTAACTCTAGAGAAAAAAAAAAAGCATTAAAAAACCCCACAACAAAACTGTAAGTTATGAATGCTAGTTCTGTTTTCTGAAAGGAATGGAACAAGATCCACAAAGTTTTATCTCTTATCTGTAAACCAATCTACAAGTGAATTATTACACAAAGTCCCAATTGTATACTGTGCATTTGGACCTTGATATCAAACACATGGCAGGTGACTGCAAACTCAGAGTTTCAACAGTTCATATTTGGATCTGTTCTTTATTCCCAATTACATTACCAAAGATAAAAATAAGCAGAGACAAGGAATAACCAACAATATTTGGCAAGATTCAGGATAAGATTAGGCAGTTACATGGATAATAACAAAATCATATCTCGGAGTACATTGGGTTGGAAGGGATCCACAAGGATCACTGAATCCAGCTCCTGGCTCTGCACAGACCCATCCCCAGCAGTCACAGCAGTATCATGAGTATTTTGGATACATGGAACATAAAGGTTTCTTTGTGAGGAAATGAGGTTTTGATCCTCTTCTGCACCAATTGTCCTGACAAACTGCACTCAAGATGTGGTAGGTGCAGATATTTTTAAGTTTTTGTATTCATATCACTACCTTTTACACTCTAGTGTTCCTCAGTAATACTATATGTCCTTTTTTTAATACATCAATTATTAAGTCGCATAGTTTGAGGAATCGTTTCACTGTTTGGGAAAACCACTCCTCCCCTGGTCCTTCCCTAATTTGCCTCAGTTATAAAAGTTTTTTTTTTGTAATAGCCTCACTAAACTACTAGGTCTATAACAGAAAAATTAATACAGCTTCAAATGCCCCTCTGAGATTTTTCATCTGAAAATCTTGTAATTTACTAGTAAAAAAAATTGATTCTTGTACTAATATATATATATATATAAATGCATACTCATGTACACTTAAAGCACAGTTCTATGCTCTGCTTAGAAATAAGCACTGCATTTTTCTTATTTCTGATGGATTTACAAAACTTTTTCTTTGGTTCTTTTTACATGGCTTTAAGTAATTTTACTCCCTACTCTTTCTAATTTTATCTCTATAAATTTGTTCTATTCTTCTGCAAAATTATTCTTAGACATGTAACAATTTCCAGCATCCTGGAATTCCTTTCTGCTGCAGAAGTCTCTCTCAGTCTTTTTGACATTCTTTGACATCAGACTAATTTAGTGTTGCATTCTGAAGGGTCTATTTCAGATATTAATTCTAATGCAATATGTTCCTTAGATTGCATTCCATATCTGTATTTGCTAAAGTCTGTTTATTTGAAACCCAGTTTTCTCTCAGTGTTTTTTCTCACACTTCTTCTGTTCTTGGAAGACTGTTCACTGGTCTTTTGAGATGACTTGCACTCAAACTACCTTCTACATTCAACTCTTAACCAGCTCTTTCCCATTAGTTGAATTCAGGTCTAAAAATAACTGCTTCACTAGTTTTCCTTCTCCAAAACACAAGTTCTAAGTCAAAAGCTGTTTTCCTGTAATGTAGAGAATCTGTTACAGTTTTCAATATACATAAACACAGTTAAAAAACCCCAACACCTCACTTACTACAGCTAACACTCATTTTTTTTCTTGTGAAATAAAAATGTCTTTTATATTCCATGTTATTTTAGCAGTCTGTTGGTTTTGCAAGAAGGTGTTTAAGGTACAGTATAATAATTTACAGCATGGTGGTGTATGTGGTGTCTTCATTTATCACTTAATTTTATCTCTGAGTGATACATTCAAAATACATGAAAATCATGTAAGTTGAAAAGGGGTAGAGTGGCTATTTCAAGTAAAATCCCCAAGACTTGTCATTATGAAGTGCATGTTTGGTCTCCCAAAAGAATCAAAATAGAGTGAATACTGAAGCTGAAGCCAAATGAAATAAAATTTGTCAGTAATCAGGAGAGCAGCAGAGATGTCTTACATGTTTCTGGTACAATAAAAAAGTCAGAGAGAGAAAAGATGATATGTACCTGACATATCACACCTTGAACTAAAAATAATTGTGCTTTGAAACATAGAATGCATCCTTTACTGTTACTGTATTAAACATCCTGACCTTTTCTTGGCAGTAAAATATTTTCTTTTTTTTTCATTCCCAAATTTGCTGTAGAGCTTGTCCAAAGAGCTCATCTAAGTGAGAATGATATTCCCCAAAGGCTTCATATGATGAGAGGATCTCGCCCTTTGCTCTGCAGCTATTCCTTCACAGTTATTGAGATACTCGTCCTCTGTAAAACAGTTCTATTTTCTTAGATCAAAACCATCCATTTCTCTTATTCAGATTTGCCTCAAGAAGCACTGAGAGAAAAATCTGCCTCTACTACAGTGTTACTTGGCTGAGAAAGAAAGAAATGTGCAAAATGCACTCTAAGTAAACCATGATATAGAATCAAATTTTTAAAATTTTTTTTTATTCTTTTTGTCATCACATATGAATTCATAATGACAAGGTATAGAACAGCAACACAGAAATTAAGAAAGGAATATACTGTTGCTAACATTTGAAGAATGTTAACAGTATATATTAAATGAGTAAATTAAAATGTTCCTCATAAACATTTTGATGCACTCATATGGCTCTATATTCTACCGATTATGTACTGCAATAATAATCCCAAATGAAGATCAGAATTTGAGCATATTTAAATTATTTATTATTTTGTTTGGTGGAAAGGATGTTACAGAAAACACATTTGGAACCAGAATTTTTCAGTGTCCTGAATGCTTCCTGCCAAATTGATTACCTGATATAATTTGAAAGATATCTTCTGTTGATGGATCATTAAAAAATGAAATTCTGAGGTGTCTCTCCCTACCTATCCAATTGCATATTATTATTTAATTGTACATGGCTTTTCAATTAGTGCTTATATTATTGTCAGGACTCTGAGTGCTTCTGCTTGCTTTGAATGTTGTAAATTATCTGCGAAAATGTGTAATGATCATTTAGAATTTATTGTAAGCAATTCTGCTGTAGGCCAAGAAATTTCTTTCTTTTGTACAGAAGAAACTTTATAGATAAATTTTGTATGTGGAGCTCTTTTATTTTTTTAATTTTCATTCATAGGTTTTAGGAGAAAAAAGATTAGATAAAATCCTAGTTATTCTGGATTTTTCTACAACAAAAAATATCACTGCTCACTCCTTCCAGCACACCAATATACATGTCTGTTTCAATTCAGGGCCTATGCATACGAAGATATCCAAGTTCTTTATCTTCTCAAAGGAAATTTGATCTTTGCAATAAATCAGAAACATCCACACAAATATAGCTATTGATGGCTGTACTGATAAGGTTAAAAGAATATGACAGGGAAACGCCACAAAAACCCCCTGCAAAATAATACAATATATTATTAAGGAGAGGAGAGGAGA
>JAWWMU010000001.1:102402622-102413934 GCA_035048155.1 Cinnycerthia olivascens | reverse complement strand
TTCCCTTAAGTCATTAAAGTATCGGTTTTAACTCAGATTCTTACATTGTGAAGTCTGATTTGTTGATCCACTTGCCATGGTAGCTGTTCTCACATCTCTAATCAGATTTATAACCAACACATTTTGCTTACTTCAAGCCCTAATAATAATAAAAGAATAAGAATTACAGAAATATCTAAGCATACATTAACTAAAATTAATTAAGGATTCTTAATATTTATTGATTTTTTTTCTCTGTCTGAGATTATGTCTGATCATGCTCTACCATATTGTGCCATAGCAGCCACATTGTATGTGGATCCACCTTACACTGGCCAGCCAACTGATCCATGTCTAGGTTCCTTATTCTGTTAATCAATTTATTAAATATTAGGTCAAAATCTTGGCAATCAAAATGTATTAGGGTATTTCAAGTCTTCAGTTTAATGATTTACAGTCTAAAATATGCATAAAGTAGTGCATTTCCATTCCTTACCCACACTTCACTTACTTTATCGAATTTTGTGCATGTATGTAGATCCATACGTGTACTTGAAAAGTTTTATTGCTTATTTTTAAAAGAAAATAGAAAAAATTGAACATTTAAACACGATATAAGAATTTTAAGCAAAATACACAGTCTTGGAACTGTGTATAAACTATGAAGTTTTAATGTTTTATTAGTTTAATTGAGAAAATAAACCCCTAAATACTTATGTATTTTAGGGTTCCATTTAAGATTTGCAACTTGTTGAAACTCAAACAATTTTTGCCTTTTTAAAAACAGTATTAAAGTGTATCTATCTAGAGCTAGTAATGTGTTTTCTGACACTCTCCTTGGTTTTGCTTGAACTCAATGCCAGCAAATGTGGCAGCTCTTCAAGTGTTTAAAATGCAAACATCATTTTTAAGTAAATGAACCTGCCTACACAGAATTTAAGGGTTTTTTCAAAATCTTATGGGGATCTTTTCTGTGAATATAAAGACCATGAAGCATACTTTGTTTTAATCATTAGTTCACTGTACTTGCAGAAGCCTCTAAGTGTGTAAGAAGCACGGACATAGTTAATAAAATTATCTTAAAAATACTTAGCTTGTAAATCTCCAACAAAAGATTCCATGCAAGTATAAAATCAAATTTATGCCAACCACACAGTTCACATCACCAAAAAGTTTCTGATTTATCTAAAACTATTAACTTTTTGCATCTCTGTAAAGATTTTCCTGTGCTGAAGTCCGCAATAACTTTTATCCATTTTCTAGGAGCATAAATAAGTAATATAACAACTATTCTAACATTGAGAAAATATAAAAAATCAGATTTCTCAGCATATCTTACTTTATTACATAAACATCAAAACAATGTTTTAGATTAAGAAAAAAACTGTAGGTGTGCATTTTTCAATTTATTTGAACATCTACCCGCAGTTTAATGTTTTATAACTGAAAATACAGTTATGTAAAAATAAATATTTGCTACAGTAAACAATAGTGGGTGCAGCCAAATAAACACATCTTTGCTACTGCTAGGAAAAGGCCACAGGCCTTGGATGGACCTGGCAGTGCAGTACCTGTCTGAACTTGCCAAAACCTGAGCTGGTTTTCATTTGTTTTAGGAACTGCTGTTTCTCAGAGTAGAGTTTAAGGTCTACAACTGCAAGATAGAAGAAAGTTCTCAAGAACTCTGCTCATCACTGTGTGACAGACTGTTTTAGCAGATGCTGGGCGAAACCCTGAAACTTTTCAGCTGTAGCTGGAACCACTGAGAAGAAGGTAGGCTGTGAGAAGAAAGCAGTTCAAACTATCTGGAGTGAGGAAAGGGAGGAACACCCCCAAGAACACATATGCCACCTGTCAGAGACCTCCTTATGGATGATACTGATTCCTCAGGAACAGCTGTTCCTTTTTGAAGAATCTGTGTCATTTTTGAGGTCCACCTTTGGTCCCTGAGGAGTCCATGAGGGGTGAAGACAACACCTGAGAGGGGGGGCAGGCACCAGGACTTTTTTTCCTGTGTATCAATTTCAGCTGCATGGCAAGTGAGGCTATTTTTGTATTAATGTATTGATTTGGACGATCAGGCTGATAAAATATTAGTTGAAATAACAATAGTCTTGGCTCCCATATGCTTATTGTGTTTTTTATTTTCCCCATAACATCATTTGGCATGTTACATGTGCAGTCACACTGTAATCTTACATTTATGTTCCTTTTCCACCAGACGGGCGACATCATGCGCCCAAAAAGCTCCAGCAGACTGATTTCTGCTGGGATCATCCATGTGGTGGGGTCTCCAATATGATAGTGACATCCACAGAAGTAAGGGGACTAGGGGCTTTCTTTATGCTTCTAAGAGCAGAAGATTCTACATGTCATGTATGTGGTGACTTAAAATATTTGCTGGTCAAATAATATTTGAAAGCTGTACTTTGACATACATAATTAATTAAAACTATACTTATCCACTCTAAATATGTTGATAATACATAAATTCATCCATCTTTTTAAATGCAGAAGTCTAATATTCATAAATGAAATAGCAACATTTTCAACCTGTGAGATATTTCTTGCACTGTGGATTCCAGGACTGTACACAATACTGCAGTTGAAGTTTCATAAGAGCAGGGTAGAGAGGGAGAATAATCTTCCTCAGCCCCTTGGCCTTACTTGTTTTTAAAAAGTAATATAAAATTTTGGTAAACTCACAGAACTGGTTTTAATGCAATTGTCTCTCCTCCCTACAGCACATCAGTGAAAGAGTATTTGTTAGAAAAATCAGAAGGTTATCCCTGTATTCAGCTTGTCCCTCAGGTTCAGAACTTGCAGATGCACATTTTCCAGTTCCTAAAAGCAAGGTTCACTTACTTATGTACCGTGTTTTCTCATGCAGCTCATAAAAAATAAAAGTCAATACTTTAGGGGGGGTTAAAGGCAGGAAAAAGAAAATCAGTGTGCCCCTGGACAGGGTGGAGAAAACACACATTTGCATATAAGAACAGGAATCTTAATTTTCTCTTTTGGTTTTAAGAACTGTTATCAGCTGCTGTCTAATTATTTGACCAAGCAAGATCTATAGACAGAACAAGTACTAGGATTTCTAATGCAGTACTCTCATATCTTATCATGGTATGTCAGCAGCCTGCCAACTATGAACCCTAGACCAAGCCCACAATATCCTAGATATGTGTCTCACTGAATCCACTCAAATTCTTACTTGATTTTATTTTTTTTTGCCAGGAAACAGATTACAAGTGGTTCCTCAAGATCCTTCCTAAGGCAAATTCATTCTATTGATGAATAGAATTCTGCCTAGAAAGTTTCAACAATCGAATCAACAATTTAGGAAGCGACAAAGAAGCATAAACATTTTGCAAGCCACCCCTATTACTGCATCAGGTGAGAAAGTTTCCAATGCATTACATTCTCCTGACTGTTTTGGAAATCTGGCACCTTCCTCCTTCCCAATAGCTCAATCTGATCAGTAATCAAAGGGCACCCTGATCTTGACTGAAAGTGCGAGCACTAAACAAACACAATTCATAAATATTTTAGAGAATGAGATGAGTTCTAAATTTTCTGTTCTAAGATAAAAAAAAAAGGTAAAGGTCAAATGGCCTTCTATGTGTAGTGCATTATCAAGACAAAATATTCTTCCCAAAGCAACAGAGGTCAAACATGAATATTAACTAGATTTATATTGCATACAGGATGAATATGGTGATTTGTGGAAGATTCTATTACAAACAGAATGTTTCTTTCTCTAGTAATGAACCTGACATTACAGTCATAATACTGAGGAAATTTATTGATAAACTAAACTGCTGTTTTCTTTATGTGAATACTCCATGGTAATAAAACAACCTTTCAAGGAAGAGAAAATTATACTCGTATCAGTAAACATCTGTTATATCAAATCTTTTTTTTTTATTCAAGGTAATTTGTATTGTTGAAATAACACACCAGTTTGTTTTCTATTTGCCCAAGCTGCCCCCATATATGCACTGATATCACAATCTTAAATAGTTCTAAAACCAAGTTTCATTTTGAAACTTTCATATTAAAAACATTCAGTTTCATTATGATTTTATTTTTTTTCAATATGCCATGTTAAAAGTTACTATCTTCTTCTCAACATCCAGGAAAACTAAGAGAAGAGAACATTGGCTTACTTTTTGAATAAATAATACATTTTTAATATGCCTTGTTTTTTAAACCTGATATTTCAGAACTGTTAGACTGTAGCCTGAAGGCATGTATAGCACAATATGGAGTGATGTACATCAGTCCCAACAGGCAGCAGCCTGGCCATACTGGTGCTCAAGGACATGGCACTGATGCTTTGCCCACCAGAAGTGAAATGCATCAGAGGGGCAAACAAGGTGAAGTTTATTTTGCTTTCAGCACCATCATCCTAAGACAAAGCAGTGTTTTGCTGCATCTTGACTTGAAATGTCAGTGATGAAGATAAGATGGAAATATAGTACCCATTTTTTTTTCTTGGTTGTTTGGTTTTGGTTTTGTTTGGTTGGGTTTGGGTTTTTTTTTTTTTAATTGAGGGAAAGCTCCGTATTGTATGTTTTCAGTAGTGTTTTCTACTATTCTTTAGATTTCATACATTTTTAATATGGTGAAAATTAAATACTTTTAATAATTAATTTTTCTATATGTCTCTCTGTACATTGCACTATATCTAGTACTACTCATGGCTTTATCAACACTGGGAGATGTTGGAGACTCTCAACAGGGGACATGCAGGGCATGACTTACATGCTTGGTTTGGTCCCTGCCCCACCAAATTTCCTCTGCTAAGTGTCATACTCAAGTACTCTTCCAGGCTGGCAAAATGGGGAAGTTGGATTACAAAGCAAATTGTGGACTTCAGCTGGCCCACAGCTCTGGGACAGTTTCTTACCAGATGAATCATTATGCTTCAGAAACAGTTCCAGATTCAAACTACTTTAAGGTCTCACTCCTTAAAAATTGTGGGGTTTGATACTCTCAGTGGTTTAAAGGCTATAATGAAATTTTTTCACATAGCAGCGATGCAGAAAGGCAAATAGATTTTTAATAAAATGATATCTCTCTATTTTTACTTGCTTAACTTCAGTTGTCATTTAAGACTGGATACAAATTTGGAACAGTTGATTTCAGAATTTCACATGGCTTGAGGGCACATTTTTATAACACCATAAAATCTTATATTCATAGAATGGTTTGGGTTGAAAGGCACTTTAAATACCACCTACTTTTAATCTTCCTGTCATAGCCAGGACACCTAGACCAGTTTTCTCAAAACCACATCCATATGTAACCAACCGAGATAAAAGTGCTTCACTGAACCATATTGAGGTACCATTGTGCTACTATGACCTGTGAGGTGTCAAGGTAGGTTTGAAGACCATACAATAAAACTTTATGTTTTAATTTGTTTTTTCAATAAATAAAAATATTTTCTACAAAGATAAGACTCAAAGATAATTGATATAGATTAAACAGTGAAATGCTCAAAAAAAGATTATTTTTATCACTCAAATTGATTATTTCATATGTTGATCTAGTCTATGAAATCCTAATCTTAATTTAATGAGTGCATTTTATAAACTTTAAATGGTATGAAATTAATAGCTTTTCATAGGCATTACTTTGGCATACATGTATGGCTTTACAACCAGTATTGATACTCCTTTTTAACCCTGAAAAATATTCCATGTATTTTAGAGTTATTATTAGCTACATAATTATTATTATTGTGGCATCAAAAGCACCAATTCTGATTAGGACATCCTTACTTATAATGCCATGGAGATAGGGAAACAAAAAAGATTAATAAAATGTTTTCTGAAGAAAAACACCTACAGGTAAGGTTAGGGCATATCTGCTGGAAAACTGACTTCAGATGATTATGTGTATTTTTGATTTCTGGCACTTGCTTAAAAGGATTATGGTAAAGTTAGTTATAGCAATGGAAAGAAGAAACATGTTGGGTTTTATATCCCATGAGATGATCAGAAAAAATATGATTTTTTTTCTCCAAGCTCCTGTTTTTGAGGACTACTTGATTTTTAAGGATAAAAAGGTCTCATTCAATTAAAATCTGAAATATTTCGAGTTGTTTAAAATTTGCAAGCAATCATTTTTTACCTTTATTGCTATTTCAGCCAATGTGGAAAAAGAGATCCAAAGCACCTCTTCTTCTGGTTTACAGCCAAAGTTTCCAGTCTCTTTTCTTCATGGTAAATGAAATTCGCTGTGGATTCCAAGAGATCCCAAATTTTTTCAGAGCAGTACCTTGGCATATGTTGCAGATTTTTTTACATACTGAAACAGCAATCTTAATTAAATTTGGGGTTGTTTTTCTAGAAATATATTATCTTTGTTAGACTTTTAAAAATTAAAACATTTAGGGTTTATGAAAGCCAAAAGAGGAAAAGAGCTTGTAATAGGAAATCTCTTGCCAGCCTGAAAATCAATGCTATGAAAGACAAAGTGGGTCCATCACATGTAGGCCACAGCACCTTATGACTAAGTGCAATTATGATAGAATGGTTTAGGTTGGAAAAGACCTCTAAGATGATTGAGTCCAACCATTAACCATATCCCTATGTGCCACACCTTCATGTCTTTTAAATATCTCCAGGGGTGGGGACTCTACCACTTCCCTGGGCAGCCTGTTTCAGTGCCTGACCACCCGTTTGGTGCCATTTGGAACAACTTCCCTGGTGCCATCCAAAAAAATTTCTTCCAATGTTTTCACTGGGAGAAGAGACTGACCCTGCCTGGCTGCACCCTCCATTCAGGCAGCTGTAGAGAGTGATGAGGTTTCCCTTCAGCCTCCTTTCCTCCAGGCTGAACACCCCCAGCTCCCTCAGCTGCTCCTCAGCAGATCTGTGCTCCAGACCCTTCCCCAGCCCTGCTGCCCTTCCCTGCACCATCTCCAGCCCCTCAGTGCCTTTCTTGTAGTGAGGGCCCCAAAACTGGACACAGGATTTGAGGTGTGGCCTCAGCAGTGCTGAGCACAGGGGGACAATCCCTGCCCTGGTCCTGCTGCCACACTATTGCTGACCCAGGCCAGGTGCCATTGGCCTTCCTGGCCCCTGGGCACACCTGGCTCATGGTCAGCTGCTGCTGACCAGCACCCACAGCTCCTTTTCTGTCGGGCAGTGGCAGAATTATAGTTGCTGATAAACCCTCAAGGTGAAGTTGATACTTTGAACTTCTGACATGGTTTTAGCATAATGAATTTCATCAGTCTTTAAGGTAGAGAGGAGACTACCAGATCATGGATAGGTATCCATTTAAGTCCTTCATTACATTAGAATTTTAGATCAGCAAAGATCAAAGGGCAAATGTGTTTGTATTAAATGTATATATAAATACATTTTATTCTTCACCCACGGGAAAGCAAAAATCCATTGATCTCAGTAGAAGAGCATTCCTATTTGGAAGTTTTCTAGAAGTTGATGTCTCAAAATAAGATTGTCTTCAACTGTATTATCTAAGAAATCCCCAAGAAAACATGACAACAACAAAAGAAGATATTTTCAGGACTTTTGTGATCTTTATTAATTGGATATGGTATTGTTTAAAGTAATTAATCATAAAGATTTCATCCTCTATCTTTTGAAACTGAATCTTAGAGGTGTCTTATATGGGCACTCCACATTTGGGCAAAATAAAGCTGATGGCTCCACCTGCTAGAGAACATTCATATGCCAGTGTAGCTGCACTTCATGAAGGACATGATGTTATCCAGAGCTGAAGCACATGTATATTCACTGGCATGAACAACCTCAAATATCCTAAGAGAAATTAGCCTCAGTACTGAAATCATTTTTGCACATATTTACCACTGAGTTTGGAAGTTATACCAGAGAACTGTATTTCCCAGGTCACATGCACAAAAGCTACATATATGTTAAGCTTACACTGGGCAAAAGTATCAACAGAAATGTCTTTAAATGAAAAGTACAGATCAAGCCAGAAAACTTTGAAATCAAGGATTCAATGACATGCAGCTGTCTATATAAAGTTCTGCACAAGGTGACTGCAAATGAAGACAAAAGGAACGAAGGTAATAAAATAACACAGGGAAAATAATCCAGACGGAAGAATATTTAATGAGGATCCAAGTGTTTTAGCCAGGGCTAGGATATATGCATGACTTCACTCTAATAAAAAAAGGAATTATGAAATTTTCTATGGCTTTAAACATAATACAGGAAATCTGATAAAGCTGAAGAGCTTGACTCCCATCGTGATCCTTCTAAAGAAAGATTGTTGTCAGGATCTGTGAACTATGTGTGAACCTAAAACCTTGTGGGAGAAAGACAAGAAAAAAAATCAATCTACATTTTTCTTCTGTTCAATGGAACTTTAAATAATGGACTATATTTCACAACATAGAATATTTTGAGACTGAACTTTCATTTAGTTAGCAGTCTCAAGAAGTACAGATATACACCTGATTATATTTGCCAGGAAATCAAAACGTTTTGCTTTAATTGTTGCCTGACATGATAATGGTGGGTGAAGAAATAACTGGTTTAAATCAATGGCATTGCAGTCATGCTTTCTAACATTGTTTTTTAGTTCTCCTAGAATCTTTTGGGTAATAAATTCAGTAAAGATTGGAGTAAGTATTATTGGTGGTATTCTAAGAGGAAGAAGAAGATATATAAATGGATTTATTTAAAAACTGAAATAAAATCATTAAGAAATGATCTTTTTTCATCCAGATGGAAAACCACACTCTTGCCCACGTGGTACCTAGGCGTTAAAATTCATTTGAGCAGAAAAATAATTAATGTGTAATTCTGGGCTTTAGACATCTGTGAGCAAGGCCAACAAGGAGAACCTGCACTCACACAGTGTTTGTCATGAAAGGAAACGTTGAGTGCTCATAGTGGGTGACTCTATTAAAGGCTACTGAGGTAGCCGTTTGCCAGCCTGAGGGACAGTCAGGAGCAGTACAGTACCCTCTCATTTTCTGAGAGAATGCCCCAACTCCTGCAGAGTACAGACTGTTACCACTGCTATTTTTTCATAGAAATGACACCATAAGCCAAAAAATGGGTAGTATCAAGGAAGACTAGAAAGCTCTGGTGAGGTAGGTGGAAAACATCAGTGCACAAGTCATCTTCTCATCCATTCTACTGGTTAGAGACCCAGGGAGAGTCAGAACCAGAAGCATAGTGCAGATCAAAATCCCCCTTCATTGCTGATGCCATCAAGAAGGCTTTGGCTTTTATGACCATGGGTTGTACTTTGATGATTATAGCCTCTTAGGACTGGAATGGGACCCCCCCCCATCTAAAAGGGCAAGAGAATCTTTGGCAGCAGGCTGGTAACTTCAGCCAAACAAGCATTAAACTGAGGGATTGGATTCTACTTTTCACACAATCTCCCATAACATCCTCATAGGTCATCTTGGGAAATGTGGGTTATGTGAATGGGCAGTGAGGTGGAGTAAGAACTGGCTGAATGGCAGAGATCAGAGGATCATGCTCAGCAGTGTAGAATCCAGACAGAGGTTTTTAGTCAGTGATATTCCCCAGGGATCAATACTGGGTCCAGCCCTATTCAACTTCCTTTTCAACAGCCTGGTCTAAGGGATAGAATGTGCCCTCAGAAATATTGCTGATGATACAAAACTGGAGGGAGTGGCTGATACCCCTGAAGGCAGTGCTGCTTTTCAGTGGGACCTTTGTAGGTTGGACAGTTGGGCAGAGGGAAATGTAAAGATGTTCAACAAAGGCAGGAGTAGGGTCCTGCATTGGGAAGAGTGGCCGGCAGGTTGAGGGAAATGATTCTCCCTCTCTGCTTGGCAATAGAGAGGCCACATCTGGAGAATTGTGTTCTATTCTCCACAGTTCAAGAAAGACAAGGAGCTACTGAAGACTGTCCAATGGAGGCCCACAAAGATGATTAGGAGTCTGAAGCATCTCTCCTCAGATGAGGGAACTGGGCCTGTTTAGTGTAGGAAGAGAAGGTTGACAGGGGATCTAATTAATGTATATAAATATCCCCAAAGTGGGTGCCAAGAGAATTTTGCCAGGCTTTTTTCAGTGGTACCTAGGGATAGGACAAGTAGCAATGGCCATAAATTCTAACACAAGAAGTTTCATCTCATAAGAGTTTTGTAAGTCTCATCAACGTAAAAACTTCTTTTTACTTAGGGTAGCAGAGCACTGGAACAGGCTTCCCAGAGAGGTCATGGATTCTCCCTTTCTGGAGACATTCAAAATCCACCTGCTCTTGTGAAACCTGCTCTAGTTGACCCTGTTGTGTCATGGAGGTTGGACTAGATGATTTCTAGTGGTCCTTTCCAACACTAACAATTCTGAGATTCAGTGATTCTGTGAAACAAAATAAGAAATAATACATTCAGAGTAATAACCTGAGATGAACTAGTTCTGAAATAAGAAGCTCACTCAAACCATATTTCCTCAAAGAGAATTGATGAGAAATCCTAAGGAGAGATGAGCAAGGTTTGTGAATGGAACCTGCTGATCCAGAGGCACACAGATTTTTCAAAAATTCATTGATGGTTCATTTTAAAAACAATATAAACCCAAATTTATATGATTTGTGTACTTTTCTGGTTAGAGTATTAATTTTTACAAATGTATAAGTTCTTTCAGTAAAACAAAAAGCTAATTCTTTAGTCCTAGGATGATGAGAAAAGATGTGTCCCTGTGATTTTTCTCCTATGTCAGTGATTAGGGAGGAAGCTTTATGCTCAATATGTTTGTACAGCCAAACTACTGTGAAAGTGAAAACAAGCTTCTGGCTGTGACAGAAAAACATGGTCAAATTTTATTGCAGTAGTTTAAGATGTTATAAATCCAGAAATTCTGCCTTGCCTTTCTGGCAGAGGTCAGTGCCCTCTCTCTGCATCAGAAGGAACAAGACTTGTCTGGTCCCCACGTCCAACAGGTTAAATCCTGTACAATGTCCATTGGCAGCTGGAGCTAAGAAGTCAAGATCTACACTGATGGATCTGTGTTCATTTTTATTGAATGCTGCAGGGAAAGTGTAACAAAGCACCACCCAAAATGGCTGCAAAAGGAATTGTAGGTGTTTATCTGTGAAAATCACCATGGCAAAAATAAGAAATGGAGCCACACTGTTGAGTTTCACCAAGATTAAAACTTTGAGAGGTACATCATGCTTTATATTCAGACAGGAACAATAAGTTCACTTAGTTTACGGAGTTATTGCTGGGATTTCATATAAAATTAAAGGTTTGTCTCTTTCTTTACTCCATTTGCCAGTGTCATGTTGAGGTTACAAAACACTGCTTCATTAGTCTACTACTAAGAGTTTCAAAAATT
>JAWWMU010000001.1:102351617-102386130 GCA_035048155.1 Cinnycerthia olivascens | reverse complement strand
AGGAGGAACTGGTCTGTGCTGTCTGTGTTGGCCCCCTTTATGCAGTGCCAATGCTCTCTGTGTATGCTGGTTTCTATGGCTGCCCATGTTTACACCATGAGTAACACCTGGTAGGTGATGAGCACCAGGAATTCTTGCCACTGCTGACTGGACCTGGGAGCCATGGCAACCTGGTTGTATCACACTGGGTTTGAGTGAACCATGGGGTCTGGGATAAATTTGACTCTTGGAACAGGAAGGAAACTTTTTATTTGTCCCAAAGCCCTCATATTTGGCTACACAGAGTAGAGTTAGCATGGAGGGGGTTCAGGAAACCTGCTTCCAATCGTTTTCCTGGTCTGCTATGGACTCAGAGAAGAGAAGGAGCCCACCTCACTACACCCTCCTTTCAGGGAGCTGTAGAGAGTAAAAAGGTCTCACCTGAGCCTCCTATTCTCCAGGCTAAACAACTCCAGTTATCTTATCTACTCTCCATAAAACCTGTTCTCTAGACCGTTCACCAGCTTCATTGCTTTTCTTTGGATGCCCTCACCTCACCACCAGAACTCTTATAATGGTATCCCAAAGCAATATTCCCCAGATTCAAATAATCCCTAAAGACTATTGTCCACTCTCTGGAAATGTACGTTCTCTGCAGCTTAAACTAAAATGCATGGATTACGTCTACAAGGATATTTAGCTTGAGATTTTTTCAGAACATACTCATTTCAGGCTGCAGCCAGCTGCTTTCCCTCAGCTTGCAACAGATGTACTTACTAACACCCTGGTGCAACTTTTATTTCTTTTACAGTCCCTTGGAATTCTTATCTTTCAGTCATCAGGTACAGAAAGGATAAAGCCACAGTGGACATCAGCAAAACAATTCTCAAATTAAAAGTCTTTGCTTATTCATGTGACAGTTCTAAATACCATTTATAGAGCTATAAATGACAAGTGTAAAGGATTAAGGAACTTGTGTTTCCTTTTGTTCTACAGCAACGCATATTTTGCAAACTTCCTGGAATAGGCTGAAGGATGCCAAAGTAAAAAGCAATCTAATAATCCTCTTCTGGACTGTCTTGGGTGTTCTTGCACCTGATAATGATTAAAAATCATGCATGACTAACTCTGGACATCCAGATGAACAATTATGGAGTAGAATTTAAAAGAGTTTTAATCAGTTCTATTGACAAACCTTGATTAAAATACACCTTGGGTAAAAAAAATTTAAAAAGTTTACATTCTTTGCTGCTGAAAGTAGGAGCTACTTTTTCAGGTGGAACTGATATGAATTTCCTATATGAAATATAAACAGATAAAAAACTTGCTGTGTTCAGGACAGTAAATATATGATGCAACTGTTGAGGTTCTGAGCAGTTTTCTTAAAGGTCCAATTGCAGTTTTCATAAAGGTCCAATTCTAAAAAGCCCACAGGGTAAAATAATGATTGCTAAAGAAAGCTGTAATTAATTAGGTGAGAAGTAAATGAATGTTTGCAATACCTGTAGAAGAGTCTGCTGATGTTCAGAAGATCATGAGAAAAATAATTTATTTGTAGTGTTATAATTCTTTTTCTAAATTAGGGGGGTAATGAACAAAGAAAAAGGAAAGCTATACAACAAAAATATAATTGAACTGAAATGTATCTCTTACAGCAAATTTCTATAAGAAAGGGCAACTTGAGAAGGGAGTGTATTTATAAGTTTTATATAGTCTAATTGTGTCAGAAGTTACATCAATAAAGATAAGAATATCAGGAATTAAGTCACTATTTCTGCTCACCTTAAGATAGAAAATATTTTCCATGGAGAATTTTACATCTTCATACTCACTGCAACATATGGTACTGTAGCTATAAAGTGATTTAAATGTGCTCACACTGTCAGCTGAAAGAGATTGACAGTGTTTTAATGTAAAGAGATGCTATCATATTCCAACAAACATTAAAAAATTTCACTCTCTTGATAGAAAAACAGCCCTTGAACACTATTACATAGATTTACTACCTAGACATTATTATTCGTTTCTTGCTTTAGTTTACTAAATTATTTTTTATAGAAGTTTCCGTTCTATTCAGAAAAACTCCTTCTCTTGGTTGATTCACTTAGTGATGTCACAACTCACTCTTTGTAGTATCATAGTTGTTTCCATGGAGACGGCTTGTGATACCACCAGCACAGACACTTCAGGAAAATGACTCAGAAGGGAAAAGCCTATGGATCATTGATACATATGTATACACACTCATAAGAGACATCAAATCAGAGCTATAACAGATGCAAACTAAAAATAGTAGGTGCAAAAGTTATCACTTACTACAGGAAGAGTGTCACTTACTATATCTGTCTGCTGCTGTCAATTCACCCAATCTCAGAACTGAAGACTTAAGAAACATACCCAAGAGTCACCATTGTAACAGTTTTGTGACAATTTTAATTTATAGTTTGTTTATCAGGTACTACTGCACTTTCTAGTCTAGCACAAAGGTTTCAGAGCACAACCTATAGAGTCCAGAAATACTACAAAAGAAGAGTAGTCCCAGCTGAAACAAAGGGTAAATTCCCAAATAACCAAGAGGATAGAGGTGTAAAGGGTATCTGCGGTTGCAAGAAAATCAGTCTCTGGACATAGAAGCAATAACCAGTAAGTGAGGTTTTTTATCCCAAACCAGTAGTATTTAAGCCCCATTGGAAATTTAAGTTGTAAATGGCAGTGTTTTGTAGGAGCATCTGCCCTCTTAGTTGATCCTGCTTTTGCTAAAACACTGTCTGTACACCAAAGAATAGCAGTCATCCATATTCTGTGCCACAGCTGTAAATTGATTTTGATGCTGTTACTTCCAAATGTACTTTCTTTAGTGTTACCTAGTTTTGATATATTATTACATAATAATATGTAATTAGCATTTTTAAACCTATAATAAAAAATTTATATTCACTGGAAGTCAAAAGCTTTTCTCTTCATCTTCTCTTTGCTGAAGAGGTGCCAGGCAAACCATATTTACATTAAAATTGAGATGAAATCCCAAAGAGTCATAAATGTGATTGGTAAGTGATCTCTCTGTCCTTATCTTCTTATCTGTCTGCACTGTATCTGAAGAATTGTCCTGTTGATGGATGCAAAGGCATTATTGGAAAGATCAAAGTGTCATAGAATCATAGAATGGGTTGGGTAGGAAGGGCAATTAAAGATCATCTGTTTCCAACCCTCAGATTGAGAAAGATTTTATACCAAGGCCTGTAGTAACAGAGGGGACAAGAGGTGATGAGAAGCAACAGTTTTAAACTGGAGGAATGTAAGTTTATATTGTACATAAGGAAGGAATATTTCATGGTAAGGGTGGTGAGATGCTGAAAGAGGCTGTCCAAAGAAGTTGTGGATGCCCTGTCACTGGATATGATCAGGGTCAGGTTGGATGACCCTTTGATTAATCTCTTATGGAGAAAGATATCTCTGCCCATGAAGGGGACTTGGAACACAAGGCCTGTAGAGGAGCTTTACAACTCAAAGTATTCTGTGATTCCATGATTAAGAATCATATCTTGTCAATGAAAAAGAATCAATAAAAGCATGTCTAAATTTGCTAAATAGATTAATTTTATGACATCTGTAATTCAAATATTGTCTGTTTGTCTTAAATTCAGTGCATTGTGAAGAATGATTTTCTTTTTTAAAAAATTTTAAACCCCTTGTGCATAAAAGTTTTTTCTTTGAACAGATGGTGACTTAAACTATATGTCATAAGAGTGCTCATGCATGTTAATACAGACTACTTACTCCCCCAGGCCCCAGAGGAACAAAGCAGTTGGAAGGATGTAAAATAAGGTTGACTTAAATACACGTCACATTGTATTCCACAGAAAAACTAAATGCAGAAGTCTGTCAGGAACAGCACATCAAAATTACAAAATCTCTTTTTAAATAATCAAAAGTCTCATTATAAAAAAATCTACAGCACTGTTAAGATGGCATTGCCTTAAAAGCCTATAAAGTCAAGTGGACCTGTCCAAATGATTTCTATCATATTTAATTGTTCTCCTTAAAAGCCTTTTAATCTTACAGAAAGTTATTTTTCCAATTCTGGATGAAAGAGAGTGTCTTCAAAGAATGCTTACTAGCAAATCAAAATTAATGGACTGCTTAACATTTTACCATTTCATTCTCCTACCAATCAGCAGCCTGCTTTCACATAGTGAGAAAAACAACAGAAAGTAAAATATATTTTATTACTTTAGTTAATAAAATGCAACATCCTATCAATACCAAATGCATGGAAAAAATGGCCATACCTAATGTAATGTTCAATTAATGTAATTAATTGAACATTAATGTAATGTTCAATTAGTCATAAATTCAGGTAAAGTAAAGACTATACATCTCACACTGAGAATTACAACAAAATGGGCATAGGCATAAAATAAATGGTCTACAGTAGACAATATGAATTTTTTTATTGAAATATTAATTTCATACTGTCAGAAAATAAAAGGACTCTGGATATATGATTGTTTTAGTGGGAAATGTGGATCATCTACAAACCCCTCCAGTGAAAAAATAAACAATAAAATTTGGATGTTCCTAGAGATTTTGACTCTCAGTGAATGGTCAGGTAAAGACAATAGTTCTATTGATAAGTTTTTAAAATTCTTAGATTCATATGGTATCTGAAGACTTAGGATCCCAGATGTTTATTTGAACATGAGTTTTAATGAATTAGCTGTGCAGGAATCACAGAGAGAGCAGTGAAGCTCAGCTGGCTTTTGAACAGTGGCAAAGCCTCCAGAGAGGTCATTTGTATGCAACATTCCCTGTAGAAGCCTGTGAAACTGTTTGCACTCAACTAACAGCTTCAGCATGGACAAAGAACAGAGACCAATAACCGTAAGGACAGGATGACATTTTGGATATGACAATTATTTTATAGCAAAAGCTCTGAAGTGAATAGAATTCTCTACTGCAATAATATGAATTATCCTTCTATTGACATTTTATATGTTCCATCCTTAGTGACAGGAAATTGCATTTTTATCCTAACCTATGCAATTTACCTTATATGTTTAGAGTCAAACACAAGAAAAATTAAATTTAATTTATACACTTTACAGAAATTGCCAAAAGAACATTCCATCCTCTTTTCTTCCTTTTTCACATTCTGTAGAAATGGTGAAACAGCGTTGGTGTGAGGCTTACTCTGCAGTACATTAATCACCTCAAACACACACGTAGTGTGACATAGCCTCCTGACGTATTTCTAGTGCTGCTGAAGGGACAGAAACCTGTCTGTGTGGCATACGTATGATGCTACATCTCCAAAAATCTTCGGTTTAATTCTTGTGTCTACCAGAACCCAGACATTACCTGCAGCTTTGGTCACTGCCAGAGTCCCTGCTTAGTCACACCTACCAGTTCTCTGAAGAAAGCCCAGGTTGTGAGAAAGCAGCTCACTGCAGGCATAGCTGCTCTCTCATTTTAGAGAGACTTTTCTCTGCATTCTCATGCCATACCCAGGGCATGGCTCAGACACTGGGGGCCAAGAGGATTGGGGTTCACTTTCAGTTTTGTGACATTTTTGGCTGCACACAACCACTGTCTTGTACCTTTGGCTCTGAAGAGAGCACAGGCATCTCAGTAAAGGTTTATTTCTGATGTTTAGAGTTGAGTGCAATTCAACATTTTAAATATAATATACACATTCCTAAGATGCTATCAAATGGGCCAAACTCTTGGACTCTATTTCCGTGTTCTCAGCAAAGATGTCTATTTTCCACTTGTTTCAACTGGGGAATAAGTTGTAAGACAAAAGCCATAGAAACACACCTAAATTTATATCTCCAATTGACAGATATTTAGTTGGAAGTGGGCTCATTGACAGTTTTTCCAACATGATATTTACTTAATAGCAATCAATGAGATTATTTGAGCTGCACATGCAGGAAATTGTTTTGTTTCATCCTCTCAACATACAAATTATGCTACTTACACCAATTTTCCAATGTGTAACCTGGTGTGACTGATGTAAACCACTGTGATAAAAGTTGACTAACTTTCTTTTCAGGGAATAGTTTAATATAGAAAATTGGAGAGTAAGGTAAATTGTGGATGAGTTTGGGAAATCAGAGACTGAATAATCTCTCTCAAAAATGTTTCAATAAAAATTGGGTACCCATAATGCAATAGTATTTATTGAAGCTAAAGAACACTTTCATTTCTGAAACTTTGATCAGTGGGTTGAGTGTCTGAACTCCAACTTTTGCAAATACATAAAAAAAAAACCTTCTGATTTGTCCTTCATCTCCTTTATTGTTTTTTGAAAGTTTTGTAAGTGAACAAATGAAATTGACAAAAGAAAAAATATTTTAGTATCCCATTAAATATATAATTTTTTTCTAGTAGGTTTTATAACTTCCACTTTTCAAACAAAGTAAATGAGAACACATAAAAGCACCAGACACATGCTTTTTTCAGATTATTCAAAGCCTTTGTACCTTCAGTACAAAAAATAATTTAAAAATCCCCAAAATCTCCTCTTATGAGAAGATGCTGAGGGAGCTGGGTCTTTTTATTCCAAAGAAGGCTGAGAGGGGATCTCATTAATGCATATAAATATCTCAAAGGTGGGTGCCAAGAGAGAGGTGCCAGATTCTTTTCAGTGGTTCCCAAGATGAGGAACCAAGGCCACAAATTAAAACTCAGGAAGTTCCACCCCAACATGAGGAAGAACTTGTTTACATTGAGGATGGCAGAGCACTGGAACAGCTGCCCAGGGAGGGCATGGAGTCTCTCTAGAGACATTCCAAATCCTGAACACGTTCCTGTGTCACTTACTTTTGGTGACCCTGCCTTGGAGGATTGGACTGGATGGTCTCTTTTCCAACCCTAAAAATTTTGTGATTCAGTGAAGGTAAGATTAAAGATATTAATACTAACTACACCTCAGTGTGCAGGTACTGATCTAGTGTAGCAATTAGAGCTGTGAATTGTTATATCTGTACTGTTAAAAAAA
Source organism: Cinnycerthia olivascens (assembly GCA_035048155.1). Lineage (NCBI taxonomy): Eukaryota > Metazoa > Chordata > Aves > Passeriformes > Certhiidae > Cinnycerthia > Cinnycerthia olivascens. The sequence continues at coordinate 102,379,148 of JAWWMU010000001.1, read as the reverse complement.
AATAGGACAGGAGAAGTCCTGACCCTGAAGCCAGATGGCCTCTGTTGACTTTCATCCATTGCTGAGGGCTACACCTTTCTAGAAAATGGTGTCTGTGTCCACTCCTGTGACCTCTGGCCACCACTGGTTCTTTTGTGTCCCTTATCTCAAGGTCACAAAAATGGAAGAACTACTGAAATCACTTGCATTAGTACAGTGACAAAATTTTAATAGAAATGTTTGTTTGGAATAAAAATAGATTGGAATCAAAAAGAAAAGTTAAGGGAATAAGCATAATTCTATTAAAAATTGAATCAATTATATTGCAAAGCTTTACAAAGGAAAGAAATACCTATATCACTGTGGAACTAATGGAGGAAGTGAATGCCTAGAGGAAGAACTGTGGCAGTGATGGAAAGAGTTATTCTGCCACGAGCAATGTTGGAATTATACAGCACAGGAGAACTTACTGTTAGGATAATTTCCAAAAGGAACTTGTTACAGGTAACATATAAAAATTGCTTTAATCTGCTTCCATATTCACTAAGAAAAGTAAACAATCCATAGTCTAACATTTCAGATTTCACCCCACAACTCAATTTTCAAGCAGCAAAAAATGTTAAGTTGCTCGAGCACTTGTGTCACCTCTGCACATTGCGGTGGGTCTGAACTCCGCTCTGCCATTGCACGTTGTTCTAAGTAGTTTTTGTTTCAAGGTGTCATTCTCTCTTTTGTCCAAGTTGAGCAGGTAATGGGAATAAGAGTTATTGAGTAGTTGCCTTTAAGACTGCTTCTGTCTTCACAAGTTCCATATCTGAAAAGTAGATACGGTGCTCTTGGGATGAAATCCAGGCTGAGCAGGCCAAGGGAGTTTGGGGTGTGCACTCCTGGCTCCTGGCTGCTCAGTGACTCTGCTTTCTTGTAGGCAAACCTCGTTACAGCTTTCCCAATCTGCTGGAACATCTGCCATCACAGTATGAACCTCATTTTACTAAAAAGCTCTTCAAATAAACCGGTGGAGGAGTTGCATAAACTTTCTCTTTTCCAAGATCACTGGGTTGGGGTGCTGTTGATCATGATTATGTTCTTTTCAGAGCCTGCATTTTTTCCCTCCTTAAGAATTTTTTTCTGTCAGGTTCACTAGCTAAATGGCTAAAGTGTTTGCACAAATATTTCCAAGCTCAAACGAGTAGCAAAGTATATTTCAGGCTAAGGGGTTCTATTTTTGTGCACATTTGCTAATACTTCCCTGTTATTTTTCTTCTTGAGCTTTTATCCAACAAAGTGGGAAAGAACATGGGGAGACATTCTGCCTTCTCATTGTGTGTAGATTTAATTTCCAAGTAAAATCAGTCTTTGATAAGCTGTCAAGTATGAACTAAACAAACATCATTTACTTTGAGAGCAAATCATGCAACCAGAGTTAGCACTATAGGGGTACTTTTTAATCTGAAAAAGAGTGAGTACATATTTTAGAACATAATATTTACTGAACGGAAAGCAAACTATGTTTCTTGGCAAAAGCAAACTACTAACATTTTAGGAAAAACATTTAATTGCTAAGCTGTAACACTGAATTTTCATGTTATTTTCATTTAAAATATGCCTTTTAACTATTTTTAACTGTATCATAATTTCAAATATATTTATGGATTTAAAATTATGATCATGGCAAATATTTAAAAGACAAAACATTTTTTTTCTCCCTGACTGAAGTCACTTGAATTTATACTTGAAATTCTTTTAGTTCATAGGGAACAACATTGAAGAAAAATAAAAACTGAGGAAATTGGAATTTGCATTTCAACTTATCACAATGGCCTTCTATTGTTCTTTCAATTTGCAGTCCTTTACTGCATCAAAACTGCCTCCTCAGGAATTGTTTAAATATTGCAGTACTTGGGAAGCATTTACTCTTGACTATGAATAAAGCCCAATAAAAACCTATAGCTTAGTTCTAATAAAAGCATAGAAAATATGTTAAGATAAAGAGACGACAGGAGGCATGAGGGCAGATAGAAAAACTGTGGATCAGGAGACTCTAAAAGAAAAACCACAAAAGGTGACCTAAAAAAGTTAGATGAAAATGCGAATTGTATACTCTATGGATGGAGAGAAAGACAAGCAAAAATAGGAAACATATTATGAAGTCTACAAGTTAGTGACTATTGTTCATAATTTCAGTGAATTTTCAGAGTAGCCTGAAAGAACAAAAATCTGCTACAAAGATAATGCAGACAAATAGCTCATGTATTATATTTATATTTTTAAAATAATAGATATCCAACACTGGGTACACATAATAGAATTGAGTATCTTGATTAACAAAAAACAAAGGAATATTTATAGAGGAATGGAAGAAGTTAAGAGAAAATTGGGTATTTTAATGTTTATTTTTTGGGATATTTTATTCCTTTAGTTTAACAATATGATATTTGTCCTTAGTCACTACAGACTTATCAGATATTTGGAAGTCCCAGTAGTATATTTTTTTTTTTTAACTGCTCATCTGTTGGATTCCTCTTACAGTCAGGTGTGAGGCAGCGAAGCATGGAAATCTGCCTTCTTCACCTTCTGGGCCTCCTGTTTTTGTGTTTTCAAGTATTTTAAAGGGATTTCTGTTCCTGCTAGTCACATGGTTCATTTCCCAAACCATCTAGTGCATTTCAAAGGTGAATGCATAAATCACCAAGGAGATTTTTGTGGGAAATGCAATTCCACATATAAGGTGCACTGGTGATGCCAGCTGGCTGTCCAGATCTACTGCACTGCATACAATTTGCAGGATTTCCGGACAGCTCATGTTTACTAAAGAGCTTATTGCCAGAGGTTTTCCTCAGCTACCATTTCCGCTCCCCTATCATATGAATTTGTGAAAATGTGAGTGTTTTAGGGGTGAAAATTAGGCTTTGATGTAAATACATAATAAATCTGAATTGAAAGTGAAAAATATTACCCTATTATATCCTACTTGCACAGTCTAATAATGTCATGAAAGAAAACACTGATGACTGTTCTTGTTCTAGATTTATCCTCTGAGGTTTTTTCCTTACTCTGGAATTTACATTTATCTTTTTCTTTGACTGTCTCAGGCCCTTGCTTCTGCCTTCAGAAATCTTTTGCATGGTGTCCTGGAATGGCACTGGTCTATGCTTCTGTCATAGCTCTGCATAATTCATAATCCTGGCATCCACCTCCTGAACAGTAGTGGAAAATATTCTGAAGATTAATGGTTGCATCTACCCAAGCTCAAGTCACTGTTAAATTAGGAATTTTCAGATTGATTGATTGAAATTGATTTAAATATGGATTTTCAAAAACATTTAGGTGGGGAATCCCTATCATGCACATTGTGATATTTTAAAAAGTCCCCAGTCACATTAGATTTCAAACACTTTATAAGAGTTTAGGTTTGGAAATGTTATTTGGCAGATGGTTTTTTTGAGTATCTAACTATCTGGAGTGCTTCTAGGATTTTTTTAGGAGCATTTGCTGGAATATATGAAAATCTGGGTCTTGCTAGCACAGCTGAAGAAATAAGCACATCAAGTGTGTTTGCAGTCATTCTGCTGATCACCAGATCCTCAGTGTGGGTACACAGTAACAGTGTCACTGTGCTCTATTTAAACTCTGATTGCTGAGCTTGTGGAGGAAGTAGTCACAGCAAAGTGCAGGGTCCCTTATTAAATCTTCCTCATTATTTGTGAAGTGTTCTTTTCTATTTCCAGAAAATAATTGTTAATTATTCGTAATTATTTTTTTTAAAGGAAATATTGCATTAGGAGACACTCTTAGACAGATATGAGCTTCCACATATCAAAGGCAGACATTAATTGGTCATTTCTATGAACATGTGAACATATCAATTACTTCATGTGTAACGAATTACTTTATTACTTCAGCTTTGTATTTTAAAGATTCAAGTCCATATGGATTTTAATTTTTTGATGAAAAAAGAAAAGATGTGGAGACATGTTTAAATGTGCTATGTTTCACTCTGATATAAATATGAAATCAGATTTATTGGAGCATTTTTCTCTGACCTTGGCCAGATGAGCATCAAAGCAAGATCTCTCAGGTGCTGAAGCATAACAGTTACTCCTTCCTAGTAATTTTTGCAGTGAAGCCACTGCAAGAGGTGGCAAAACCTTCATTAGTTTACTCTTACCATGACATAAATCACTGTCTCTTTAATTAAGCTCAACTGATGCAGCAAAATGTTTCATGGAGCTCACTGTAGAATTGTACAGATATATACCATAAGAAGCAAATATAAATTTCGTGATTGGTTGATTAAAATTTAAGAAAATTTGACTTCAGGCACTCACTCTGAGCTGAAGAGATCCAGTGAATTCTTTGGATTTTTCAGAGGATATTTTCCTTTGGTTCCTATAGTGTTTCGGCTTATCTCTTAATTCCAAAACAGTTATTTATTAACTAATATTAACATTATTTTATATTATTTATATTTATTTATATTTATTATTATTTAGCATTAATATTTTTATTTTAATAATATTTATATTTACTATTATTATTATTTTGTCTTTAAATTTAACAGAAATGGAATCAGCTCATGAGTTGTCCTAGTTTATTTTCTTTTACAGACGTATTTTGTAATATTGCTACCAAAATCAAGGTTAAAAGCATTAACTCCTGGCAGTCATTTGCTGGGGAAAAAGAAAAACCCTAATATTGCCAGAAGATGACTTTTCCATAACAAGGAACTTAAATCTCTGGACAAAAATACTACTCTGATGAGTAATTTTTTCCTAATAAGATCTTAGATTTCCCTATTCACATCAAAATCCTCTCTTGAGAGCTATAGAGGAGTACTAATATTATACTGAAGAAAAACATCTTTCACCTTTGTCTGCAAATTCTTCAGTCTCAGCAGATTCCTTTATGTGTAGTATCCTGTCCTATTTCTCTGGAGTAAAACACTAATTCTATGCAGAAGACTCACAGAGAAAAGGATATCCTAAGTAACTTTAAAATGCCTCTTGCAATACACCTAAAACATCAATCTCCTGAAAAGCCTGTTAGTTCTGCCCAGTAAAAATGCTATTTGTGTGGGATTGTGTCTCCATCTGTTGTGGAACTCTGTTAGTAGTGATAGGATAAATAATATAAGATCTACTGATACCCTAACTACTGACAAATGAAATAGGCCAGTAGTTTTAATCTAAATACATACACTCTGCAGAAACAGGAAACGCTTTGCAGAAACATGATTTGAAACACAGACATGCCTTAACAAATCTCAGTTTATCAAAATGCTTAAAATTTATATTCCTTTGCTAAAAATAGCCGTTGACCCACCAAATTATTAACTATTCAGATATGCTTACACTTTGGGAAGCAGATGGCACCCATTTTTCTCATCTATAAAGCCAGTTTCTGCAAAACACCTATGACTTGACCAAACAGAGGGTAGCATATTGTGTATAAGACAAGTGGATGCTGAGTTTTGATTTTCCTGACCCCTGACACTCATCGCCTTGTTTTCTCTTTTCCAACAGAATATTTCCACCCAGGCTTTTTCAGTACCCCTTCTGTAAGGGTCCTGCAAATACCCATGTATATCTTTATTTTCACTGTCCCACAGTTTAGTGAGCCAATCCCATCCTGTAACTCAGTTTTTAAAGAATTTTTCACACACACACACATTTAGTGCCTTTGCATTTCTGTTGCTCCAAATACAGAGTCATGTATCTACTCCACAGTTAGCTCCTTGGTTATACATGCTGTAATATGTTCTCATATTTTGCTTCCTGTATGAGTTGAAATAAAGAAATTCTGGTTTCACTCATGCATTATTGACAGGCCCTTCCATACTTTTTTCTGGATATTTCATATGTGATTTTCTTTTACATGTTAACATTAAAAAGAGATGTGAAACACCACATTAGGAAGGCCAGCAGCCATTCTACCTTGGATTTCTTGACAGTCCATGACATGCTGCAAAGGTTCAGATATCTTACACAGCTTGATGGTTTTTTTGTAGAAATGTTTTAATCGCTTGTGTTTATATTAGGTCATACAGAATCATTTATTCCACTTGAGTCTTTCCTGTAAGCTCTGTGCTTTGTTAAGCTAAATTAACATCCTTCCCATTCGTACAGAACTGCTCATATCAATGGCTTGTTGTAGATTTGATCTGTTTAATAGAAGAAATTGAAGAAATTAGAATTGATTACTGAAATATTAATACTATATATATTAACTATTGTTAGTAATAATGATTATTGTTAAAAACAAATCTATTTGAAATTTGAACTGCATGATTTAGGAAATTTTCACTAGTTTGCTTAGATACATGAGTATGGCTATCAATCACCTATGAGTCTTTTCTCATTGCACTACTCACAAAATGTCAGCAATTATAAAGGCAGTTAACAAGGAAGTATTTCTACAGAACTGAATATATTGTCTGGAAATAAATATTACCTGAGAACACTTTGAGAATTTGTTAGTGTCAAATGCTTTAGAAACAAATTTAACTTAAAGAAGAATAATCTTATGACTATTTTATGTTTTCAGAAACAATAAAGGGATAGATATATTGGGCTTTTGCTAAAATATTGATAGTATGAAAATATATTAATCAAATTTGATTGTTGGTAGAATTACTCAAATCTGTTGGAGACAATATAGTCTAATAATAGAAGCTAAGAATTTCAAGGTAGGAATAGAGGATCTCTAGCTTCTGTGTGTATAGTAATTTGCCATAGAAAAAATTGCACAGATATGTAAGCATCACTATGCAAAAGTTTTCCAAGGAGAGTAAAACATCCCATGAAATTAACAGTGTATTCTGTACAAATTATTTTTATGCTGAAATAATTTTTATACTGAACTCAACTTATAGCTGATGGTTAATGTGGTGACTTTATCCCCCCTTGTAATAAAGACTTGCTTTTCCATTCAAACTTTTCACATTTCTTATTTATAGCTAAGGAATCATCTGTATGCTGCAGAATGTTCTGTTCCTACCTATATAGACTGAATGATACCATCATGTTACTTAAACAGTGACAAACTTAAAGCTGAATTAAGTCCAGGATTTTTGACAACAGGAATTTTTTTTTAATGAAAAAACCACAAAGTACAAATAACCCAAAATGGTGACGTGCACAATATACAAATATGTATAGAAATTCCAGAAAATATTAATGAAAAATACTGAACTCACAACCTCAGTCACTCAGATACTCCTTTTCTCAATATACAGAGAAATGTATTTCTTAACTTGCACCTTTAACTTCCCCAGATGTTCACGATGTAGAGGAAATATTTTCACTTGTGAAAAAGCCATATTTAATTTCCAGTTATACTTAGAGGCCAGTAAGCAGTTTGACTGCTGTTCTTCTAGCAGAGATGATAGCACAAATTCCCTTACAAAAATGAGCCCATATTAGGACATAATGCTTTTTATAACTGCAGAACATGCAGTCCTGCAGAAGGTTTGTTCTTTGGTGAAACAATGTTCTTTCCAATGTCTGCAGACATAGCATCATATTTAGATTCAGCACTCTAAATACAGTTTATTGTTTTTATTTCCATTCTCTGAAGCCTTGCAGAAACTATTTTCTATTTTCTATTACCTTTTGATAACACAGCTTTTTTTCCTCCATCTCTTCAACCTTGTGCGACCTTTTAGTGAATCTCCACCTGAGCAACCTTCCAATTAATTTTAAATTTCTCCTGAAAAGAAAAATAATTTTTTTTCTCTTAATTTTTTGCTGTTTTTCCCAATAGAGTGGATTCAGGAGCTACAAGATATGCATGGCAACCTGACTGCTTTTGAGACAAATTAGCAATTGTGCCTATATTCCTTCCCATGCTAGTGCTGTGGAAAACTGCTGCAGAAAAAAACTTACCTGCTACAAGCTGACTATCCAAATCAAAAATCCATTTCATTAGTTGTCATTTTTCTTTTTAAATAACTTTTAAATAACAGGATAGTATTCATAAAGAGTCAGCTGGAGCCAGGACTGAAGAATAAATAGGTTTCCATGACATTTGCATGCAAGATTAAAAGTAGTGCCCACCAGTGATAGGAAAAACAAAACGTGGCTGTTATCTGGGGTGGTCTAAAGCTATGATAACAATACAATGCAAATAAATAAATATATTTGTCATATATCCTCAGATGCAATCAAGTAGCTGTGCTGAGTAAATTGCATTAGGGTTTGTCTTTTGTTCCATGTAAAACACATGAAAATTATAGATTTCATTCTTCACAAGCTTACACGTAAGATCGTCCCAAAAACTTTAATGATTGCAAAGCTGTCTGCTTTGCACCAACAACAGAGTATAGAAACACTATGTAAAACATGAATAGCTGGATTTTCTCTCCTATAGTCAAAATATTTTATACTGCCTACATTAAATAACACTTTTCAGTATATCTCCCTGAAATGCTTTTTGTGCCATGAAGATTTCCATAAAAATGAATACAGGCTTGTAATATTTGCTTAGGAAAAAACCCTCTCTTATCAAGTAATGATATTGGCAGGAAATGTTCAAAGTTGTTGAGTGTGTTCTGCTGACTCATATCACACCATTGCAAGAAACTTGTTACAGGAGGCAGGATATGAGACAGAGGAAAGTGAGAATAAGATTTTTAGGAATTTTCTCTAGCTGTTTTAAAACTAAAACTGTCTCATCTGATTGTTTATTCTTCCTTCTCAACTAAAATGATGGATTGAAGAAAGACAAATATCCCTATATTTATTGTTGTTACCCATAAATAAGCCATCTTACAATTGGCTGGAGTGGAGTTTTTTCTTCCTTTTGCAAGGGAGATTAATTCCAACCTTAACATCAGAGGAACCATTTGAATAGTTTAATAAAGACAATTATTATTGCTACGTTATTATTGTCTTTTGCAGGTAACTTGCAATGTTCTCTTTAACCTGCGCAACTATCATGGGTTGTTTGAATGTCTATAATGTGAATTTGTAGCATAATGATACTATTTAAGTTTTGCTCTCCTGATCAGATATAGAGAGAGAAAAGACTTCTCTTACTCCAAACTCCATAAACAAAGGAAGGCTCTTATGTTTCTGATGATGTTCAAATAAACAGCAACTAAAAAAATATCAATTGGAAAACTGAATTTTCAAGTTTTAAACATATTAGAATATCTTTCAGATATATTTCATGTCAGTTAAAGAAGATGATTCTTGTGTAGCTCTTATCCTTTTTGAAATGCAGAATTACTATTCTGAGATGCAGATAAGATGCTGAGGCCAGACCACCCCAAGGAGAAACAAAGAGCAAAAGGGAATTAAAAGAGAAACAGTGGAAAGTTCAGTTCAAACCTTATCAACTTACAGAAGAGAAAATATAAAAAGCCAATGAATTAGAGCAGTGCTACCAAGATTTTGTTTGAAACCAGGGTATGTCAGTCACCCTGCTTAAGCCCAGCTCACTTACTCCCTCAGTTATTGCAGGGTAACCAAGTACAGACACAGGTTTTCAGAAAGTATTTCTCATCAGAAACACAGTAACTCAGTTTGTCTTCAATGCCTGTGTTAATATAAAGAGTTGGTGGCCAGACAGTTCTGCACATATTTCGGAAAATTCAAGCTCTGTATTCAAAGCATGTTTGTTTCATTCCTGCAAGCAAATGCATGCTGGAAGTGATTATATTTATAAATTGAAAAGAATTTGACCTTTAACATGGCATTGTGTTAAAAGAAGTCCAATTAGTGCAAAGACAATGGAGAATCTCTAGAATCTGAAGGCACAAACTTTTCTATTTCATTTTCTTAAAATTGGGTAGATATTCAAAATTACACCTATAAGGAATATTAACTTTCTAACCATATATTGTACAGCAGTGTTGTGAAGAAACAGAGACCCTGCCAAGAGCTTCAGGTGAAATTATTTTGGATCCTAACTCATCAGGAGGCTTCTGTTCTGAAATGCTCCACAGAGCTGGTTGGACAACCAAATAAAATAAATCAATAAACTCATAGAGCTGGTTTTAATTGAAAACTATTAACATTTCAGAAAAATATAGGGACATGAGGAATTTAAAAATAAAGTAGTAGAAAAAAATGCACAAACAAAGAAAATGTAATAAAAAATACTAAAAGAAAATCAAAACAACTCAGCTTGGCAAAATATCAAAATGACAAGAATAAAATTTAAAAAGTCCCAACAACTGTGAAGAATGTGAATGCATAAAGTAGGAGGAAATATGGGACACTAACAAAGGTTTATTTTAAAAACATTGAATGTTCTCAACGTTGTATGAACACATTGTATGAATATTTCTACAAATGTTTATATTTGCTTTAGAAATTAAAAGAAAAGCTAGCTGAGTTGTCATGGTTACTGCCCCACAGATATAGCACATCAACAGTGGTGTTACTTTTTCTTTTTTTTTATCGTTATAACAGTTAAGACATAAAGTAATACTATTTTTAATATTCTGTTTTCTGTCTGACAGTATGCCTTTAGCTCTTGCTATCCTAAGAAATCAATGGCAGGAAGTCAACATTCTGATCCACTCATACAGACATTCAGATGTGCAACTCATTCTTGGTGTTCATTCTGTATACAATGGAACAGGGGGAATATCCTCCTCAGGGAATAACCTGATAATAAAATTTTGTCTTTAATGGCATAGGCACAATCTCTCTACAATCTTTCCAACACATTTAATTTTAGAATATTTGCATTTCTTCAAATCCCTTGTCCACAGTTTTCCTTTCTATTCAGAGATACTCATCGATTTTTCCAACGTCAGCTCTGTTTTGAAGAGGGGAGGAGGATTTTCAGACAGTACCATTCTCTTTGTCTCACAGACTACATCTGTAAGCAGATGTAAGGAATTTAATACAAGATGGGGGAGTACTAACAAGATATTTCATCATCAAATAATGGGGAGCTCTTCAGTAGGATAAACACTCAGAGGAATTTAAAGCACATTTCAAATAGAAATCAAAATTCTTTTCAGTTGTGCTTCCCACTTGTTTTCTAGTAATAATAGTAATTAAGACTTTTAAAACCCACTTTTTCTTAAAGGACATTGTTGATCCCAGATAAGGTAGTGAGCATTTCATTTCTGTGGCCTCTTGGCACACACCTGGTGAATTTCTAACCTCACAGCCCAGCTGAGTCCTTGCCTCCTGAGCACTGTTTGGCTTAAACTTGTTTTATTAAAATGACCAGTACATCAGATTTTATAGTATCTGCATGAACAGAAAATGGTACCTATCAGCACCACACTATCACTAGCAGTACAAATAACTATTTAACTATTCTTATTGACCTAGACATTACCACTGCTGATATAAGTACTTGATAAATGGTTATGAGTCTTTAGTTTAAACATTTAAAAATTTTCCATTAGGCAATGTTTTAAAATTGTACTTAACATGGATAAGGATAAATGCAAGCCTTTATTTATATACCCAGAACAGTCAATTCAGTTGCAACTAAACGTAAAATTCATAAATGAGAAAAATATCTTTAGATAACAGTGAAGACTGTAAACTAGAGTTAGTCTTTCACCTCTATTAACTTTCTTTGTGAGGAGATGGTAGTCAAGGACTGAAAATTCACACAGTGATAGTCCTTCTCCTCCAAGAAATATATTTTCTCTTATGATCAGTCTTCCCTTCAGCTCTTGCCAAGGGTCCTACCCAGGTGCTTTCACTCCAGAGTGATCCAATCCTCTTTTAATGGGAACAAGAGGTTTTCAATTCCATAGGTATTACTTTGTTAGAGTGGAAGTTCTCCCTTCTATTGTTAGACTTTCCTTTTCACTAGAATGAAAGACTTGGTATCCTTCATTGAGAAATGCTGAACCTCACAGAAGGTATCAATCTGTACATTAAAAGAATACCCAATATAAACTCGCAGCCGTATGAATTATATGCAGATTACCAGGAATATGTGGTTAGACACAGACACTGTGGCAATCAGCCACGCTGAAATGATTCATCCCCAGCCAATTCCTCTCGGCTTATTATGACAGCAAGCAGTTGTATTTCTCCAGACAGAAGTGTTTTTCTGCAACTTGCAGACTATTTGCATCAGAAGCAGTCTCTACACTCCCACTACTCCAAGCATGTCTAACAGAGGACCCCAGGAACTAGATGCCAGCTGGCTGGATGCCATATTTAAGTTTTAAGCAAATTTTAATGAAACTATAGCAGGAAGATCTATTGCAGGGCCAGTTGGCTGTTGCAACTTCAAAATCTCTGATTTTAATGCAAGTGCTGTTAGGACAAGAAAATAAGTATTTATAACCCCCCATTATCAGTCCCATTGACTCGTGGTGGGAAACGCTGTCCTTGACAGAATCTGCCAAATCAGGTCATAAAACCGATTGTGCAGCTTGGATTCATGATGTATTGATGGTGTATCTAATTCAAGCTGTTATTTGTAATTAAAGCTTAATTGTCAGCAATCATAAACATACATTTGAACAATTCCTTTTTTGACGTAAAAAATATTCTTTAGAAGAGACATCTGAAATTCGAGCTTCCTTGTTCTCTCTCTTTCCTTCCTCTTCACCCATAAGTTTGAGTATGGATATTTAATCAACTAAGTTACAATTTAATTTCCCAATGTGAAATATACATTTAAGATGTAAATGTTAAATTGCATTTTTCTCTATCCATCTCGATTCCACAATTTTATATATTTTTCTGTATCTGATGGGGAAAAAACCCACACCCAACCAAAATCAAAATGCCCCTCCCCCAAACCATCCCTGGATTTTCCATCTTCCAAACACTTTCATCACCCCCTAATACGATAAAAATAATAAATTATGATTTCATATAAGGATTTCCCTTGTGTTGATCTTGAAATGCTGAATCCTGTATTACAAACCAAGTCAACATATATATATTTGATTTAAATTAGTTACTTCTATGAAACAAAATAATTCTTACTTTAATCAGTAAAAGTTCACATGTAAAGCTTTTGAGGAATGCAAATCAATTTATAAATCCAGAGTACTCTCATACAAGAGGAATTAAATTATTATCTAGATACTGCTCCTTTTAAAAGAGAATAGCTTCACTTCAAGAACCAATATAGCAGATGACAATAAATGTAATGTCCCTATTCCAAGAAATGGAACATTTCACACAATTAGCTGCTGTACTTAACACTATTAGCTGTGGCACATGAGCAGAGCTTCCCAAAATACTAAAGTGCAATAGAGATGGTTATTCTTCTCCTCTCAATAATTTTAATATTTTGAAATGTTCTATGAAAGTGGAATTAAAAAGTAACAATAAAATCTAAAAATGCTTATGACATGAAATAGAAAAAGGTAATGTTAATGTTTTGACAAATTTCAAAATATTAAATACAAGGCAAACATGTCAATATATTACACATTGCACAGCCTAAATAAGTTTTTGCACCCTTCTGTAATTCCACTATTATTTGGAAAGGATTTTGACTATGAAAATCTGTCTTTTCAGACTGAGAAAATAATTCCTCTGATTGTGATATCTATGAGACACCCTACTTAGTAACTTTAATGAATTCTTTATTCATCATAAGTAGTCCAATAACACTGAACAATAAAACCACCACTTATTGCTTCTAGCACATCAAAGTTTTTGGAGCGTTTTTGACTAAGTACAATATTTGGGGAAGAAAAATTACAAACTGATTTGTTGCTATATCCTGAAAAGAAATATATTTAGGTGGAATTCCAGATCCACCAGATTTCTTACCCAGTGTTGCCTTCCTTCCTGGGGCAGGTGTAAGGCATTACCTTTACCTGCAGTCAGCAGAGAGAGGCATTGCCTTGAGGGATTCAGCTGGAATGTGTTGGCCACATGTAATGCCTGGGTAGGGATCTGCCATGAGCAGGTTCCTACTCCAGAGGAGTAGCTAATAAATAGATTTAGGTATTTTGGGTAAAATCCATGGGTCTATGGGATGGGGTTTGTTTAATGCAGGTTATTCTAAGACTTTAGTGTCAGTGTTCCAGAAGGGTCTATCTAAAATTACAGAAGTCCTAAAAATGTTAGCAAATATTTTCTTTCAGATAAACACTTTGATTGCTCTTAGAAGTTTTTGTTTGCAGGTATTAAATCCCAGATGCAGGCTTCTCCTACCATCTTGTTTGGCATCTGTGAAAAACCACAAATATCTAGATAATCCTGTACTGTAATACCTTTATCCTAGCAAGCATCATTTCTATATTTCTTCTATATTTCTTTGTTCCTGGTAAATTTCTGGCATACACATATACTAAATGAAATAACACAGGATATTTTTTAAGATTCTATATTCTCAGAAAAAAGATAGAATTTTTATGTGGTTTTTAATAAAACAATTTAACTTTTAATTCCAGCTTAATGTAAAACTAATATTTTTTTAAACAGTGAAAAAGCATCTGTACATATCTGGGTGGCTGAACATGTAATAGCTTAGGACTTACTTTCTATCCATTTTAATTTTGTTCTGTTTGTTGTTTAAATGTCTATATTAATTCTGAGATGCTGTGCTGTTGGGTTTTTTCCTCCTCCCTAGAACAGGATATAAATTTAAAATTCAGGCAGCTGTTGTTTCTTTGTATTTTAGGTAGGAATGGTGGGGAGTTTTCTGAAAGGGAATGTGGAGGTGCTGGTTCTCATCCAAATAGATGCAGTGGATTAACCCTTGCCGTGCCTTCGCTGGCTGCTCTGCCCTCTGTGCAAATCCCCACTGCCTCTGTTCCAGCTGTCAGGGGCAAACACCTGCCTGAGCCACAGCAGCTGCATTTTGCCAGCCAGGGCTCCCTTAGAAAGTTACCCTGACATGAGGCCACAGCAACAGGAACTCTGTCACATCTTAAAAGCTATTGCAGGGAGATTTTCCAGGTATTATCTGTGAATGGAGCCTTATGTGATGCTAGTTTTTGTATAGAATATATGCTTTGCCTCAGTCTAGGATTCTAAACAAAAGCCTATGGAGCAAGAGGTCTGAATTATCTCTAAAACTAAGAGAGCCACTGTGTTGTGCTCTGTAAATACTTTCAATTAATTTCATTATTTATAGTTAATGAAGTGTTGATCTATTATTCACAGTGATTATTGTATTTTTTTCCTGCTGTTGAAACAGGACTGTCAAATTATTTTGAACCCAGTTGATGAAAACACAGTATAGATATGCTTATCACTACAATGGAGGCAAAAAATGTCTCCATCTCTCTGAAAAGACTGTATTATTGCTACAGTAATGAAGTAGAACCCATATGATTTTGCTTTTTTACAGTAAACATATCCCCTGAGTATTTTATGATGCAGCTTACATCTTATGTAAGAGGGAACTTTTACCACTAACTTAACATGTCAAGTGTGAACACATTTTCTGAATTATACATATGTGTCAATGGAAAGGTGAATCTGAGCCAGCAGTGCCCGGGCAGCCAGGAGGGCCGAGCGTGTCCTGGGGGCATCAGGGACAGCACGGCCAGCTGGGCAAGGGAGGGCATTGTCCACTCTGCTCTGGGCTGGGACAGCCTCACCTCCAGTGCTGGGGGCAGCTCTGGGTGCCACCATACAAAAAAGACACCAAGCTATTAGAGTGTCCAAAGGAGGCCGCAAGGATGGAGAAGGGACTGAAGGTGAAGCTGTGTGAGGAGGGGCTGAGGTCCCTTGGTCTGTTCAGCCTGGGGGAGACTGAGGGGAGCCCTCACTGCAGTCACAGCTTCCTCATGAGGGGAAGAGGAGAGGTAGATCTCTTCACTCTTGTGACCAGTGACAGAAATTGAAGAAATGGCATCAAGCTGAGTCAGGGGAGGTTTAGTTTAGATGTAAGAAAAAAGACTTTTGTCCCAAAGGATGACTGGGCACTGGAACTCGCCACAGGATTTCCAGAGAAGTGGTCACAGCATCAAGCCTGTCTGAATTCAGATGCTCTCAAGTGTGTTTCTTGGGGTGTTCTGCACAGGGGTCAGGAGTTGGATTCAATGATTTTATTGGATCCCTTCCAATTCATCATAATCTATGATTCTCAGGTTCTATGATATACTACTCTGTTCCTGTAAGAACTGGTTAACCTTTTTTGCATTCCTCAGCATCGACAGGTGCACCTTTCTCACATAAAGATTGACTACAGCTTTCGAGAATGCTGCCATAATTATGAGTGCAGATCTGGGGCACTAATCTCCAAGCTTATTGTACAATGAACAATTGAGATAGAAACTGCAAACATTTTAAATTCAGAATATGCAGAGAAACTGTCATTAGCTTGAAGTTTTCTTTAGCATGGTGTATAAATCCAGGTTTTTTTTGTTTCAATGGACAAGTGTTTCCCCCTGAGTCCCTGTAGATTTTGATTCTGGATAAACTAGTTTATTAGATACCTTGGCCTGCGCTGAGATTTTCTGGCATCATTGGAAATAAAAATAAATTTAACTTTAGGCATTATTTGAGACAAGTAGGTGATTTAATGTGCCAGATCTCCAAGACAAAGCTTATTTTGGATAATATACAACATGAATACATTGTTGGAATTTTTGGCAAGTGAAATAAATTTCTAAAAAAAACCCAAAAAAACATACTAACTATAGTCACATTCTGGTCAATACTATGTACTCCATTACTCCACTCTTCAACAATGGGGGACCCTTCCACAGAAAGATGAGCCATAATGGCAGGCCTCACTAAATTAGAACCGAATCCAAAATCCTAGCCTGAACCTGACTGACTTTCCTGTTCCTAACAGGAACACCTCAGAACCATAGTTCCACCACCATGGGAATCAACACTCTGACTATGTATCTTTTGGCTTGCATGGTTGCAAAGACTTGAAGAACCTTTCCAAAATTGTTACCCTTGTTATACTCACAGAATAAAAATATTCTAAAAGGGCATGGTCCACTCAGGCTCACTAAACAAACCACAATGTGTTTATAAATCTGCTAGCTAAGCACTGAGAGTAAAAGCTGCTCTCTTCTCAGTAATCAATACCATGGGGTAAAAGAAAAGCTACATTGCCATAACTTCCTCATGGCTGCCATCCTGTGGTTTTAAGTGAAAATTGTTGAAGGTTCTCAAACACTTTGCTGAGTCTCCAATTGAACTCCCTCATATAAAGGCTGAGCTCACAGGGGTGCAACTTCCAGTGCATCAACTGCGCAAGAACCTTCACTGGTGGCTCCCAGAGTGGATTGTCCTACCCAAATGCTCCCTCTAATCCTAAATAAAAGCAGAAAAATATGAAAAGGAAAAGGAAAAAAAAAAGCAAACAACCTCCCAAACCCCCCAAACTCTTGCTGTCTTAAATGTCCCAATGTGTCTTTCAGCACAGGGAGGGTGACAGAGGATGTGAAGGCTGGAAGTGGAATCTGGGTTTTTTAACTGTTCCTTTTGCTTCATCAGCTTTGAAAGTCATTTTCCAGATATGCAGATATTTCAGAGAATTTTTTTCCAAGCACAAGAATATACATGAATTTTCAGTCCTAACATTTGCTGAGAAATTCATTCTTCTGAGCATTCTGAAGGAGTTTGAGACATCAGACTAGTTTGAAGAGAACACCAGCTACATACCAGAACAATCAGCTACAGCAATATTTTGGAAGAAAGCTAATATGTCAAACATTGAGCCTCTTTAGCATATATAAATTATACTCAATAAAAATTACAGGTAAAAAACTTTCAGTGTAATCAGCATATTTGTGCCAATAGCCAAATTATATGAACGGACTTAAACTGCAAAGCTTTCTCAATGAGAAAACCAAAATATGCCTGTCTAATTTACCATCTCTGCTCTGCTAAATGTTCCCAGGAAGATGCTGAAGCCAGGAAACTAAGCAGAAAAGCAATACTTTCTTTGTATCTCATGATTTACAATGTCTGTTTTAAAAGCAGACCTTTCGATTTGATGTACAAATAGTAAATGCACTCTGGGGATAGTTTCCAATGGATTTCTCAAGCTTATCCATCTACTTGAAACACTTAAAGGCAAATCACTTGACAAATATTTCCTCTCAAATACTACACGGAAAACATTTAAAAAAGGTATTACATCCTTTTACAATCCAGGAACAAACTTAAGCATTCAGTCAACCCTTAAAATAGCTATCTCATAAGCCCTAAAATAGCTCAGAAGGAAAGAACCCAAACCATTCAAAACCAAGTTAAACAAATCAAAATTCTTGCTTGAAGGCCCAATATGCCATGAAATTAGTAACTGTCAGTACCAAGTTATAGTAAAGTACTCTCAAATAATAGAAAGGCAAAGTAACTTGAAAAATCAGTGCATAGATTAGGAGATGCAGAGAGAACTCTTCCAAGAAATGGCACGTGTTTTAGCACAGCTGAAGAAATTATTCTTAAAATACATTAGAAAACTTGCAAGGACCAAACTGTTGTATTATAACAAACAAGACAAAGCAACTGATTAGATTTGTGGGCATGGAAAGACTCGAAAATTATGATATTAGTATCCAGCAAATACAGGTATTTGCAGTGGTGCTATTTTGTGCTAACATTCTGCTAGTAAGGTGTATGTGTTGTGATAAAAAAACAACAGCCAAGAAAGGAAATCTGAAAAACTGGTTGTGTTTCAAGAAAAATTGGATGGCAGAAAGCATGCTTGACTGGGCTGACTATCTCCTCTTTTCTTCTGCCAATAATCTTCATGCCAGTGAATAATAAGGGATGACATGTAAAAGTATGACTGCCAGCAACTAGTCACTCTAGGGTTTTCAGTTTAAAAGATTATAAGAAAAAGAAGCATTAGACTATATAATTATGGTTGTATAACAACTGTGAAGCAGAGTGCATCTTTCAAATGAAGATGTAAATATCAAGAACAATGCATAAATATTTCAAGTCAAGAAAAGAATTGAGAAGAAATTCTCATAAACACCTTTCATGTTTAATATTCACCTGTTTCTTCTTTGTTTGTCGAATTTCTTCTGTTTATTGACATAAAATTGAATATTTTTAAAATTTATTCCAAAGCATCTTTCAAGTCTCAAGATATTTATCCATTGTTTGAAAATTAGTATGGAAGATCTCCAATAACTTTACTAAGTACTTTAGTAAGTATTTTTGTTAGTTGATTATACCAAGATAAAACCAATTAGGAAGATGTATTTCATAAATATTAATGATATCCAGGGACCACATTATGCCAAGACTGCATAGAAACAGAAATTATATGGTGATCATCTTATCTGAGAGAAAACATTACCCATTACTTTTGTGAAAACCAAGAGAGGAAGAATTAATTCAAAAAATTATTATGAAATTGAAGTGGTTAATTTTACAGCCAGGCACTCCAAGGCTTTATTTACTTTCTATTGTTTTCCAATACAGGATTATACCTCCTAGATTTAGAAGTTAGGAATTAATTTATTTTTTTTTTCTACTAATATTACTATTAAGATAGACAGAATTGTGTAAAATTATTACAGACATTATGTCATAAAGATGTTTTCCCCATGTATTCAGTTGTATTCCCATGTTAAGAAATCTGGTATCTTAAATACTCTATATTTTTTCATGTTATATGCTATATGTTTTACAGAAAAGGAGGAAAAATGAAAGTTTACTTATCACTGTAGAAAGGCCAAATGAATAAAAACCTTCTTTTGAACTCATCTCTGTATAATTCAAATTAAAATAATTCTAAGGACATTACAGTAAGACACTCAAAGGCATTTAGCTATCTAAAAATAGCTGTCTATAGAGAGCTTATGAAAGTGAGGAACTGAACTCCCACCTTAGAGCTTCTTAATGCCTTTGGCAGTGCTCATTTGCTGGAGAGAGTCCAGCACAGGGTCCCTAAGCACATTAATAGGTTGGAACACCTCCCAAATGAGGAAACTGAGACTGCTCAGCCTGGAAAAGAGAAGGCTTAGGAGAATCTTAATGTGCATAAACACCTGCAGGGAGGGTGAAAAGAGGATGGGGTCAAGCTCCAAAGGTGCCCAAACTTAAACACAGGAGGATCCCTCTGAACATCAGGAACCAATCCTTCAGTGGGAGGAGGACTGAGCCATGGCACAAGTTGCACAGAAAATTTTTGAGGTGTCCCTTCTTGGAGATGTTAAAAATTTATCCAGATGTGGTCCTGGACAATCAGTCCTAGGTGGCCCTTCTTAAGAAGGATCAGGTAACCTCCAGATGTCTCTTCCAACTTCAACCTGCCTGCGATTCTGTTTACACAGTTCAGAAAGGTGAAAAAGGAACTTAAGAAAAAGTATAGCAGGTGCAATAAACCTTATAAAAATATTTTTACACTTACAAATACTTAATTATACTCAGCACTATGCTGTGATGCATTTATGGCAGAACAAATATACAAGATCACAAATGCAGTATATCTTCCTCTGCCCATGAGGAATGCATCATCATTCCTTAAACACATTCAATATACAAATAATCTATATAAGGAAAAATACTGCAATAAAAGAAAATTAATGGTATGATCAGTTAAACGCATTAATTTCTAAAGTAAGGTGAGATGCTATGTTACTATCTAAAACCACATGAGTAAAAGCAGTGACTAAGGAAGACTGTGAACTAAATGTCTCCTGTAGGCAATGACAGGGGTTTTTAATTTCTCCAGATGTCTGTGCAGATGACTAATCAAAGCACCAGTACTAGAACAGAAGGGTGGTCTTGTGTTCCTCTCAAGGCCAAACAGCTCACTAACATAACAATTCTTGTACCTCCACAGTTTTGGGCTGTGGCCAAAAGATACTATGGGCAGGATACAAGAACAGGGTAAGCATGGCATAGAACTTCCCCAATGTATAGAGGTTTTGACTGCAGAACACTGAGGTTCAATAGGAAGATTTTTATTATTAAATATTTTGATAAAAATATTAAAGACAACCTTACATGCATTTTTTCTACTTTGCTTGTCTAGACTGCCTTTGATATTATATATAGAAAATAAATCTGAAGTGTATCATTTGTGGCAGAAGGTTTCATAATTAAATTATATATTTTTGTTAAAAAATTTTGGCTTTTTTTATTCACTCTGGGGTTTTGTTCCTGTTCTTTGCTTGCTACTTAAACAGCTACTTAACATTAAGGACACACATAATCCTTTCATGAGAATGTAAACTAACTATATGCTTGAATATAAAGCTGAATTACAGGTTGAGTGCATAAAAATATTTTCACTTTGCAGATTAACAAAAAGTTACAATGGTTACAGGCAACTAGAAATTATTCGGAATGGAAAAGTGCTGCCTAGTTTTAATCTTCCTCAAGTTGTTCTGTGAGAGATTAGATCACACTCCTGCTTTGCACCTTATCTTTTTGTATTGCTGAGCTGTGCAATCATTAATTGTGCGATCATTTAGAATCAATTTCTTTCAGAAATTTAAGTTTAAAGATGTTAAACTGAAATGTAGAATCAATAGGGAGGATGTGCTGATTTTCAGAAGTTTCACTTCTCAGAGAGTAACATAATTTCTCATCACACAGGTGAACATGACTGGGCTGGTTACTGATTCACAGAAGTGGTGCCCCTGTTGTCTCATGTAGCATTCTGGGTGAACTGAAAAAGGGAGATCAAAGGGCTGCTTGTGACCCAGGATTTCCTCTGGTAGATTTGTTCCTGAGAGCAGCTCAGATCTAAGGTAAGGAACAGAAAGGAACACCATCGTCAGTACCTGGACCCCATTAACTTCAAATCATTTGAATCCAGGAGAAGGCTCCCCAGCTGAAGGCAAAGGCTGGCTGAGCCATTCCCACTGTCCTCAGAGAGGAGCATGCACACACAACACAACAGGCTGGAAAGCTGCACCAGGGGCTTCATGGATGCTCATCCTTTTCTCCAAAAAAAACAACTTTATGTTTCAACTCCTTTTTCAAATTCTTTTCCGAAGAACCGTGCTAGGGCGTAATATTTTATACTTATGTTAGTATGCATTTAAATTCTTTACTTCAAACTCAACTGCTCAACTGCTGTCATTGGCCATTGAAACAAAGCACAAAATAATACTCAGAAAACATGACAAAATCCTAGTCAATGCATACAAATTTTGTGTATAATATTTTGTAACCTTGACATTTAACCACAGAAGTATTTTGCACCAGAGCTTGCTACTTAGTGCCAAGCTCTTTTTTGGTCCCCTACTGTTGCAGTAATGCATTGCTAAATACATGCATTTCTGATAGAGTTTTATTTCTGTCTCCCTACAATTCACTTGTATGGACAGACATCTGAGTATCAGTTAATCAGTAGTCTTTCATTTGCACACATTTAAACAACGTTTGGGATTTAATTGTTTCTCATTGATGCTTTTTATTTTTTTCCCTGAAAGAATAGAAGAAAAGAAAGAAAAAAATCATGACGGAAAGCAGAGTAGTATTAAATAAGATGGTAATATAATCATAATGATCTGAGTAGACACCAGAGACCATTGAATCTTGTTGCATAGGTGACTGAGGTAGAGCTTGGAAAAAAAAATCTCAAATAGAAGCTTTACCAGATGCAAACCATAGAGAAAGAACAGTGTTTAAGAGGAGAGAAACTAGATAGGTTAAGTGAGAAAAGCAGAAGCAAAAGCTATTGTGATGTGATGACAATACAAAGGACTAATAATGAGCCACTGTGATTCTAAATCATGCAAAATATACTGTTCAAAACAAATCTTCAGCTAATCAGGAAAATTAGTTGCACCTTTTAATCAACTTGCTGAGCATTTGATGAACTCAAGGTCCATATTTTAAAATGTTATTGAACAAAACATGAGAGAGATAAGAAGGACGTGTTAATTTTTTTTTTTTAATTGAGTCATCATATGGCACTTCACCTTTTGTGCAAATGACATGTTTGGGACCAGCGGAAGACAAAGCTCAGTGATGCTAGAGAATTCTATTGTGTGACTCAAGTGGTGGCAATTAAATTAATAGGAAATTCAAACTGGTAGAACAATATAATTGATCTACTAAAATTCTAATTGTTCACTATGCTATAATTAAGGAAAAATATCAAGTTTTGCTCTAAGCAGGACTGAGCAAAATTTAGTCACTATTTTAGTAAATATTTATTCATATAGTTTTCATTCCTTGCACCTGTGTTATTACTCTCAGAAAAGACATAAAAATATATAAATTTCTATTTTTCCTCTTTAGCTGCACTATAAATTACTATTTATCCAGTTTTCTGCCTTCTACAGCCCTGTGCTTGACCGTGTAAGATATATTTATATCACAACATATCAACCATATAATGACAGAGGTTGAATACACCCAAAATAGCACAACGAAAACCAAAGTCTGCTCATTTGTCCAACTGATGCTGTATTGAAAAGTAATGCTCCAGATTTAGCTACTGTCCTGAGCTCCACGCAGCTGTTACTAATGCGCTATGTAAAGCAGGAGTTAGAACATTAATAAGGCATCTTAACTTTCAACAACTGTTTCTATTCACCATTGTTTTAAAGATAAAACTTGGTGTTTTGGCTTTGCTCATTGCTTGTTTTTTTTATTTTTTTCTGATTTAACTCCTTTTGGGGAGTTTTGTTATTGTACAGAGAGCTGAGGCATGGAGGATTTCTACAGAAGCAGCCTTTTGTGATTCGGTTCTTATTTCACATGATGAGGTTATGATTGCTCTTGGGGGGACCTGGCTTTCCAGAAAGGAAGAGAACACTACAGTGGGAACAGGGATCTATGCCAAAGGCAATATTGCTCACTCATACTACACTTGTAACTCTGAAAACCCAGATAACTGTTCATATCTCTCCTTTTGTTGTTAAGCATTGCGGCAAATCACTTGTTTTTCTTGTCCTGAGGCTCCAACTGCTTTCATGGTTATTTCATTGCTCTGTTTCTACCTTGCTGCATGTTTTCTGCAGATGGGTACTTTTCTTGACTATTCTGTCAGTGCATAATGGCCCTTGGCACTCCCACTTTAGTGCCATTACATTTAATGGGAAAATGCTTCAAGCAGCTGCAGCTTGGCTACTGTATTTTCTTAGGGCCAAATGGTTTCCTGGTGCACAAAAATCGTGAAAAAGTGCATTCAGGATCTGTGTGGATTGCCATGTCATTTAAAAGGTACACAGTCACTCAAGAAAACATATTTTTGTGTCCTGAGACCTGTATTTTGCATCTGTAATTACTGTAACCAACCATGACTTATCAAGGACAGTCTACTGGGTTCAGCATTACCTTTTGAACAACTTTCCAGGATGCATTCTGACTTGAGACACTAACCACAAACTTAGTTCTGTTTTGCTCCAGGACCTGGTGCTGGTCTATTACAATCTCAATAAGAAAGAAACTCAGAAAGTCCAATTTATTAGAGCTTGCACCACAAGGATATAAGACTATGGATAATCTTAAATATCTATGGAATTCCAGGTGGTTTTGCTTCTCATGGATCTCCAATCCATGTACAGCACACTGGGCAGACCCCATCCATAGAAAACTCTCCCATTTCAGTCACTGGAATTTGTTCTTTACAAGATAATGCACTTACAGCACAATACAGTACATGACTCAGTTGGAAGAGACCTTCAAGATCATCGAGTCCAACCCATGCCCTAATACCCCAAATAAACCGTGGCACTAAGTGCCATATCCAGTCTTTTTTTAAACACATCCAAGGATGGTGACTCCACCATCTCCTCAGGCAGACGATTCCAATATTGTATCACTCTTTCCATGAAGAACTTTTTCCTAAAGTCCAACCTAAATTTTCCTTGGTGCAGCTTAATATCTAACAACCTGTGGTGGGTTACCTTGGCCAGCAGTCTCTACAGCAGTCCTCCTCCATCCACAAAGAGCAGAAAACAGAACAAAGAGCACACAGGACAATACAGGGAGATAATGTACATGAGCAAAAAAGACTTGACTTGGGGAAAATAATTCAATTTATTGCTAATAAATAACTGAGTAATATAGTAGAAATAAGAACAAAACAAAAGAAAAACTCCAACCTTCCCCCCACCATTCTCTTCCTCCTAGAGTGAATTTACTCCTACTTCTTCTTTGTCCTCCTCCACAGGCAGCACAGGGGGACAGAAAAGGGGGATTGTGCACCTTTGTTGACACTTTGCCTCTGCCACTCCTTTCTCTTCATGCTGCTCCCCAGCTCCAGCAAGAGGTGTCACACACAGGACACGGTTCTTCACAAACTACTCCAATGCAGGTCATCTACACAGGCATTTCTTCAAGAAATGCTGCATCATGGGTCCTTTCCACAAGGTTCTGTCCTTTAGGTACAGGAGTAACATGTCCTTCCAGAAAGTATTGTCCAGTCCCTCTCCATAGGCTTCTGGTCCTGTCAGGATCCTGCTCCAGTGTTGTGTTTCCATGGGCTCCCAGTTCCTTCAAGGCAAACCCACAGCCTGTGGTTGGATATCTGCTCCACCATCTGCAGGAGACATCCAGCATCCTCATAGTTTTCTCCATGGACTTCAGGAAAATCCAGTGCATTACAGCACCCCACCCTCTACTTCTCCACCAGTCTTTGTGTCTGTAGGGCTTTTTTGCTCATATTCTTATTCCTCTCCCAGCTGCTCTTTTTCACTCCTTAAACAGGAAGTTGCAGAGGTACTACCACTATCACTGTTTTTCTCAGCTTTTGCCTGTGATGGGTCCATCTTAAAACTGGCTGAGACTGGCTCTGTATGACTTCAAAGAAGTCACCTTTGCAGACCTTCTGCTTGCAAAACCTTGCCCCATAAACACAGCACACAGCTCTTTAGAATATTTCTAATGAAAACAGATGGGTCTCTGTAAGATATCTATAATCTATCTATCTATCTATCTGTCTATCTTCTATCTGTCCATCCATCCATCCATCTATCCACCCATCCATGTTCCTTTCAGTCTTATGTAAAAAGTTGTTTATTTGAAATGTTCCCATATAAAAGGAATTTCATCCAAATCTCAGTAAAAAAAAAAAGAAAAAATAAGAAGTAAAATTCAACTATGAAATACAGAAGGACCAGATGTTTGAAATATCAAGGCAAAGAAAATAAACAGTCTATTTGCATATTTGAAGACTCTGGTTGTAACAGCCAAAATTATTCTGAGTTGTCAGTTGTATAAATTAAAACAAGGGTTGCAAATATGACAATGACACACAAAATGACTGAAAATTCTGGCCTTTACCCCTACTTTCCTTCATATCCGTTACATTCTGCATAATTAGCACTCTACTCTGATGATGAATTCAGGATAGGGACTCACTAATTTACACTAACTTACATTACTTAAATAATTATGAACTTTTTTTACGAAATCTAGACTATCCCTTCTACAAAAGTGAAGATAAATATAAAATAAAAGTAGAATAAGTGTTAACACCTTGGCCCCAAAATTAGGAATGAGAATAGGAGGATACTGTAAGACAAATCTCTATAATCCATATGCAGAAATAAGAAAACTGAGAAGAGTAAAGGAAGCAACAAACCTGGAGAAATATTTATTGCCTGCATATCTATCAGACTTGATGCTAAATGGAGTTTGTTTCCCTTCCTGTATTTTGCAAGAGCTTCTTACATAATTGCTAGATGCATGCTGATCTTTGCAAGGCATGGAAGCCAATAGTTTGGGGCTGAAAAGAAAATAACAATGGATATTGTTATGTTATGGCTATTATTTTCTTTGCTCTGTGTTTTCCCTTCAGTATTTTTGACATGAGGAATAAGGACCTGGGTTAACATTATCTGTCAAGCAGAGCATGCAATGAAGGATTTTACAAGGAGTCTAGGATGCGTGGTTAAAGTTCAGAAATGGTAAGTAGTGAAATGATTGCCTCTGTTACAAAAAAAGAAAAAGGCATCTTCTTGGTCATGCTAAGTAACTCTGTGCTTGCATGTCTGATGTAATAGCCCTGTGTGCTAAAATCTGAGCAGTGTACAAGACAACAATATGAAGCTTCAAAATTTTATTGAAGGAAGAACTTTTCTGACTTGTTGATGAGAAATGGCCTGTTACAGACCCGTTCTATTCTAATGGCATTGGAGCAGGCTATTCTATATGGACCATTGAACATGAATAGATACCTACTTTGGATATTAAGTCATTAAAACCTGTGTCTGAACATGATTTTCCCTTTTCCTTAAATGCACTTACAGAAAATTAACATTATTGAACTACAGTGTCTTAAATAATATTACTATGAATCTAAATATACAATTCTTTCATTTAAAATATAAAAAGAGAAGGGTCTACAATAATTATGGATTGTTTATTTATTTCTCTGGAATTTCCAGCAAATTAAATGACTGTCGTGGGGTTAATTTGTTTGTTTCCCAGCCAATGCACCAATTAATGTCGTGGGTTTATTTTTTGTTGTGAGAAAGGATTAAAAGGAAAGAAAACAAAGCAGATTCAAACTTGAAAATATACAAAGAAAACTTTGTTAACAGAACTAAAGGGGAAAATAATAATAATAAGACAATCAGAATAAAATTTCAGACAACCCTTTTTATTTTTTTTTCACTGACAATGAAAAGATAAAGCCCACAACTTTCATTCCTTTTACTACTTTTAAAATAGTCTTATCGTCAATTCACTTAGGGAGAAGAGTTTCTCTTGTTGTGCTATGGAGACTTTTTCCACAAGAAAACAGGTTTTCTTGTGG
>JAWWMU010000001.1:102314713-102338352 GCA_035048155.1 Cinnycerthia olivascens | reverse complement strand
ACTGAAAAGCGGCAGAAGTATGCCTGTAAGTTGTAGGTAGGCCATATTCCTGAAAACTGGTTTGATCTTACTGCAGTGGGATATATGTGAAATTATTTAGGAATTTTAATGTCATTACTTCCCTAATTTTGTGCTCTCTCCTGTTAGATAATGCTTTTAGTCTGACTTGGCCAATCCTGTTGCAAGTGTGTGATTCCTTATATATAGATTACTCCAATAGGCTGGCTTCTGCCTCTCCCATACTCCATTTCAGAGGCAGCATGCTCTGAAAGAGCTTAAGTCAGCTGTCCAGCCATGCTGAGAAGGGCAGTCAAGGGCTGCTTCAAATGAGACAGGAATGTCTGTACATAGCATTATTATCCCATGACTCCTCAGGGACAGCAATAGAAAATTGGATTTACACAAAAAAAATGTCCCCGAAAAGAGCAGGTCAGGAAATACTCAACATTTTGGACATTTTGTCTGTCTCATTCAAGAACTGATTATGACAAAAGAAACTGGAAAGCTGAAAATGCTACACGTGAGAAATATCTTTTATTCCCCTGCCTTTGATTCTTAGCTCCCACTTTCCCAGAGGAAATAGCAGGAAAGGGAGAAAGAAAAGAGAACAGCTTCTGGTCAGAATTTTAGGCAGAGTAGCTATGCTGATGGTAGATTTCAAAGGCCTTCGGTCATTTGTCTTTAGCCCTATAGTGCAACAGTTTCAAACCTATCCTAAATTTATTCTGAAACAAACTGAGTGGAAGTAAATCCCTATGGGTTTCTAGACAGCTACAAAAATGCATATTATTGTCATTGTCATGTGTGACTGCATATTTATTGTGACTGACCTATTGGAATTTCACCATGCTGAATTTACTTCAAACCAGAACATTCCTATGTTTTTGAAATGTTTACTGTTTCCTTATTACTCTACCATTCTATGGAAACATGTTGTCCTCAGACCGTTGTGTCAGCAGCAAAAATACCACTTGAAGATACCCGATCATGTTCGTGGCTGTAGAAATACGTGTCATGGCCAAAGTCAAAGTGTAATGAACCAATACACAGAATTAGAATCACTACAGCTAAACACAATTTCTAGCCTTTCTTTGCATTATTTATAGAAGTTTTGAAGGAACAGAATTTTTATCCAGACTCAAAGGCTATTACACAGTATCCTGGTTTTGTCTTGAACAGACTTCATTTTTCACCCTAGTACAACACTGTGAGTTTGATTTAATATGAGAATAATGTTGATAACACACTGATGTTTTGGCTGCTGCTGAGCAGTGCTTACCCTAAATCAAAGGCTTTTCAGTGCCTGATGCTCTGCCAGGGAGGAGCTGCACAAAAAGCTGGGAGGCAGCATAGCCAGGAGAACTGACCCAAACTGCCCAAAAGAATATCCCATACCACAGAATGGCATGCCCAGTATTTGAAAGGAGGAGAATTAGCTGGAAGGGGACTGTCCACGGCTCAGGGATGGGCCAGGCACTGGCCAGCAGGTGGTGTGAAATTGTACATTACTTGTTTTTCTGGTTTTACTACTCTCTCCCTATTCAAAGTATTTTTACCATTATTTTTGTTATTATTGTTGATGTTGATACTATATTCGTTTATTTATTTATTATGATTATACTTTGTTTGAATCAGTAAATTGTTCTTATTTAAAACCACGAGGTATACCTTTTGTTTTGAATTCTCTTCCCCACTGGGACAAGGAATAAGGAGTGTTGAGAGTGAGTAAGAGGCTGGCTGTGGTTAAACCATGTCATAAAGACATATTGCTCTCACCAAGATATACAGAATGGGAGCCTTCTAATTTAATTCCTAGACCTCAGCCCCTAGATTCTTACTTTCAATTTTATAGGAATTAAGGTTTAAAAATTCACTTGTTAATAAAATTATAAATAAAACCCAAGGATTTCACCCTCTGGCTAAAATTGGGAAGAAATGTTCTCCTCCCCAATGATTTCTATCTCTTTTCCTTTTTTATGTGACAGTGAGCATTTGGAAGTAAATATTGTGCTAGTCCATGAAAGTCAGGTAGCTCTTTTAAAATAAGTCATTTCTTTAAAGCAGCAAAAATGTATAAATGCCACAATTTACATTGCAATGCAGTAAAAGGAAATGGTGTTTTGCTATTTAAAACATCCCTGGGTGGGATTCAAGAAAGTACATTTTGATAAAATACAAGCCCCTTATGTCTGTTTCAAGAGATATTGAATAAAATCTCACAACTATTTTTCTATTTTATTTTCTTTGCTTATAAGACTAAGGCATAAAACTGCTACCACATGACCTTTATTTACTGCGTACCAGCTGTCATAATTATTCTTTACATACTCCTGTGTTATAATTGTCACTAAAATAGCAAAGCAAATTGTCAGGGCCTGTCCTGGGAGCTGAGACCACTGGAGATCTGCTGAGAGTTCCCTGTGGGGCAGCATCTGGCTGTGGGCAGCTGGAAACCACCCCTGCAGCAACATTGCTGGGATGATGCAGGGCTGATGGCCCTGGGGGCTCGGTGGCCCTGACCCCTGGCCAGGGCTGGGGGGAGCCACGGGAGCCTGGGCAGGCAAGGACATCTGCTGGGGATGCTCTGAGAGTCCCAACAAAATCCATACTGGCATATAAAAACACACCAACAGTGCCAGACACCACCAGGGAATTACAGATTATCCCAGCCACCAAACAATAAGAGAAGAAAATCAGAAAAATCAAACAACTCAAGTGCTTACATCACATTCAAGACAATTTCCTCATTCTCCTCATTCTTCTATCATAAATCTGAGTCCTTACATTTGTAAGGAACCTTATAAGAGTTCTTAAACATTTTGGATGAAATTTAGTCTCACTTTGATATCTTCAAATCCAAAGTCATATTGAATTTGTAGTGTTATGACTGAGAAAAGAAGTTTGCCTTCCTTGAAAAGAATTTTGTGCCACAGTGCATGAAGAGTGCTGTTAAAATAAATTACATTTTAGCTTCATAGAGCACTTCCTTCTTAGGCAAGTGCTTCCATTAAACTAGTAAGGTTTGGACATTCAGCACTTCTGAGAACTGCATCTCGATATGTCAGATTCTATATATAGTTTAAAATGCCAAAATTTAGCTATTCATGTTTGAAGATCTTGGGCCAATTTTAGAGATGTAAAAGCAGCATTCTAATTCTAATCATGATCCAGATTGAAAATTCCTGCTAAAGTGAAAAATAAAAATGGCTAATGAGCTTGTATATTGGTTGATCACCAATAAGTATGATCTCTTAAAAGAGAAATAGTTTCCAAAGTTGGCCATTTTTTTCTTTCTCTCATGTCTATAAAGCAAATTCTGAAGAACTAGCTAGCCAACATTTATTTCATTGTTCTCTTGGGTTTCGAAATTGGAGTGCAACCTTTTCAACACGTCTCACTTGAAACCTAACCTTTTATATCTAAAGATGATGTGTTAAAAGGTCTGAAGGTGGGCAAAGGAAGAAGAAAATGTCTTCTTTTGTTTTAGTATTGCTCTAAATACTTTGGATTTCTGAATGTGTTGCACGCAGAAGACAACATACAGTGAACCTGCAAAACACAGAATGTTTGCCTCCTAAACAGGTGAGGATATTTTTTTGGTCTTTGTTTGGTTTATTGGTTTGTTTTTGTTTGTTTCCTTGGTTTTATTTATTTTGGGAGGGTTGTTTTAGTTTGCTTTGGTTTGGCTTGGTTTATTTGTTTCAAACACTGGAATTAAATTCTTTAAGTTGTGAAGATCCCTTTTCAATACAGGAAAACTGTGTTTCTGTAATTATTGCATAGCTACATCTTCTTTTACTAAAGCTTCCTTTTGATCATTTGAGAAAACTGAGTTCTATCTTTATGCTTAATTCTTCCATACTTAAATAATCTAGTTGAAATTCTTACAGGCAAATTCCAATTGTCTTCAACACAAAAACAGACTGTGTAATCCTGAATCTTGTGCACCGGGAGTTCATGAATTTAAGAAACAAATAATGCAACAATCCAGAGACTCCTTACTAAGAGTCAGATGACTTTTATATCTCTTAGTTTTATAGCCACTTAATATTGCCAGTAG
The DNA here is from genome assembly GCA_035048155.1 of Cinnycerthia olivascens. NCBI lineage: Eukaryota > Metazoa > Chordata > Aves > Passeriformes > Certhiidae > Cinnycerthia > Cinnycerthia olivascens. The sequence goes on along the minus strand of JAWWMU010000001.1, from coordinate 102,334,292 downwards.
TGAGAAATGGAAGACATTCTTGTGCTACTACTACAGGAATTATTGTCACACTGGAAAGCCAGAAAACAATGCTGACATTGTCCAGACAGAACCAATCACAGACTTTGCTCAGACTGCCATGAGTTGGGGAACAGTTCTCTCAGCAATCTACCTACCTCACTCTTAGTCATCATCAAAAAAAAAAAAAAAAAAAAAACCTGATGAAAATTTTGCTTCTCTGTCAACATGCATTAGAATCTAAATTTACAAATTCAAATCTATACTATACTACAATAAAAAAAGGGGGGCAAAAGGGAAAAAACCCTCACAAAACAAATTTACAGATGTTCCTTTTTTTCAAAGCAGAAAAGGTGTTTTTGTGCATGGTGTTATGTAAGTGGTTAGGTTTTGGGTTTGGATGGGTTTGAAGGATTCACACAATAAAAAAAAACCCTATTCATCTGACAAAAATCACTGTTCCATACAACTTTACTATTAATATTTTAAGCTGATTGAAAACAGAAACAATATCCAGTATAGGATACTGTCTAAATGTTTTCCACTTTGTAAACACTTCCCATTAAACTAAACATCCAGCCTTCAAAGAATGTGATAACTCTAAAATTAAAAAATACATTTAAAATTACAAAGGATTCGAATGTGAGAAAACACTAAAATGTAAATGAAAACCTCCTTCAAGACAAGGGAAACAGCCTCCAAAAGAGTTGTAGAAGGTTGGCAGGTGTGAATACTTGCAATTCTGTATAAATAGAGTAGCTCGTAACCAAGAAGTGTTGTTCCAGACTCTTTCAATTTTTAACATATCTTCTCTGAAATCAGAACAAATGAGACATCTATACTTTTGCACAAGGAAACAGAAAGCAGAGATAACCCTCACCTTTGCACTGCCTCTGCTTTTTCCTCATATCTCACCAGCAATATGCCTGGATTTAAAGGTGCAATTTCATTTTTTTTCCCCCTGAAATTAAATTAGAAATTGCACTAAAAAATTGTGCTTTTATAACCTTTAGCCACGCTTTTCTCTTCCTTATTCTGATCAGGTCTTTGAATGTGAATGAGGTTTCTAAATGCAAAGGAGGCCTCTTACAGCTTAAAATCTGAAGCTGGTTCTTGGATCACATAGTTATAAAGCTTTTCTCTCTGTTCCTGCTACATCAGAAATTTTTAAAGAAATTTCCTAATAAAGCTACATCACTAGCAGCAACCTCCTGCAGTGTGGTTGCACCCAGGGAATGAAGTAACAGAAAAGAAAGGATCTCTCTGAAAAATGAATTAGTTTGATGAGTGATATAAAGATGACATCTAGCCTCTAAACCTGACTGTAGGTAAAAGCTCTATATCCAAAACCAAATACACAATAATAGAATTTTTCACTCCATTTGGTGCTCAGTCATTCTGCCTGAACTCACTAAACTTCTGTTCAATGACTGCTCATAATTATACAGCTTCACATCTCTGGTGTGCACATCACATGGAAGACCAGCTGCAGGTTTTAGTGTCAGTGGAAAAATTAATTGAATTTATGAACTCCACAAAATTGTTTCATATTTATCAGAAGATGATAAAGACAAGTTTGCCAAAACTTTATTTCCCAATTCCTATCTGTATATCCTGTATTTTCAAACTACTTTAACATCTTTTTCTTCCCCTTTCTTTGTTCTTGTAGTCCACCTGTGCTAAGAGACTTTTCATAAAAATGACCAAACATAGAGTCATTTTTTGGTGTAAAAGAACTATTTCTTGTAAACAGAATTTGCATAATACTTGGTTAACTCCCTGGAAATATGTTTTTCACAATACTATTTAAAAGCTAATAGAAAATAGGCTATTTCCCATAAAAATGGGAAATCTTATTTTTGTTGCTTAAAAAAAAGGAAAAGAAAAACCCACTTCCTTCTTCAAAAAATAACTTATCTCCTTTTTTTAAAATTTAAAAATATCCTCCAGAACTACATACTAAGCAAGACTAGGATTTATAATAACAAAATAAGGATGAAAACTGACTTACCTTCTGGATTAATAATTGAATCTAATTATGTCTAATAACTATTGAACTTATCATGGAACTGTATTCAACAATTCTGAAGTCCTAACTCACTCCTGATTCAGTCATCTGTTGATTTCAAACCCCTGAAGTTTCATTTTGAATTTCAATCAGCTGCACTTGCCTGTTATATCTACCAGATCCAACAGGAGCAATGACAGTACTGTAATAACTTTGGGTTACAGTTAGATGAGGGGAAAAGAGTATAATTTATTAAACCAGCTAAGGCTAGGTTTTATCTAGAGAAGGTGAGAAAAATAGTGAATTATAAAATGTGCACTTTGATACATCTTGATTCCATAAGAATGAGTCCTACATACTTTGAAATTCTTGATTCCATATAGAGGAACAGAGAGAATTATTTTCTCATACATGGCCTTGTTAAAATTGTATCATTCTTCAGATGTCCAGTCTAGGAGACTGGAAAATCAAAACCCTTGAGCACAGCCTGATGTAATTTATAATATGAAGATTTGAAAGCATAGACAATTTTTTTATCAACTGGTACCAGATATTAAAGGTATTATTTTCTCCTTTAGGAAAAAAACAAAACCAACAAAAACCTCTAATAAACCAAACCAAAACAAAACAAAACAAAAAAACACCCAACTGGCCCCCCCCAAAATAAAAGAAAAGCCAAATAGGAGAAGTAGAAATACAGCACCTTTTTCATGGCAAATTTCTGGATGAAACATGAAAATTGAGTTCTTGTTTTATCTCATGTAGCCATCACAGTCAGTGGAGCCTAGGGATCTATTTATCTCCTTCTAAAGTAGATCTATGTTTTGAGAAAGCTGAATAGCTTTCTGTATTGACAGTATTGTCTAGAAGGCTGTTGACTCTAACAGATACTTGGGCCCATGTAATCATTTATGTTGTAGATACCCAAATATAGCAGGATGGCTCAGCTGCCCAGGTTCTTGGTACCACTACAGTGTTATCCTGCTCCCATGCTTCTGGATAAATATTGTCAACCACAGCATAATACACAATAATGGCACTAGAAATGTTTGTTCAAGAAGCTTTCTGTGCCTCTCTCAGGAGGGAAGTTCAACTGCATTTTTCCTTAGTTGTTTGCGAAGTTCAAGTGTGGACTGGTTCACGAGCAGAAGGACACCAGCACCTACAGATGTCCACAGTCTGGCACCTAGGCTGGGTAAGTGCCTTGGTGTTCCACGGGATGAAAGCAGCGGATTATCCCTCTGATACAAAGTGTGGAGATACACTCTGCAGAGTGCAGCTCTGCACTCCTCCCCAGCAACCTCCTGCTCATCAGCCCGTGGTGAGGGATCCAGCTGGGTTTCTCTGCAAGAAGCAGCTCTGTAAGAACTGCTGCTGACTGGACCTACAGGAATGAACGGCAGAGCTGCATCCATCTGACCAAGGCAGAGGGAACTGGGAACTCTCAGCACGCTGGAGCCAGCTCTGAGCACACTGGGAAGTAGCACTCCTGCAGATGTTGAAGTCCAATTGTCTTCTTTTACATGGAGTAGCGAAAAGAGGAAAACACAAACTTTGAAATACTCATAAATATATGAAATTGTATCCTCAAGTGAAACCAAATTAAAAGTGAGCAAAATAATAATTACATATAGTTCTTTTACTTTGAATGGGGTTTTGAAATTTTTAGTCATCCAAAACAATCCCAATCTTTACTATTTACATCTGACAGTCAAATCACAGTGTTGGGCATGTTGTTTAGGATTCAGTGATAAACTGCCATGTTTTCTTAACACTTTGACCCTTATATCTGTACTTTCTTCATTCTTTATTCATTATCCTTGGACATAGCTTTTTTTTCCCTTTGATGTGCTGCTAGAATCTGCCAAATTCAGCAGGGTAGAATTATAGATATACATAATCATGGCAGTCTCCAGCAGCAGTGGCATTGTTGCTATCTCCTCCAGTTTTATTGTCCACCAGTTTATCTGTGATCATCATGGCAACTTGTCATGACAACTCTAAAACACAAACTTCTTCTGAAGTTTAATTCCCAAATAGTACCCAAAAATCTGTATTTCCAATCTTGATCCTATTTTCAAAAATTGACTATATCTTCAAAGCTGTGTTCTGTTGCTGTTTTTCCTCTGTATCTCTCTGTTTTCTATATAATTTATGGCAATAGTTCAGAGCCATCTCTGTTACAAAAACTGCAGTATCATAGACAAACACAGTGGAAAAGAGCCATTTTTTTCATTTATTATCAGAAAGAATAAATGAAAAACAGTTTAGAAGAGATGCCATTACATTCCAAGGAATATAATGCCTTCAGCAGAATGTGCTTTTTGATATTTAACATAGAGTGCTAAATGTAAGTAGGTCAGCTTCTGTGTATACAAGATTTTTCTCCTAATTCCTGTGCATATACTAAGAGCTTAAAGATGTTAAGTCTCTCCTGTGTTTTCACTGTACATTGTTGTGCATTTTAGTGATAAAATCCATGAAACTGTGCTGCTGGTGAGCTTGGGAAGAAACAACTTTCAGTTGTGTTCCAACTGTCTAATCTTCTAGCCATAGCAGGGAGCTGTATCTTTCAACCAGAATCTGTATGCAGCACCAGACTTAGCTAAGAGCAGTCATCTCATTACAATGAGGCTATTCAGGTGTTTCAGACTAAATGCCATACATTACCAAAAAAACACACTACAAACCAAACTACACAAAACCAAATCAAAACCATTGCCAAAAAAATCTAGAATTCAGCAAGTACATAATAAACAGTTTTATTGAGCAAAGCTTTACTCAAATTGATTTAGCAGTAAAAGCTATGCTCTTCACCTCTCTAAAATGTTTATCTGCCTCTCAAGAGTCACCTTACTTTTGAATTCCTACACATCCCAGTTTCTTATTTGTAGAGATTTACATCATTAAGTGCTTTTTCCAGTAAGCCTTTTGTATATCTGCAGATTCTCCGCTTCAGTTTAATCTACTTGCCTTCATTTAGTCTACTAAATGTACAAATGTACTAAGTGTACATTCTCTTGACCAGTACAAAGATAATATTCATGTAACTTTAGTGATTTCCATTGGGTTACCTAAGCTTGTAATGACACTGTAGATGAGGACGGAAATAACACAGAAAATGAGATTGATACAATAAATCCTTAGAATAAAATTTATTCATTTTTTATTCCAGATCTTTTAAAAAAATTAAGGTTCCTGAGGTATGGATATATAAGGATCAGAGTCATCCAACTATCTGTATCTGATGGAAAAAGAGAAACAGGAAAACCTCTGTGTCAGTATTTTCCATCAGGTATGAGTGTCATATTCTACTCCCTCACATTCTAGAATTTGAATGTGAGGGAGTTTAAGCCAGAAGACCAAGTTAAATGAGAGAAAATCCAATGCAAAAAACCTGCAAAGTTATTGCAATTTAAAATAATTTAGGATTTTTTTTCTGTATTAACTTTTGGGGAAAAAAATCTGGACAAGGACTGCGGAGCTCAATGTCACATCAGATTTAATTTTAAAGTTTCATCAGGGACAACGATTCTAAAATTCATAGCCTTCTGTTTCTTCTTCTTTCTTTGTTCTGTAACATAGTTATAATTTATTACCTCTTTTCCCAGCAATTTTTCTAGATACTTACCATTTGAATAAATACTGTGTTCCTGGGATCCTAAAAGCACAAAGGACAGATTTGCACTCATTGAGAATGCTCTTGCCATCTGCTAATCTGTTAGAATTTGGACTGATCAGGTGAAATGATTCCAACAGAGTATTTCAGATATTATCCTCTTCCTCCTTCATAAAATGATCTGTTTACTTTCCCTTTATATCCCTTGACTCACTTGATCTTATTAATTTTCATTGGACTGAGAAAATCAAAAGTAAATACTCAAGCAGGAAGGATCAGACTAATCCACCCTTTTTATGAGAAGAGGGAAGTACTTAGAAGAGTGGAAGGAGAATGAAAAGAGAAAAAGAATTCTTACAGAGAGTGTGGAAGGTATTGGATAGACTGGTTCTCAGCAGCCAGTGAAATGAGAGAGGCAGTTCCTAGAAGGATGTTAGGGGGTATTTATTGGTATTTATTACCAAACAAAATTCTGAGGTAGTAACCTCATCCATGTCTCTGTAGGATAACCAGGAGCCCAAAGCTCAGCTCCCTGAGGTAACAGCCCATGCTGAGATTACAAGATGGCACCAAATGTGTCACCTTTTATAACTGCTTTCATAGAAAAGGCCACACTGGCAAAAGCAGAGAAAAATCCCAGAATTCAGCTTTTGCTCTAATACCATGGCTCCTACACTGGCTGTAAACACTATTGCCCAAAACAGCTTTGTAGCCTCTCAGCTCTGAACTAATTACCTCATAATTTAGTGCGTCCTAGGGGAATGTCACAATTTCTGTGGCTAATGTTTTTCCCAAGCATTCATTGAGGGCCACTGGACTCACCACCAGCCTCAATCGACCTTTGATCTGGACTTTTAGAGACATTCTTAAGTTTTCAGATATCTTGGCCGAGAAGCTAACTTGTGGAGGCAATTACATGATCTCAAACAATTGCCTGAGACTGCTGCAGAAACGTCCACCTGATAACTTTCTTCTTTGCTTAGTAGAGAACACTCCTGGGGGGAACTTTCAAGGAAGAGGAGTTGAAATTCAAATTGTGATGAATGTTACAGCTAATTGGTTTGTTTAGAGATTCTGTATATGCATTGAATGCTGTGGAATGGATGTAATTAAACAGCAGAGAGTTTGCTTGTCCCAGTCCTAGCTGCTGTCTTCTGGTTTAGGAAGATATTATTTTACTATAGTTTACTGGTTTAACCCCAGACACTAACTATCATACTGTGCCTCACTATTTCTTCCACCCCTCTCCAGTGAGATGAGGAGAATAATCTGGGGAAGAAAAGGAAAAACTCTCATAGGTTGAGATAAGAAATGTTTAAAAATTGAAACCAAGAAAAATATAATACTAATGATAATACTGATGCTGATGCTGATACTAATAGTAATAATAATATCTTGAATTCACAGGAAATATTGTGGATTTTCTCATAATTAAAAAGTCATGATATTGAATTTGAAAAAGTCTGCATCAGATCTCTAGGCATGAGCAATAACAGGTAGAGGGCATATTTGTAAATTAAATTTTTATTTCATTTTCTCACTCATAAGATCAAGTCTTTGTCTCTTAAGAAATTGCTGGTTTAAGTTCTGCTCTAATAATACATATTTTAAGAAAGGGAAAATCTGTTTCTTGATTTTTACATGTGTACTTCAACAAAATGTGTGGACAATTCAGTCTTAAAGGTCTTATCAACTCAGTGTCTATCTCATGTAAGGTATCCCAGAGAAAGGAGTTCTGTGTGCAAAGGCTGCTTTGGGGAATGTTCCCATCATAGCTCTCTACTGTGAAAAGCTCTGTTTGGCCTCACCCTTCTGCAGAATCTCAGATTTCTCTGTGCTTTGACCCTGGCCCGACTGAGACTTCTGTCATGAGATGTGCCAAAGACCAAGGTGGAAAGGTTGTTTGTAGGAAAGTTCACATAACAGCCCTTTGGAAACCTCCCTGGACTGAGACTCATTTTCAGTGCCCTGAGTGCACAAACAGGCCTTAATTGTTCTGAAAAACTTCATCTGGACCCTGCACTCCAGCACTCTTAACCTATTGGCCTGGGAGTTGCATTAAGGTTCAGAGCTGGAGCTTGCCCCTTGCCTAAGTTGCATTCACATTGTGTGTGAATACATTTATTTTTAGTTATAAAAAAGCTATTACACTGAACAAATAAAACAAATATCCTAATTTCTTGGTGCTGTGAGACAGAAAGCTACATAAAAATATGTTAAATGTATTCCTAATTTCACTTAATGACAACGGTAAATCTTAAAGCCTAGAAGAGATTGTCCTGAAACTTTGTAACAATTCAGAGTGACTTTTCTTTTAAGGAAATAAAAAAAAGAAAATGATAAATAGACTAAAAGACTAAATAGCCTAAGCAAAGGAAAAATGGCTTATCGAGTCCTTTATATTTGCTAATACAAGTAATGTTGCCATGGCAGTCTCTTTTTTTTTTTTTTTTTTTAACAGAGACTGCTGTGAAAACTAAAGAGGTAATCAAAGTGTAATTTTTGTTTTGTTGACAATTTTCTACTTTTTTATTTCTCTTTTTCTCACTGGAAACAAAGAAAACTTTGCTTTACTGCCTAACTTGGTTTCAGAAAATTTGATTGTTTTGAGATTGCATAGAGCATGTTTCGAGGACTTTTGTATAGGGATTTGGCTAGCCAGGTGGAAAGCTAGCCAGGAAGCCAGGGAACTGGAGCAGTCTGCCAGGTGGGAAGCAGGGCAGCTGGACAGCCATGAAGTCCAGTGAGATGGACAGGCAGCCCCTCACCCACCGTTGTGCCAGCTGGCTTGCAAGAGGTGGAAGGGAAGCCTCCCTGTCTGCCTGATTTCCATAGAAGATGCAGAAAAACCAGCTTGTTTCCAAGGAAAACAGCATTTTTGTGGAACCAGAATACTCAGGTGGGAAATTGTTTTAGAAATTGTTCAGCCAGGAGCCCAGGCAAGGCCAGAGTCATCATACAGAAGGCAGATCTGGGGCTCCTTCCAGAAAGATCAGGGCACAGGGCACAGGGCTGAGCAGCTCAAGCCAGAACTGCTGGTCTGCTCCAGGGCTTACACAGAGCTCCCAGAAAAAAATGACAGAGAATGCATGGGTAGGTCTTCCAGGTAAGGCTGGAAATGGCAGATAAAGGAAGTTAATGCACTCACAGTCATGACATCTGGATAGAGGGAAATTTATATTTGGGAAGACACATATGAATTCCATAATGGAGTGATTGTGAGAGGGTAATTGTAATGGGGTTTGCGTTTTTATATCGTCTATATCTGTTGCACATTAAACATCAAAGTCAAATAGGAAGAGAAAGGACTTAGAAAACTAAAATATAATGTGGACATTGGTAAATCAAATAGTAATAAATATATTATCTCTGCAACTGAAAATTCAAAGTGCAATGGTCATGTACATCCCATATTTTCCATCCACAAAATAATGTCACATAATGGTGTACTATTCAGAACATGGACTGTAAAATTCAGTATTAAAATCTATGAAAAAAAACCTACTGCATCTTTGAAGGCAACTCTGAACTGTAGTATATATCTTCTAATAATGAACTCATATCTCTCTAGGAGAGTACTCACTTTTATTCATAGTATTTACCCACTGAAGATGATGAGTGTTCACAGGACATTCTGTTGACTTCAGTTATTCTAAATACCATTAAAAATATGGGCTACATTTCCAAGTATTATAAACTGAAGAGATTAAGAGATTTCCATGAGTATTATATAGTCACCAAACTTAAGAATTCCAATGCAAACTAACTTCTCACTGAAGTCAGCAGGGTACAAATGGATGCTTACATTGAGTTATCCCTAGCTCCATTTATTTCACTGACCAAGAACTAATATAAGTGCATTCTTGAAAGTGAGTGTGTCATTGAATCAAAGTTGAAATGAAAATTCCCTTGCCTTCAGTGTGAATAACAGGAATTTTGATGTGCAGTGGAATTTTTTTCACAAATAGAAGGCTGTAAACACGTTATTATAGAGATGCAGCAGGACTCCTCTTCCTTACCTCTGCCCTCTGCCCCCTTCTATCCCTCCTTTTTTTTTTTTTTTTTTTTTTTTAATAATGACTCATTTTCCTTCTTCAGATCTTTAGCCAGCTCTCTCTTAAATCTGCCATCTAACTTGTGGAAGAAAAAATGTGGAGGCTCCACATCTACAAAGTTTATATTCACATATATGTAAGAATCAATTTGAACATACTGCACTTTTTTCAGCTATGTAACATTATTCATACCAGAATTTAGAATGGGAGGGCAATGTTAAGGGAGAAGATACAGCCCCAGCATTACACAATTCAGGGAGCTGCACCATCATTCAAGATTGCAGCTGCTGGGGCCTGAGACCCTCCACAGCAGTTGTTTCCAATGAGGAATACCAGCCCCTTGGGACTCCTCGCTCACGCACTCATGCTCACATGGGATTCATCTTTCTTCAGGCTCAGCCCTGTATTTCCTGCAGAAGAGTCTCAGGTATCAGATTTTATAAAAAGAAATAATTTAATAGTGTGGTACAGCTGGATGTTTCCAGAAAGGGACCAGTAAAAAGAAATCCCTGGGCAAATAGACCCTTGTCGTTTACGCACCCAACCTTCACATATTCTCCACACCTTTTTAGTTCAGTGGTGATTTTTGGTCTGGGGTCCTCTAACACCTTATTGGATTCTTTTTCTTCTTTCCATTCTGGTGGGACATTAACTGCTATCATCTTGATGAGTTGCAGCTTCTGCTGACATTTTTAGCCTCCCTCCAGCCTCCCTTCTTAGCTTTGGTTTCTAAGAAGCTTCTTGCGTATCTGCTCTATGGCAGAGCCTGGGAAACTAAAGTACTAGATTTGGAATAATCACAACTCAGCAACAACTAGAACATCAGTGTGTTATCAACATTCTTCTCACACAAAAGCCAAAACACAGCACCATACCAGTTACTTGGAAAATTGTTAAGAAAATTTACTCTATTACAGCAGAAAGCATATCTAGGTGAAGGTCCCTAGCTTATGGACTAAGGCTTCAACAAATGCAGCTTCTCAGATAAAACAGAGCTAAGCAATCAGAATACTAAACCACACAATATTATAAAAATAAGTGACTCATTCTGTTTAAAGCTTATTTATTTAAGCTAAACAACTAATGTCCCACAACAGGCAAAGCACTGAAAAATAGTTTTATTAAAAAAGGATTTTGAAATGGCTATGTATTTGTTTCCCATAATGATTAAGGAGTAGAAATAACTGTCTGTAAATGCCTGGCTGGTGGAGATCCCTCCAGAATGATTATTTAGACAATGCAGTGCTTTGTATTGTGTTATTAATCCATGTCCTAAAGAACTTAGTGCCTGAATTATAAGGTTATTGAAGGACATTTAGATCCATGTGTGCCTATCTGGGTGATACTTCCTGAACTTCCACGACTATCTGAATTCTTTAACACAAAATACTGATCAAAAGTCTAGCTGTTCCAGATCCTTCCAGTAATTTCCACTCTAAGCAGTGTGATAAGTGACAGACTTGCCAGACCAGGTGGACAGGTGGGATTTCTACAGCTACTGGGTCTGGACGTCAGTCCCATGATGCTCCTACAGATGGAAGATCAGCATCCTGCCCTGTTTCTCTTTCAGTGCTTGGTTAAACAGAATTACCACTGTACTGGGTGTAGGTGGCAAAGGTTTTTGCAGTAGAGGGACAGTGAGAAGGGGGAAGTGAGTGCCAGCTCCCATTGGCTGTATTGGGCCAACCACAGGACAGTTTTTCTGTTTCTTTGGAAAAACATATTTAAGAAAAAGAAAAAAAATGATGGGCAGGTGGAGGACGGGGTGGGGAGAAGAGTGAGAAACTACAGTGTGAACACTGGAGTCAGAAATGGAGGGAGAGGAGGAAGTTCCCTAGGTGCTGGAGCTGGCATTCCCTGCAGCCTGTGAGAAGGACCAAGGTGAAGAAGGTATTTTCCTGCAGCACATGAAGGGACTTCATTCTGGAGCACATGGATGCTTCCTAAAGGAGCTGCAACCTGTGGAGAGCCCACACTGGAACAGAATTTTTACCTGCAAGACTTCAGATGGTAGGAGAGACCACACTGGAAAAAAGTGTGGGAAGGAAGGAGTGGTTGAGAAAAAATATTATGTTCTAACTCACACATTCCTCCCTGTGCTGTTCAGGGGCAGGGTAGAGGAGTCTGCAGTGAAGGAGTGACACTGAATTTTAAGACATTGTTTTAATGTTTATCTTCATTCCTTGTTACTCAGATCTATTTTAATTGTCAATAACTAATGTACTGTTTGGCCTGCAACATAACTGCTAAGCAACCTCCCTGGTTTTGTCCCCATGTCCCACTGAGGAGAGGACTGAGTGAGCAGCTGGGTAGACATTTGGGTCTTAGCCAGGACTAATCCACCGTTACCAGAAAAATCAGATTTAATTACTGTTCTCTTTCTAGGAAAAGGAAAAAGGCTCCTAGAGTGACTTGGTGGCAAAACTGGGATCCTCTTTATTTTCTATGTTCTTAAATAGATTTTAGTGTTAAAAAATTAAATATATCTCCCTACGTTTCAAGAAGGATCAGACCTTTGTGCAGTACATCATTTGTATTCTGACCTACGACGTTTTCCAAAAATGTCACCTTGTATGAGTCTGATGTAAAGCCCATTATCATTTAATTTGGTAGGCTTTGAATAGAACTTGAAATTCCAGAACAATTTTAAGAAAATGCAGCTTCTAAAGAGCAGTGTTATAAGTAATTAGAGGATTTATGGAAACAACTTATTAGTGAATATAATATAACTGTATCCAAAAGATACTGCTGTATAGGGAAAGTCAGTCAGTATTCCTGTATCTTTAGTTAATGTTTTAAAAAGAAAAAAAAAATAAATCTGAGTTTCTATCAATGAGAATGCATTATTATTATCATTTTGCAAGTCTTGCATTTTTTTTGTGACGAGCTAAATCTTGACTTCTGTATGGATTCCAGAAAAACTGTGAAACTGCTGGTTTCAGTCAAAACTAGAAAGATTTTCACTGCCCCTGGGAACATGTCCACATGAAAAAATTCTTCTCATTTATTATTTCATATTTTTGTTCTCCATATTATTTTTATGAACAAGGTGAATAACAATACTTATATAAAAGGTAGATGGTTTTTCATTTGTGTAAGGAGCTATTAAAAAAAGAGGAATTGCTTGTTTATCTCCTAGTCTTTTCAATCATATCCGACATGTTCCCTCAGATACTGTAGTTTCCAGAGTTTGCCCATATATGTAGTTTGCAAATGTATGTAGTTCTCAAAAAATTCATGTAAATGCTTCAGGAACACAATGAAGATGGTTTACCCTTAATGTCTACCTTGAGGGAAAAATCATAACTCACCATCCCTGTTGAGATGCCTAGATCTGAGAAGAAGGAGGAAAGAGTGGATGGTGTATACCTTAACTTCATCAAGGCCTTTGACATATTCCCCCAGAGTAACTTTAGAGATAAATTGATCAAATAAGAACTCAGTAAATGGGCAGTTGAGTGGAGGTGAGTCAAAAATTGGCTTTCCCATTGGGATCAAAGGGTAATATCAGCAATAGAAGCTCCAGCTGGCAGCTGCATATCTCTCAAAAATCAAAACTGTGACCTTTTAAAATCTGGATAATAGGATCACACAGATTGGAGGGCAGAAGCTGATACGCTGGAGTACAAGCCTGACATTCAGAGGGACTTGACAAGTGGGACTGGACAAATGGGCTGATGGGAACATCAGGTTCAAAAAAAGTTAAGTTCAAATACTAAGCTGTGCACCTGGGGAGGAATAGCTCCATGCACCAGTACCTACTGCAGCCTGTCTGGAAATGAGCTTTGTGGAAAAGGGCCTGAGTCTTTTTCCAAAGGCGTGAAGGATCTTGATGGACAATGTGGGAAACAAGGACAATGTACCCTGAGGGGAGTGGCATAGCAGGAAGAAGGATCATTCGTCTCTACTGAGCCCTGCTGAGAACACATCTTGATCAGATCTGGTCTCTTCAGCAGAAGATAACCTTGGGTTCCCAGAGCTCTCCCTTAGCACCATGACCTTGCCAGTGACAAATGCTTATGCACTGACCCTTATAAACTTTGGCTCTAAGAAAGGAGAGATCCACTGGTGGAAAGGAGTGAAAAATATTTACATGTAGATTAGCAACCACAGCAACCTAAAAGGAACGTGAAGTAAACAGCATCAGTAGGTGCAAAGGCTGAATAAAATGATCAAAACTAGTATGTAATTGGGTGACCCACCTACTGTGTTGAAGACTTACAAGAGGAAGAATTGGAGTTGTTTTTTTATAGCTGCATCCACAAAAAAGTAAGCTACGTGTTTTTACCCAAATAGAGAGCGCAGAATCATAGAATATTCTGTGTTGGAAGGGACTCAAGAATCATGGAGTGCAACTCCTGTCTCTGCACAGGACAGCCCCAGGATCCTACCTGTGTCTGAGACCATCATCCAAAAGTTTCTTGAGCTCTCTCAGGCTTGGTGTTGTGACCATTTTCCTGTTCTAGTGTCCAATGACCCACTGGATGAAGAATCCTCTCCTAATATCTAATATAACCCTCCCCTGACACGATTTCGTACAAGCAGCATAACACCTCCCTTTTCACAGATTTGAGCCAATACAAGTGCCACTTCCCAAATGTCTGATGGGGCAGGTGCAGAGAAGCAGGACTATGGATCCCTGGCTGGCTCTGAAGGTAGGATGAATCTGTAATAAATCATGTGTGAATGGAGTCAATGTGTTTCAAAATTTATTAGAAGTCACTGAGTCTGATAGTCAAGGTTAAATGGCAAAGGAGGCTGAGAACAAAGTTCTGATGGGTGCACATGGAAACATGTGCAAACACAGACCAGGCACAGTGACACCATCTATACTCTGGAGAAAAATCACCAACGTGGTCAGGACACTGACCACTGGTGTGGCTTTGAAGAGAAGACTGGGGACCTTGGCTTGTTCAACCTTCAGAAAAGAAAGATTAGGGCATTCTCCCTGATGTCTTGCTCTGCAATTGCAAGTTGATGATCGAAGGTGTAGCACAGAGTAGGAAGCTTTTCAGAAGGGTGAAGGGAAATGGCGAAAGGGAGTAGACATATAAAATTGTATAAAACAAACACAAAGTAAATTATACTAGTGTTCTACATAGGGTTTTATCTTTACTTTGTATGAGAATTGAGAAGCAGTAAAAAATCAGGTTATAGACTACACTTTCAACTTCTCATTTCTTTTGAATAGGAAAGAGCCAGTACATCAGAAAAAGACCTGTGGGATTTTTTTTTTACACACATTTCAGACTTCCATACATTTAAACTTATATTCAAGCAGTCAAGTACAACTACTTTATGATTCTGTGATTCTTCGACAAAAGAAACTGTAATTTATGCTGTCTTCAAAACATTATTTTACTAAAATTAGGGCAAAAATGATGGTGAAAATCTGACCTCTAAAATTATCTTTTCTCCTAGAACACTGCGGTGAGGTTTCATTGTGCAATCAACTGTAATATTGAAAAACATTTAATTATATATTAAAATACCCTAAAATAGTTTTTAAATATTAAAATTTTTGTTATGCTTCGGTTTCCTCATTAACAAAAAAATTAACAACCCATTATGTGATTCGCATATTCACAAAGAAAATTGAGCAATATATTGAGTGGGAAAGAAAGGAAAAACTTGAGTATATTCATTGATCCCAGGCTTTAGACCATTAGTTATGATTACCTAACTGTTAATGGACCTGTAATCCTGCTAATATCTATAGCCTCAAGACATTTTTAGGAAAGTTGCACTTTGATTTTTACGATTATCTAATGAAGCGATTTCCTTTTTCTCCTTGTTCGTGATGTCACAACTAAAATCTAGATGAACAGTTAAAAAATTTCAGACTACTTCAAGAGCACAAGAAAGTTTATAAATTTTTTCACATCATATTTGCTTTAATTGGTAGATTATTGTTTTGAGTGGTGTGTATATCAGCAGACTTTGATAGGCTTTTTCTCTAACTTAAAGCTGCTGTCAAGCCCATTGCTGTAAGAGGGTCAACAACTGATCTCAAAGTTGTGAATGACAGCATTTGCATTTTCTTTGAGCAAAGACATAGTTTTATAGAGATGTATGCATTTATTAAAATAAAAAGAAAGAAAACTGAATTAAAGATGTGATATCAATTCAGGGGGGGAAATTGAATTATTTTTATCTTAAAAAAGTAACATTTACCATGAAAAGAATATGTAAAAAATAATATTTGAGAATTTATTTACTAATGCTTAGGAAGAAAAGTTTGTTGTTCACATATCAGCTCAAAGGTGCTCCCATACCTCTTAGTTTTGCAAAATACCCAATGGTACTGCTGGAAGTCATTCATCCTGGGAGTATTCAAGATGATTACAGAAAATCTGTGTGAATAAGTAGGATTCTTACTGCAACTGATTTGAAAAATTTCTCATGTTGCCAGGATTCCAGTCCTGGCTGACAAGCTAATCACTAGGACTACATATAAACTCACATTCTATGCCTTTCCATATCCTACGTATATGCGTGTCTGATCAGGTGTGAATGGAAATTAAAATACAGGAGGCTGGTTTGTGCTAGAGTCTCTTCCATGCGTCGTCAGGCCATGCCTAGTGCTGACTTTCAGAGCAAAAATCTTGAGAGTGCTCCTCAGCCTAACATTTACAGACCTGAACTGTAAAATAGCATCACATCAAAAGCTGCATGAATAAAATACCAATTCAATTGCATATACACAGAGTGCCATCTCAAAAGCACTTGATAAGCCAGTCAAATAATAAAAAGCCCAACTTTCCAGACATTTGTCCAGTAAGTATCACTTTCATGATTAAGTATTTGCCTGCTTGCTCCTGGTGCCAACACCTTTTGAAAAGACATCATTGCTGGAGCAATAAGCTTTATTTCTTTGTCCTCTCTTTACAAATTATTGCTGAAGAAAACAAGATTCTTACATTGATTTCAGTGGCTTATAATGTTCCACTTGTTAAATAATGACTGGCAATTTCTTAAGTAGTCAGAAAATCAATTTTCATGTAGATGGCATTAAGTTGAAGTATGGCTACCTTATTCAGGTATTTGTTTATTTGAAAGAAACTGAAATTTCAAAGCATTACTTTTTTTTTATTCTTGTTTAAATCCTGTAGTCTCCTGATGTTAAAAAAAAATAGAAAGAATGCAAGGTCTTGCTGCTTGAGATTATATCAGTATACGCATTTTGTCTTAATACTTTCTACTAAAAGACACTCTCTGTAGTTCTGAAGTACTTGGACATATATTCCAACAGAACAGAAGGCAAAAGATCTTCACTGTTAGTCAGTGGCAGACCAAACAGAATAGGGAATTCTTGTTGCTAAATATAATAAGATACAGTTTAGTATTGAGATAACTGAGCTGAGGGAAAACATTTAAGATAGGAGCAAAATTTCAATGTACTGAAGCATATAAGGACTGCAGGATTTAGGACAAACCATCTAATTTGTCTTCCCTTATGAGAAAAGGATCAAAGAAAGATAAGGATAATATTTTTTTTCCCAGCCCCTGGATCTGAACACAGGCAGGGCTTTTTAACATTTGTGTCATGCTGGCCTAGATGAGGGATTGTGTGGGACCTCTGTGCAGCCTGCTGCTGAGCAGCAATGGCACTAACATTGCATGAGAGCACTCAGAATGCTCCATCCCAGTGCAGAAACTTGAACAGTGGGACTGCAATTCAGAAGGACTGGTTCACGTACTGCCAGCATAACACACCACTCTAATCATCAGGATCACAGAGCTCAGAGGAGACTTTACCATGTGGACAGATGAAAATGGCTGGGACCTTTACCACAGCAAACTGATGCAGGCTGGTACAGGCTACCAACTTGTCTCTGTCTTTGATTCTGCTCCTTCAGCCACTGCTCCTTACTCACATAGACATTTCTCCTTTGGGCCGACCATTGCCCAGCTCCTCTGGCTGCAGACCAGGATGGAGGAGGCAAAGGGAAGGCAGAGGAGAGATGCTGCTGCTGCTGCTGCTGCTGTTTGGAGAGCCACAAAGGCTTTTTGGCAATTGAGTGCTGGACTGAGAGGCTCACACTGAAAGGAAACACCAGCAAGAAGGAAGTGTGGTGGCAGAGCACAAAAAAAAAAATAAAAATTACCTGGTATTTACCAATTCTTCAGGAAAGTGAGGAGAAACAGCAATCTGCAGACACACTTATGCACTCTTTTCTCTCAACAGCCAACAGCTCTGATATTTTTCCAGCTACAAATGGTAGTTGATACATAGAAACTGAAAATACCTGCTATTTTCCAGATCAGAGGACGCAGGCTAACACATTTTTTCTTACAGAGAAGTGTTTGTCTTCCTGTGAATCAAACAATTTAGAATTTTTACCCATGTTGGGCTGTTTTTTCCTCCACTTGTGGAAATGCTGTCCTCCTTTTACCTCATGTGAAGCATTGTGAGTTTTCTTGTGAGTGAGAATGATCTTTGTCTTTTACATGAGCCTTACAACATTATGTGGTGTTTTCAATCACCTCACAAATTCACAGTAGCAGCACCACTGCACCATCACAAACATCAAGGAAATGTTTTATATCTTAAAAATAAAGCTTGAAAAAAATTTAAAAACAAAACAAAAGGAACAAATTATGACAGAAATACTTGTCATACAAAAAATAAAACAAACATCCAAACAACCAAATAAAAAAACCCATCACAAAATACATCCTGACATGACAGTAAAAGCAATACGGTTTTGTGGAACCAGGAGCCTGCCAGGGATACAACCATCTCCATGCCCTGGAAGGAGGGGTACTAACTCATTAAAGTGGCATTCAATTAAGGGTGCCAAAGGCTTCTCCCCGCAGTCCTTTGTGGTTATATGTTAATGTATCCCAGTTCTGTGCCCCTCATTGGCCCAGACCACCCTTGTTACCCTACAAGGTTATCCCCTAGAATGTTCTCCCTTCCCTGCATGCCCACTGGCCCCCCTTTGGTGCAGGGTTCCACCCAGTTTACCCCATTAGTCCCTGCCTTCCCTTACCCCACCTTGGCACCATTTCCCCTCGTACCCATTGGACCCTGACCTGAGATCCATCCCCTCCTGCCCCATACTCAAACCCACACCCTCAATTTCTCATGGTTTTGTATCCCTGGACCGTTTGGGTGTGTGGCTGCAATAAACCCCATTGGAACTCCTTACAGAAGACCCCTCTCATGTTTCACTCCTTGGCTTTCTATTGCTAGGCTGTGTGCTTGTCTGCCTGCTTACCCAAAGGTCTCTCAGCAGAGATGCTGCAGGAAGGTAGCAGCAACACTTACCACCTCCTACGTGCTGCTACATTGTTTGGAAAAAACTTTTTTATGTTACAAATATATTCACTTTGGATGGGTGTTAGAAATATTAAGAATGTCTAAACTTTTTCTTTGCTGTTGAGCTTACTTGCGACTTTTTAGAATCACTCCTTGTAAAATGCTCTCCAAGCAAATGCATATTAGCAGGTCCCTACAACCTTCAGCTTTGCTAAGATTTTTTTATATCTGTGTTTTCTGCTGGAAAGCTTTAAGACCTGACATTTTCTGCATGGACAAAAAGTTTATTTTCTTTCTCAATAATCCTCTATCAGACACAGGCTGTAAAGACACAGTTTAATTAATTTCTGGTTTGCAATTCAACATGCAAATAGAATATACATTAGTAAATTAAATTCTATTTTTCTTCATAAATCTTTAGGTTCTGTCATAACTTTTTTGAGATTTGTTGATGCTTAGGCCTAAATTATGGATCGTTTAATTTCTTTTATCTTCTGGAGTTAAAATTAAACTTTAACATTTAATGTATTTACTTCTAGGGTTTCTCTTCTACCTTTAGCCTAAATTTCTCTTCTGCCTACTTTCTAGTTTGTTTCTAATACTGAACCCACTGGACAAAGATCGGAAGAGCGTCG
>JAWWMU010000001.1:102299467-102314686 GCA_035048155.1 Cinnycerthia olivascens | reverse complement strand
TTTTTCCAACTTTTTTTTTAATTTCAGTTCAGGATCTTTTCTTTTCAACCTCTTTACCTTTTTGTTGCCTGACAACTTTCTCAAAGTCTTCATCCTCTCTATATTTTCCTTTTTAGCTGACAGTCTTCTGCTTTTCTGATATTCCTGTGAATTTAAAATTTTTTCCTTTGTCTGGTGTTTTTATTACCTTCTACCTTATCTTCAGAAGATACCTTCACTGCTTCCTGATTCAAAGACACTTCAAAACCTGTCTCTTTTCTTCTGGTTATGCCATTCTCTTGCTCTTTATTTTTCTTACTTAATTCACCATTCATCTTCAATTGAACAAGTGTAAAACTCGCAAATAAATTTACATAAGTAATTGCAGCAAGGAGTTTCTGTTTGGTGACTCACAGCGTGTGAGCGGAAGGCGGATTGGCTGCAGGAACTCGTGGACAGCAGCACTGCAGCCAATCTGCCAATGTGTGACCTTCTCTTAAATCTCGTTTTGGTTCCAGTTATGTCAGGTATAGTTTTAAGGTACAAAAAGGGTGCTATTTCCACAATAAACTATCTGCTTTGGATGCGTAAAAGGGAGTCTGTGCCACTTTGTTCCTACTGGTATGGTGACACACTTGTTACCAGTGAATTCACAGAGCAGAAGACTGCAAAGGACCTACTGCTGCATTCCAGAGGGTGCAAACAATGTCTGCTCTTACCCAGCTTATTAATAATATCAAAGAGTTATTTCTAATTTGCAAAGAACCCCAGCACTATCATTTATTATACCAAGCATGCTAGGCGTGGAGCTGACCCTATGAAAAGGTTTATTTTAAGATGGTGTACAGCTTGTTCTTCCTTCTGGATTTCCCAAAGTAGAGATTAAATTCATTATAGTTTAAGAAACCAGAGCAGTTTCACTCCTAATTTGAAATTATTGAGGCAAAGAAAATAAAAATATGTATTCTTTTTGGTTTTGTTCACCATTGTCTTCATAGGGCAAAGATAAAAAATTTTAAAAACTTTGAAATTTGATTCTGAAATATTAGGAAATTCCAACCCCAAACATATCATTCTTGTTTCAGATATTTTTCTATAATAACAATTTCTAAACTGTTTAAGACATCTTTTTTCTCTTCTCCAAAACATTTCTGTTTCTTATTTCATCAAATCACCTTGTAGAAACCCTTTTCTTTTTTTAAAATTTAATTTTCATTTCAAGATAATTTGATAATTTTAGAAGGAGGAGGGAAAAGGAAAGCAGTAATTAAACACTTCCTCAGTAATTATGATTATATACCTATTTATTACCCATAGAGTTGAATTATTTTCTGCTTTGCTTTAGTCTAAAAATCTAAACAAACTGGAAATTGACCTGGAAGCAACTTTTCCAGAGGGAAATCTGTGTTTTTTGCTTTTCATAGATGTTGACACAGTAGGTTTGATGTTTAATGAAAAGCTATTTTTAGCTGCATAGGAAGAAGAAGAAAAGATAAGTCATCAAGATTTAGGCAATTTGTAGGTTATTAAACCTTTGGGGATTCTTGGTGTACCAGACACTGATCATGTCTTCCTGGCTGCAGATAAAACTGCATTGTTAGCTATGTCCATGTGCATCCAACTAATGAATTAATGAAGAAGTTGATTAATATCATAACACTGATTTCCTGACCACTGGTTAACATTTGAAATTTATGTGTATTGCAACTACACATTTGTGCAGAAGGAATTTATTAAAAAAGCACTTTTTAATTAAAAAAAAGCAACCAAAAAGCAAAAAAACCCCACCAAAACATGTACTTCTGTGTCTCCAGTATGCTACTATTCAATATGCTAAGAAAAAACAAGAACGCTTTCTGTGTGATCAGCATAAGAAGATTCTTGGGCTTCCAAGACACACAGAATAAATCATTCAAATATACTAGCATGTCAAATTGAAGTAAATTCCTACAGGGAAGAACTCTTTCTTGTGAAACTAAAGGAAGATGAAAAAAATGAAAAATAGTTTTGATATGTAGGTCATAAATCTGTTCCACTGGTTTTCATAGTAAAAAACTGGAAGATATGTTTGCAAGTGTATTGGTAGCTATACCATAATGAGTATGGGTCATAAAGGATTTATATAATTAATTTTAGAGAGCTTCAATAAAAAGTTTAATATAGTGTTGAAAAAAAAAATCTGTGACTAAATTCTGACTTTCTCTTCTTGTCTTGTTGCAGGGGTTTTTCTGTTGTTTGTTTGTTTGTTTGTTTGTTTGGGTTTTGGGGAAAAAAAGACTGTAAGATCTTCACCAAGCATTTTTGACCTTTGCTCATAACTCAGACAGAAAGCTCCGGGAAATAATACATTATTCCTACAATGTATTAATACTAGATAATTTTTACAATATGATCTTAGTAGAGAATTTTCTATCTGTCCATGAATCCTTCTCCTCCAAACTAGAAAGGAATTATTTCACATAATTGTCCCCATTCTTCCTCTTGAAGATGGAGACATTGACAGTGTACATATAATACATAGATGGATGCCTGTCTACATGATGAACAGACTTTATCCCCTTCTCCAGTACTGCTGTGCCCAGAAAACACAATTCTGCATTGTGTCTTTATTTAATGTGGAATGTTTAAGTCCACTTGAAAGCTGAGAATAGATCATTAAAGACAGAATTAGTACAACTACACAAAATTGTTTGATATAGAGTCATGATTTTCAATGCTATGGTCTCATATCTGCCAAATTTGGAGTGAATGAGTGAATGGGATGGAGAAGAGGATATATTAGATGGCAGCACTGTTTATAAATTCCTCCTCTGGGGAGGGTGTGGTGGTGGTGTGGATGTTTCCAACAGTAGAGGGCTTTCCCTATCAGAATCTGGACAGTGCACTGAGTTTCAGGCTCCAATGGGGAGCTCATCAGATTGACAAAGGAAATTACATTAATCCTTTGAAAGTACTTAGGGTAGAAAGATCATTGAAAACACCAGATAGTAAAAACAGAATGAGGAGATGCAGGAGAAATTAAAGTTTAATTGGATCTGAATTTTTCTCTGAATATAGAAATCAGTTGGAGAAAAATAGGACTTCTTTACAGTATATCTGGTAGCAATGGATATTATTTATGAGGAAGCTATTCAGAAGGCAGCTCTATGATACTTGCAGGTTCTGTAACATTTTATCTCAGCTTTTTTTTTGTCACTTGATGCAGCTAGAGCTTGAATTTGAAACTGTATTTGATAAAATGAATGTAGTGCAACAAGAGAGGTATATTTTTAATCAAAGACCCTGAAAAAGGTAATTAAACCTTAAGTAAGTGGGCACATGATGGTTGTGTTTCTAGTTCTGCAAAACACTTAGGAAACAACCCACTTTTACGTGAGACCTCCTTTAGGAATGGCAGTTCCATAGTTATTACAGAAAATTATAGTAATAAAAAGGACAGATAAAGATCTTGTAAAATAAGAGAGATGGAAATGCTTTATAGTGACTTTAAAGGTAAACAAAAGTGAGAAAGCTATTAAGACATTGCTTGCATCAATAGCACAGGCCAGATCAAATAGATGATTATGTACTGTTGGCATACACAATTTAGATTCCAGAAAGTTGTTTAAGAAAATCTGGGAAAGGAGACTTTATTCTTCATTTTTTATTTTTCCTCCATCTGAAAGTACCTTCTGGAAGACCTTCTAGTTTACTGGCTTGTTATTGGATATGTTTTGCTAGCCACAATATGATCAATATAATAGTTAACATTTAAAATGAAATGCAGTTTAGTTAGGACCTATTATTATCTTACCAGGGAAATAAAAGTTCATAAATATTTGAATATAAAAATAAAAGAAACTTGTACAAAACTAAGGGTTGGCACTGATTTCTTGATAATGTTTGTGAATACATCTTCAGAAGGTTCACAGTAAAATGTAAAGAAGGTAAATTTAAATTTTCCTACTTAATTTTTGTCATTTGTTAGAGGAAAATCTACCATCACTATGGAACAATGGTGGGGTTTGGAGTGGATTTTTTTTGTATGCATTTATTCCTCCTGCTATGTAGGCTAACACTTATCAGCTGCACTAATTGGAGAAAATGGCTTCAGTCTCAAAGTAAACTTCACACCATCTCAGTTGCAGTGATCTGTTTTGTAAGGTAGAGACTTATCTTGACAAAACAGTTTCAAACACCTGGAGAAGATGGAGGAGGAAGTGCAAGAAAACCTCCAGAGTCTGACAGTGCAATATTGCAAAACTAATTTCTTTGTTTTTCTTCATATCATTACTTCAAGATCCCTCCAGCAACAGGGGAAATGGCCGCAATGTCATTGTGCCCTGCAATACTTCAATAACAGAAATATGATGTGTGACAAAGGAGTGGAATCTATGCAATGTAATGATTCAATAAAGAGGAGTGAAATTTCAGAGTTCCTTTGTGATTTTTCAATCAGATGCATATATATAGATATATCTTCCATCGTAGGAAACTAAGGTGTCAGTTGAGGGAAAAATTATGTAGACAGGAATAATAGCAAGTGGGATAATTCAGTTTGTAAATTAAAGCATACATATAAGAATGTATTAAAGCCTAAAATCCTCAACTTTATGGCCTTACTTTTCAATGGGATCTAAAACTACCATACCCCTTATTAATTCTAGAATGGGTCTTTTTATCATAAAAACTGGGGAAAATAATCACAAATTCATATCCTGATTGATCATGAAAGCTAGATCCTGGATTCTTTCCCTCTCGGGGAGAGATTTTTCAGTTATATTCTTATCTGTCACCTCTAAAAGTTTGGAATGGTTAATTCAACAATCTGATTCAACTTGCTTTAGTAAATTTAGTAAATTTCATGGGACGAATTTCAGTTCATTATCCCAAACATGTTATTACATACCTCTTTCAAGGTAATTTTAAAACCTTTTAGAAGTCATACCCCTCTTAATGCAGTTACTTTCTTCACAGATGGCTCGAGGAAGTCTCAAAAGTCAGTAACCTCATGGCAGAATTCGGACACAAAAGAAAGGGAGTTGGATATTGAAAATGTAGGAGGGTCACCACAATTAGCGTAACTTGCAGCAGTTGTCCATGTCTTTTCTAAATTTACGTTCCCTTTTAATGTGGTTTTACTGATTTCTTCTATGTTGCAGGTGTGGTGGGAAAAGCAGAAGGATCCTTACTTAAAACAGTTTCTAATGATAAGTTGTATGATTTACTTAAGAGATTAATTTTTCTTCTTTCTTTGAGAAAGCAACTGTATTTTATTGCACATATTTGATCTCACGTCTCTCTTCCAGGATTTATGGTAGAAGGAAATGCACATGCAGACGAGCTAGCAATGGCAACACAAGCAACATTGCCCAATTTTTTTGAACAAGCACACTTAAGCCACTCCCTTTTCATCAAAATGCCCCCGCACTTATGAGAATGTTTAATATTTCCAAAGATCAAGTAAAGATGATTGTTTACTTCTGTACTGATTGCCAAAAACAATTAATACCATCCCTTTGGAGGCGGGGTTAATCCCCAAGGTTTAAACAGTTTAGATATCTGGCAATCAGATGTAACTCACCATCAGTCGTTTGGGCAGTTTAAATTGGTACCTGCACGTATCAATTGACACCTTCTCAGGAGCCATCTTTGTATCAGCCCATAATAGGGAAAAGGCTAAAGATATCATAAAACACTTCCTCCAAGCCTTTTCATCTTTAGGCATTCCCCAAGAAATTAAGACTGATAATGGGCCAGGATATATATCTCAAAAAAGTTCAGGATTTTTTTAACCTATAGGGCATTAAACACATAACAGGTACATCTCACTCCTCTACAGGCCCGTCTATTATTGAAAGGGCCCATAGGTAATGACCTACCTGAAAGATCTCTTAGAAAAACAAAAAGAGGGAATGGAGGTTCTATCCAGAGTGGAGAGACTGTGCAAAGCCATTTATGTTTTTAATTTTTCAAACAATTCATTTATGGAAACTGCCCCACAAATTTACAGACATTTCATGAATACAATGCAAGGAAAATTAAAAGAGAAACCACCAGTGTTGGTGAAGGACCCTGAAACTGAACAAGTTTCAGGGCCTTTACCCTCTTGTCATCTGGGGAAAGGGATTTGCTTGTGTGTCCACAGGTGCAGGACCCAAGTGGATGCCTGTAAAGAACACCAAGCCCCACCTACAGCTGCTGTGGGAGCTCATGTCACCATTGGGAGCCCCAACAGAAGGCCTGGTGAAGAGAAAGACATCCGTACCAAAATCAAAAGAAGAACTCAACAAAACCAATTAAAAGAGGCAAAAAAAAAAATTAAATAGTCCCTGCTCATAGTCTGTGGTTTGATTAGCTTCCTCCTTCCAGGTAGTACCTCGGTAGTCCTCCAACCAAAGCAAAACACTATTTGGATCACTATTACAGTGTTAAAATAACTCTCAATATTTTAAAAAACCCTTTTTAATAGTAATTGTGTGCCCTTCCTTATCCATCAGTAAAGTTCATCTTGACAAATAATACAAATGAAAATATTTTGATATCTACAGAACCTATGTTTCTTAGACTTACATGGATCTGTAAACATAAAAGAGCTGATACTTGCAGTTCCCAGTTTTGATTGTGTTCTGAAATCAGTATGCCTTATAAACTTGTAAAGCATGCTGATTTAGTAAGGAGAGTTTATTGAAAGAAGATCACAAGGAAACTGTTGCAACTTTAAACCATAGAGCTAAAACGGTTTTATGACTTCATAGAGGGTATTACTTTAGTTCTTGGCATCAATAATGTTTGAAATACTCATTAGGAACTGTTCATTGAGTTAGGCTTGTCTTTTGTTTATGAAGTGTTTGCAAACCAGTAACTTTGTTACAAATTAGATTTATCTTCATCAATTTTCCATTAATGGCTATTGTAGACACATTGTATATTATTGTATAGATTGGTAAACTCAGGAAAGTGAATTCTTCTTTGCTAGTCAATATTTGAAATCTGCTAATGGAACTCTGTGACAGATGGCTTGCTACAGGCATGGTTTCTCTACCCTGATTAGATAGAAAATTAGGATCAGTGCCTGATGGTCAATATTTCAAAAAGAGTATGCAGGAAACGTTACTATTTAAGACTTACAAAGAAAACTAAGCTTTGTAAACTGCATCATTCAGCAGTATTTCTGGTCTTCATTTGCACAACACTATGGCTATTTATGTGATGTGTCATGTAGTTAAAAAGTATCTTTCAAACCTGTGAAGACAAGATGGCCAAATGACATTTTTGCTATCATTATGAACCCCCAAATTTGGAGGTTAGTTTGGCTGGTTTTTATCTGGGTAACAGGGATGCTACAAAGGTTAAGATCTGCAAGCACATCTTAAAAGAAAAAGAAAACTCCATGAGTATCTCTCAGCTCTGCAACAATATCTTAGAGTACCTAAATCTAAAATGTTTTGACAAAACAGGAAGATCTTTCTCAAGTGTTTAAAATCTCTGTCAATGTCTGATCAAGTCTTATTGCATTTTGAAAAGAGATATATCTTATATAGAATATTGCTGACTCTTCCTTCAACTTTTGTAAATTTTCTCCTGAGTATCTTACACAAATCT
This sequence comes from Cinnycerthia olivascens, assembly GCA_035048155.1. Lineage (NCBI taxonomy): Eukaryota > Metazoa > Chordata > Aves > Passeriformes > Certhiidae > Cinnycerthia > Cinnycerthia olivascens. Next base: position 102,307,123 of record JAWWMU010000001.1, on the reverse strand, counting down.
AGCAGGCATTCCTCTGGAGATTAATATTTATTCATTACAGAAGACAATATAAACATGAGCACAAAATTAGGGCTTCCTTGTGAGATGGTAGGATTTATATGAATTTTAGGTTTTAAACAAGAACAACCTGAAAAATCCTAAATGTTAAAAATAGCAGCACATTACACAGTATTTCTATTATTTAGGCTGAAACATAAGGATGTTTCTGCTTGAATATAGGCCCCCTATTCCTCTGCAGATTTCAAACATGGTGTGACCTGCACATGTGGATCTTTTCAAACTATGCTGAGCAAGCGTTCACACCCAAAGTTTCTCACAAATTGCCTGCCTCTCCACTCAAGGTCATGCTCTATTAAGACTTTGATACTAGTACAAGCTTCCCAGAAGGTTTGCTCTCAGCCATTAGCTGCACGTAGCCAGGCTGCTGAAACATCAGCGTTTCTCCTGACTGATTCCTTATGGAGGAATTTTTTATTACAGAGTATTGTATGGGTCTGTTGTAAGCACTGTTATTAAGCCAGGACTTGTTAAGGTTGCACAGTGGTCTCTTCCACAATAGATTTGAGAACTAGAATGTGATATGGCCTCATACCATCTCGGGTTTCTGCTAATCTTTTTCAGCAATAGGTAATGTTTTATTGCCAATGCATATTTTGAGTTCAGTACCACTGATTTCTAGTTGTCCTAAAAAATCACATTTCCAATGAACTTACAAGTTCCTTCACAACATTTCTGGGTTTGGCTAAAGTTTCAGGCAAAAATTAGACTATTTTCAAACCACATCTATTTGGGTTTTGGGGGGGTTTTGTTGGTGGGGTTTTTTTTTTATTTATTTTCAAATTTCTGATCTGAGTCAGATTTTTCAGAAAGACAATAAATAATACTCAGTACTCTCACTTCTTGGTCATGTACAATTGATTAGTATGTTCCAAAAATGGTCTGATAAGGAATTTGCATTGCCACCTGAAATTTTGAGTCTACTACTTGGTCAAAGTTTGTTATAAGAACAGAAGTCTTAAGAAACATCTTTTTGCTTTCTTATGAATGATGTCCACAAGGCAGGTTGCAGTTTATGTCAGAAAGACAGAGTTAGAAGGGCTGCATAACTGCTGCCCTTTTAAACTTCTGTGAAAATCCATGGAGATCTTTCCCTGAATTCACACTGGGAGTTTCCATAAGTGTTCTAGTTTTAAATTAGTTCTTCCATTAAATGTGTTCCTGTTCTTGTGGTTATGTTATATTATTTATTGTATTTCATTTGCTCTGCTTTGCTTTTATTCTTTAAGCCCTGTCTTGCCAAGATGATCTGTTTAAAATAAATATTGAAAGGGTGGGGCTATGGGTAAGCTGCTCACATACATTTTCCACAAGGAAATGATCTGCTACATTGAAGTTTGAAATTGTTCTGTTTCATACTATGTTCATATATCTTAACTCTCTGATTTTTTAAACAAGAATACCTTGCATTTTAGGAGCTGTTTATAGAACATTTTTATTATTAATCCCATAGCCAAGAAATAAGGAAGAGTCTGTGCAAATGACAAATAAACCCAGCAAGTTAATTTTCTATGACCAAATCTTGTTAATAATTAATCGGGCTGAATTCCTAACCTATTATGGTTTAAATAGAATGCAGATTTGGCTCTTAATTGAGATGAGAGAATGGATTAGGAAGGGGCTTACAGAAATGGAAAAAAAAAGAAGGCCATATCTGAAATTCAGCAGTGGTTCTTTATTAGGAGGGATGAACAGACAAAGATGCTTATGCATCACAGAAAGTGGTATTTTTAAAGAAGAGCAAAAGAGAATGTATTGAAGAATAAGTCCAATAAATTGCTGCCTATTAAAACTGTCTCCTAGGCCCTCAAAGCAAGAGCACTTTAGGTGCTGTGTTATTATCTACTTTTACAGTACTGTCACTGAAAGACATGGGATGTGTGCTGAAACACGTGTGATTTGCTGAATATATATTAAGTGATCCACAGCTAAGATTTCTGTCCATCTTGTGGCTGTAGACATGGTAGTAATGAGAAGGTCATTGCTCAGGCATAACTGAGGTCAGTAGATTATTGCCCAAACTAACAAAATAATGTGACAAGGGAAAGAACAGATTTAGTTCAATTCCTTGTCAGCAAAGATATTGCCTTTTGTCTGTTTAATGTGGGACAGGAAAATCTTTACAGAACAAAATCATGTCTGAATGAGGCTGTAAGAGCATCCATTTCTTTATTATACAAACTCCATCATTAATATACCAATCTCCAAATTTAACTTATGATATAGAGGATGTTGCAATATAGTCATAATTACCTAGAGAACTTTTTTCATCATCATTTAGGTGCTGCAGAAGAAAAACAATACTGCTGCTTAATGGAGATTTAAATAGGTGAGCACTATGCTTACAGTAGCTGTTTAGCTCTTTTGAAGCTATTATAATACAAGGAAAGAGAAGTATTTCCCCTGCCTGTGATCTATTTTCAGTTACTGACCTACTCAAATTGTAGCATGCCTATACAAATGATGCATCCTTTCAATAGTGAAGAGGCAAACTTAGGGGTTGCTTTTAATTTTCCCCTTCTTTTTCACTTGGAGTGCAATTCTTTCTGCTTTACAAATTCAGTCCATTATGTAAATAAAATACTCAAAGCAAATACAGCCTGAGAATCACTTTAGATGACAATGTTAAATGACTTGATGAATGTCAAGAAGCTCTTGAAGGAAATAGAGGAAAATTGTGGCCAGAGCTATGTTGCATTGAGCAACAAAAGCTGAAGAAAGCTGAAGATCAAGATCAGGAAGTCTTCCTTAAAGATACTCTATTCAGCTCTATTCTAGATGCAATCATAATTAGTCAGATTTTCTAGAAGCTTGGCAGGAAATCCTCACTCTCTAGATCTCCATTTCTGTTTGAAAGAAATGCCCAGCTGATCTGGAAAGTTAAGCCTTTTCTCTTGGGTAAAGCGAATTGGTCTGACCTATCTGAAATGAACTTGAACTAAAGAAATTACCTTGTCTGTACAAAGAGAGGTAATCACTGCAAAATCTACTCTTTGGGCATCACAATAATACTCCAAACAAACCCTTAGTTATGTTAGTACTCTGGGATTTCTAAACACTTCCCAGTTGGTATCACCTGGATATGCATTCTGGTCATATGCATAGCCTAGCACAAGATGAAGCCTTGGAAGCCTCCCTGCCCCCTCAATGCCTTAATTCTGACATGTGAGCCTTGTTGCAGAGATTGATGTGGGAGGAATTCCTCTGTCTGGGGGGAGGAGGAATTGCCTAGCCAGCACACTGTGAAAGCTGTCAGCAGCATGACAACTGGGCAACAAAGCTCTTTGGAACCCCAGGTGTGACTACAAAACAGGAATGTTGACTTGTAAATGCAATGAAGAAGCTACTGGACAGAAAATTTCATTTTTTGGGTAAATGGTCATTTCTGTGTTAAATATTCTATTGACTGAATGACTCAATGGCCTTTTTCCTTTTGCTCTTTCACCATTTCATTAACTGTTGCTCTAGGTTTAAACTCATCAATTCTGCCCAATGCACTCATTTTTCCTAAAAACCTGTGTTTCAGAATTTCATCACCACTAAGGTCTAGGTACCCATTTCAGTTTGGCAACACTTCACTTTGTACTGTTGCAAATGTAAATACATTTTTCAGGAATACTCTTTCTATGCGACTGCATTCCAGGTCATGGTAAATCCCACTAAGGAGAGGTTAACTAATAAATTGTGAAGTTCTTCATGCACTGAATTCACTTCAAAGGGAAAAGGTTACTTGTGGCTCAAATTTAATAGGCAAAGAAAACAATAAACAAGGTATGCAATAAAAAAACTGTCAAAATGTTGATTTTTTTTTTTTTTTAACAATGAATTAAAAATGATTTAGGTATACTGCTGCAAACTGTGTGCTTGCCATTAAATCAAACTGACTATATCTTGTCAGTATAAGATAATTTAGGAGGAAACTTCCAGAAAGGCCTTTAAGAATTTGTTATTCACAGAATCACAGAATTGGTCAGGTTCAAGTGGGGTCATCTGGTCCAACCTCCCTGCTCAAGCAGGGCCATCCCAGAGCACATGGCACAGGATTGTGTTCAAATGGTTCTTGAATTCCTCAGTTGAGGGAGACTCCACAGTCACTAGACAGGTAAGAAGTGTTTCCTCATGTTCAGGTGGAACTTCCTGTGTTCCAGTTTCTGTCCATTGGCCTCTTGTCCTATTGCTGAGCACCAGTGAGAAACTCTGGCTCCATCCTTCTGACAACTTCTGGATGCAATCCTTTGTTGTGCTTTTTCATACCCTGAACAATGGTATCACTAATGATAGGAATACAAAACCAGAACACTGGCAGTGAACAAAAGATAGACTGTGGCTACACCAAATGAAAAGAAAGCCCTGCAGAATGGAAAGGATGGATCTGCAGAACTGGAGAACCAGTGCCAAGGATCTGATGTCCACACTACAGACATTAGATTTTCATTTGTATCACTTCTAGTCTAATCCCATAGACTAAACATATTTGTATCTGGAGTACCTCTAGGAGAGTCCCTGGAGTTTCCATTTTTTGCTTCCTGATCTTGGAAGACAAAGCTGTATCATACCCTGGGTTCAACTCACTTCCTTAAAATAAGCAATACAGCACCACTGGAAGTTTTTGGAGGACCACCTGGCCTTCAGCTGCCTTTGGAAATCATTCCAGGCTGTAGCATGTCTGCTTCCTGTGTCGGGGTCCTTGAGATTCTTTCATGTACTCTCAGGTGTCTCACAACTGCACTGAACACTTTCATAGAAATGACTGAATAAAGAATGGGTCTCTGTAAGTAAAATGAGGAAATAAGGTGGAGAATAATTGTGTTGAGCTCACTCCTTTAACAACTTGATGCTTTTTAATATTTTATTGCCCTGGCTGTGTGGTGGCAAAGGGTTCCTTTAGGGCATCTGACTACAATAATTCAAAATTTTTATACTAGCTCCGAAGAAAAGACTGCATAACTGACTAATACTGTAGAGTGATTCAGAAAATAAAGATGTTTCATGAGGAAATTTAATGACCTAAAACCTCCATACTCTTAAATATAATCTGTTTTTCTTTCGGAGTAATATTTGGATATTACTGAAGGTCTGGCCAAAGCTGCAGCATATACCTTAATGGGGTGATACTAAACTTAATAGAGATGGGATAAAAATTTTTAGATTAACAGGGGAAAAAGTACATCTTTCAGTAGAGGAAAAGCTAAGACTTAATGCAAAAACTGTCTCCCTTCCAATTAAGCTGTCTGTACATATTTAGTAATATGGCCATTGTGACTTCAGTACTAAACATATCTCAGAAAATAGATATTTAAGTGAATTAATTTTTTGTTTAATTATTACCCAGATAAGCTTCTCAATTTAATATATTGCTGAATATAAACAATGTTAAAGAAATTAGAACCTGTTATTCATACTCAAAATGGAAAGTATATTGTATCTCAGGAGTCACAAACCAATTAAAACAAGGGAGAAGAAAACAAATAAGGATTCCATGTAACAAAGGACAGAAGTAAAATCTCAATCAGGGGAAAGTAATGAGCAGAATCACGATTTACTTATACCCATCTCTACCACGTGAAAGAAAGTTGCCTGCTGAGAATATAAATAAGACAAACCAAATACCTCAGGATGTATCTGAAGAAATTTTATTCTTATCAGATAATGAACATGGGTTTTGGGATGAGAATGCTAATTAATTCATTTGTAATGTAGATAGCAATAATAAAGATAAAGTGACTCTCCTGGAAAGATGGATCCAATCCGTGGGTAAAGTTAATCAGAAATTAAAGTGACAGAAAAAAAAAATAAAATGTAAAATCTGATATCTGACTTAATAACAGAAGCCTATAACTTTGAAAGCAAACTTTGATGGTATCAATATTGAGATGCTAAGAAACAAATATAAGGAGTTAGTCTTTTGAATTTTAATTTATTTCTTCAACTCAAAGATAATGCATTTAGAATATGATCCTGAAAATTTTGCAAGTGTGAATTTTTGCACAAGTACATGTTCAGCCTCAGAGTTAGTTTGTACAAGACAAATTTATATTGATACCTCTGCTGTCCAAAACCTCTCATTGTTCCTCTGAAACCCATCATGGATAATTAGTCATCAGATAAAATTTAGTGAGACTAAAAAGCCCATCTTGGCCTTTTGTTCTGAAACCCTCAGCTCCCTTCTGTGTCCCTGTGGGCAGCATCATCAAGTCTGGAGTCCCGTTGATTCTCTCCTCATTTAATGCAGCAATGACACAGCCTTTTCTGTCCATACATTTCTAAATTTTACCAAGCTCATATAGTTTTACTTTTCAGTACAGAAACATCTTCATTGTGGTTCACATAAGTTGTCCTTCTAACAACCATTCAGAATACTGCCATACGATAATTTTTTATGCATCAAAATTATGTTATCTCTCCTCTCTCTGTCTTTCTAATGAGTGATCTTCTACATCACATAAACAGCTGTTTTGGAGTAGTGTTATTTAAGGGTCAAAATGCCATGCAGGTGTTCCATTACCCTCCTCAACAGGACAGGGTGAGAAAATGTAATTAGAAAACTTGTTGGTCAACATAAAGACAGAGAGGTCATTTACCTGTTGCCATCATGGGCAAAAAATAATCAGCTTGGGGAAAATTTATTTATTTTTTGTAAGCTAAAATAGATTTGAGTGGTAAGAAATAGACACAAACATTAAAACAGTGTCCTTCCTATCCCTCTTTACCAGGCTTAATTTTACTTCTTCAGTCTCAATTCCTGTAGATTTCACCTTCTCCCACCCTGTACAGCATGTAGGGAATGAGGAAAGGGGGATTTATGGCAGATCACAGAAATTCCTCTTTTTTTTTCCTTGGTAGCACTACATTCATAAAAAACAACTTCCATTCATAACTAGATTCATTTTTCATGCATTTTAACCTCTTTTGGGTAGATAATATGTTAAGAGGGACCACAGATTTTTTTCAGTAAATTGGCAGTTGCCTGGCATCAAGGAGTAGTTTTTCTTTCAGTGTAGGATAGAGGATAAAAAAGCAAAACCAGTAGGATCAATTTTAGGACAACAGCAACAGCAAAAAAAAAATTCATAAAATGTCTTGTAATTAGTGTACAGAGATATAAAAAAACAAATTATATCATTTAAGCTCAATAATATTCAGTGATATTTACAAATTATACATGTCTCGTTAAATGACAATTAATCGTTCAATCTGTGAAAAAATCTATAAGAAAATACAGCTGTGCCATCTCACTTGATATTGACTATCTGTTAAAAAAAAATAGAGAATCCTGATACTTTATATTGGTACGTGCCTAAATTGCTCTATTCTGTCACAGAAATGTTTCTTAATAGTATTGGAAGGAACATAGTTACTTATTTCCTTTTTTTATGGGGCAATTTTTTTTAGTTTATTGTATTCACAGTCTTTACAGTCAACTAAGATAAAATTATTTTCTTCAAAAACACTTATTAAAAAAGGACAAAGAGTTATTCCTGGGTCATAAGTGTATTCAGCAAAAAACGTTGGGTAACAAGCCAAGGGAAAGGGAAAGGGAAAGGGAAAGGGAAAGGGAAAGGGAAAGGGAAAGGGAAAGGGAAAGGGAAAGAAGGGAAA
>JAWWMU010000001.1:102196259-102299443 GCA_035048155.1 Cinnycerthia olivascens | reverse complement strand
AAGGAAAAGGAAAAGGAAAAGGAAAAGGAAAAGGAAAAGGAAAAGGAAAAGGAAAAGGAAAAGGAAAAGGAAAAGGGAGGAAAACTCCAAGTCACTGGCCAATAAAGTAATTGGTGTGGATTGCCCCATCCTCAGATGAGCCCATCCTCATCTGTTCAGAGTCTCCATTGCAGAAGATGTTCCTGTGAATTTTTCCACAGCAACAATGTGATTTCATCAGGACTGTTGCATTGCAGTGTGAGACTGTGCTTTTATCAGGCACAGGTGTTGCACTCATCAATTGGCTGTTTAGCTTTCTGCATGTGCGTTATCAGCAAATCCTTACTGGCCACCTATATCACTATTTTCTACAGGAGTTAAGAGCTGTGTGTTCCCTAGCATAAGGTTATCAACTAAAAACTCTGAAGCAATGGCTGGAAAAGGAAAATTCACATTTCAGTGGCAATCATTTCCTACACATCCCAACTTTATAGATGAGATAATATTTCCTGAATCCTCCAGCATAAGGCTGTGAGGCTAACAGTACTTTGGGATAAAAAAGCAAAAGGCACTGCCACAGCAGTCTAGGGTTGTGTGTGTGTTTCAGGTTGAATACAAAATGAAAGGCTGACTGTAGAAGTGAAAGACAGCAAACTTGAAAATGTAAACTTTCTACAGAGCAAAGCACTGTGCAACGCCAACTGGCGTGTGCTGGATACAAGGGTCCCCCTCAATTTCCTTCAAATTCCACTGATCTAGTCCTGAACAAAAGACAGAGTCTGGCAGCCAACCCATTCACCAGATCCTGCAGAAGGGATCTCATTCATCATCTTTTATTTCCTGAAGAGGTGCCTGTTATGAATTTGTACACACTTTTGCAACAAACCACAACCCACAGCCAGAGCTTTCAGTGGCACTAAGTCAGTAACTCAAATGAGCCAGGTCATTTGCAGCAGGAACAGATAACTTCAAATGGTTCAGGGATTAATTTGCAGATACAGAAGACAAATGGGGTGCATGTTGCTGGTTGTCTAGACAGGAATTAGTTTTCTTCCTTATACTATTGCTGATGCTTTCCTTGATAAACCTCTGAATAGGATTCTCTAAGTATGTCATTTTTAGGCCCATAAAATTATTTCAAGTAATCACATATCTAAAGTAAATGAGCTTAGAATTAACCCTAAAATGAAAATAGCCCAAAAATTATACTTGGTTTGGTTACAGTTGCCTTAAAGCACCCTGATACTTTAGCTGGTGATCTATGTCTATGATATTTTTTAGTCATATTTATTTGGCCATTTTAATTGTATATGTCTAAGTCTAATTTATTCATAGTGAATACTGGGAGGACTGGAACATCTTCTGGAGGTACCTACAGGAAACTGTAAAACATCCTGGAGAGTTTATCTGCATTTAAATAGACTCAAAATAAAAAGGTCACATCCAAAGAAGTTCTCAGAAATCTCAAAATTCCTGTGATAAACAGTGGACAATGAGGCATTAAAACATGAATAAGAAACCAAAATGTCTTTGTAAGATTTTTGTTAGAAGCAGATAAATTATGCTATTTTCAATCCTTTCCTATAGACACTACAAGAAAGACAAGAATTTTTGGACATGTTTAAACTCAAATGAAGTTAAATAAACGTGTTTTACCATAAATTAATTTGAATATAAAATATTTTGTTCATAGTAATTAAGTTTTACCTAATTACATTTAATCCTAGCATATATTGATAAATTTTAAAATAATAATAATATGAAGTATTAGGATTTAATAAGTAGGTACAAGGCAATTAAATAATAATGTAATCTAAATTTTAAGTTTCATGAGCATATGTAAGGCCTTCATGAATCTAGATCTGCACATGCTTTAGTATTTTTTTGGTTGCACAGAAATGTTAAATAAAACCACACAGTCAAAAGAAACACATGATTCTCTGCAGTTCAACAAATGAGAGTCCACACAATGGAACAACTGGTCCCCTACTTTCATTGCAGTCAGGGGCTACTTCATGCATACACACCTTGTTTCCCCACCACTGCAGTGAAATCTGCTGCCTTGTAAAGGTCATCCCTACCTACTGACAATGGCAAACCATGAGAAGAGTTGGATGCAATTTCACAGCACCTGACTACAGCTGCCAAAGGCCCTTCACCCATCAGCTTGGGAGCAGCTGCTTTCAGCACAAGCACAGAGTTCCCACACTGTTTCTTGTCTGAGAGAGGGAAAAAAAAAAAATTCTTTGGTAAGAGGAATGACAGTTTTACAAGGCTTAAATAAACAATTTTGAACATAATGATGATTATCTATCGAGCCAGAAAATGTGCATTTATCAATATTGTAATTGGACTACAAACTAAATATCAAAATTTTGCAAAAGAAGGCAACAGTTCAGACCATCTCCTATAAGAATGCCATGCTTTATGTATCGACCCCTTTGTTCTTTTCAGTGACTTTCTACTGGAACATGTTCATTTCTTAGCCCAACCTGGCCTATTATCAGCAAACAGTGTGTAATACACATGTTCAGGGTTTGGTACTGACTGAGGTTAATTACTGGTTCTTCTTACATAGATGTCTGGAATTATAACAAATGGTTCAAAACCTACAATTAACAGTGGCAAGTAACCTATAATTTTTCTTCCAACTCCTCTAATAATTCTGATCATTATCCACTGCACATTTGATTTCTTGCCGTTTTCTTTGACCTCTTCACAGCAGAGATGAAAATTTCTTTGTTTTAGGTAAGAGAAGTGCCATGTGGCTTCTTTAACACCAGAGACACAACACATTAACCTCCCACTTTGGGGGTACTGCCCCACCAAGACATAGACTATTAATCATAATTCTTTATCAATTGCATCGCATAGAATGTGTTTGAATTTAGTGGTCCTGATATTCATAGTTGTCAAATGAGAAAGGTATTTTATTCACAAAGCTAGGCCGGCAAAATTCAGTTTAAGACTAGTATACACATTTTTTCTCACAATTTCTATATAAACCATTCTGAAAGAAAAATAATGAAGGAGAAAATTATCTATGTTGCATTTGCTACAGTATTCTCCATGGACAGTATCCTGAGGAACTATTCTCCTTTGAGCTTATGTAGGTATAAATTTTCCTGAAATTTGAACTAGAAATCTCTAAGGTAAATCTCAACCTCGACTTGTTTGGTAACCAAGACTGTTGTCCTGGATTCAGTGTCTCATTTCAGGGCCCTTCTGTTACTGTTTGAATTCTGCAAAATATTCAGAGAACAATGAGATGTTAAAGTTACAGCTAGTTAAAACAGAAGTAAAAGGGATCAATGAATACTTTCAAGCTCATGCTGTCAGGTAGTCTGCGTGTCACTCTGCAAAATGCATTGCACTTTAAAAAATGGAAGATTACACTACTTGTCACCTCTGAAGGGAGATTAAACAGTACATGGCACTGACATTTGTCCACTAAAGCCCATTCACTATTCTTCAATCTTTTCAATTAGGGTCAGGCAGTCAGAACTCCCTCCTGTCAATCACAAAATTACATTATATTGTGGTGTATCAGAAAGTGCCCACAGAAGGTTAGTTTTAGAGTTCACAGAAGATGTCTCAAAATTCTGCCCATGATCCTGAGCTTGCAAGAAACATATAAAAATACACATAAACAGAATTATACCAGCATAGTTCCTCCTTTCTTAGCTACAGTCTGTAGTCTACATCAGTATTTACTGATCAGGGGAATCACATATTTTAGACACATGGCACAATGGATCCACAATAAAGATCCTCAGCCCCTTCTCACAGTGAAAGAGAAATGGCTTAGATCCATCTGCTGTATTCCTTCTTAACTGAAGTTGCTGTATGGATGAAAGAAACCACTTGCCTGGTATGGCAGTCCAGTGAGTTTCCCCTAGCAGTCTCTACCCTTCCTCACCTTTCAGCTGTTCAGCTTTTGACCTCATGGTGAGCTGGGCTCCTGAGCCAGCATAAAACCCAGGCCCTTGGTGTGTTGGTTAAATTGTGAGCCATATGCAGAGCCACTGATGCAGTTCTGCGAGTATTCTGTGATTTGTTGACAAGTTGTCACAAGCATAGACACTCAGGAACCAGTAGTTTATTTCAGGCTGCCCATACGCGTGAGGGAAGTTATTGACAGTATGTTCCTCAGACATTACTGACAGGGGACCTTAATCTTCAAATAGTAATGAAATACGAGTCATTCTGATTCAGAAATAGGAAAGCAGAGTCATTTGCCTCAGAAAAATGTCTTTGAGTTCTTGGGACAGCAGCCATTTTAAACAGAACTTTAAAAATTGCAGGTGTAAAATTCTTTTCTTTTAATCAATTGATATTTCCATATCCAAATGATTAACTGCATATACATGTCCTAAATTAAGCACATAAACACTGTTATGTCAGCCATATGGTAGCTCTTAACACATAGTCCTTCCTATCTAAGACAACTTTGTGTACATTTATTTGGAAATGAAATACAGCAGTCTGGTTTTGCCATTTAATGTAGGGAGAACAACTGGAACTAGAGTTCATTGATGATAAATTCATCCTTTATGTTAGTTGCAGACAATTTTGAATCTGCTGACATACCTGTCCTTCCTAGTGATTCTTAAATAACACTTGTTCTCCAGCATACCACATGAACTTCCAGAATGATGACATTGATGTCAACAAAGAGGTATTGGTAGATACATCTGTGAAAAAATGGATTTTTGATGGGCATAACACAAGGTTCTGTTTAAAAAAATACAATTTTGAAAAAGAAAGCAAAAACACTGTGTGCATTTTCCAAATTATACCTTCTACACCTTCTACTGCTTTTCAAATGTCTTTATCACAACTAACTCAAACCCTTTAGATGTCATAAAGGTTGTCATCCTTCTGTCAGTACTTACTAGTTTAAAGAAGATAATCAATCTTTGCTTTATATTTTGTCTCTTCCTTGTTTTTATGGCTGTACTTTGGTTTTCTTCTCCACTTCCTAAATTTATTTATTGAACTCACCAGAGGTATTTCTAGGACTCTGTGAATGTTCAATTAAATTATATCATCTTCTTTCCTGACGTTTTTTGGCACAATCATAATTTTAAAAAAGATTTGGCAAGAATTTGCTTAGAAAAAATGCATTTTATCTTATTGTTTCAAATTGGCCATCATTGTAAGGTCTGTAAGTCAAAAAACCAGTCAGGATTGAAGCTTGGAATGCCAGTTACTGCACTACATTTTCATCTCATGTAAATAACTCCCTCCATATACATAAACATTCTGCCAAACTTGCATAAAACCTAAATCTTCCAATTTCTATTTTAGGACATGAGGGCAATTTAGATATAAAAGGTAAATTCAATCTGTGAAACACAATGCCCTCTCACTGTACTGCTGCCACCATGAATCAACGCTCCATTTCTCTCCTTATCCAGAAGAAATTTGGGTTTTTTGCGCAAAGTGAGACAACTTTAACAGGGCACTGGCATCTGGCTGCCCTGGTAGGCAGCAAGAGCTGGAGCTGGAGCCTTTGGATGACCTTTAGCTCCTCAGCCAGGGCATGGATCTGGTGCTGGCAAATGCTCATGTGGTCAGTAAAGGTTATCTCTGGGCTGAGTATGGATTAGGCTTTTAGGAGATGTAGACCAAGGAACAGGGAGGGTGTAGATCCTGACAAGGACAGGGCATAGTACTGTCAAGAATGAGACAGGTGGTTTTTTGGGCCTGTTAAGCATGAAGGAATTTTATTGGCAAAAATTGTGACATATGTATGACTTTTGGTCATCTGCAGTGTTAGATGCCATCTAAATCCGCGAGTTGAATACAGTTTTTAACAGAAAGAAACTAAAATAGGAGATAAGTGGCATTTAACTTTTTAAAATATAAATGGGAGTCTGGCCTCAAATCTCTCTACTTCTGTACACAATAGGTCAGTATAATTCTCACACTTCCAGCTTCTAACATATTTCAAGGAATTTTTGATATTTATCTTGGCCTAGCTTCCACCTTACATCTTATTTGACATTGTGGAAATGGCAATTTTTGACACTGTAGTCCTTCAAAAGTTTCCAAATTTCTGAGAAAACTATATAAATTATATGAGTGTAATACATACAATCTGAAACATGTATTCATAAATTAAAGTATGATTTAAAGGTTTTGGAAGCCAGACCTTACTATTTCTAAAGATGTTATGAAAATTTTTAAAACTAGCACATTTAATACTGTACTTACCACTAGCATGAACAAATACCATGAACTCTGTAAAATGCTGAGAGAGATATTTGTATGCCTCTGGATAAAGACAGATACTCAGTGATATACCTCTAACAGCAAACAGTTATTGGTGATAGTGTGGTGGATTTATAATACCTGAGGAGGAAAGATCAGATATTAATAAAGTAGACTATAGTTTACACACCAAATGATATCATTGAACAAAGCAGAAATTAGCTTGACAACATGGGGAAACGAATCTATTTTCTTTGTGAGTTCCAGCAGTTTATTTCCTGATAGCAAGCATGAACATTGGAAACATAATAGAACACTTTCTATTTCAAATTGTCCTCAAACACCATCTTGGTCTTTCAGAGAAAAGGCTAAAAGGATAAAAAAGGTATTCTTTTGCTCTCAGACTTTGTCTTGAATCATAATCATACGCTTCAGAATCTGACATGCCTTGTCTACAATATTAGTGTTCTAGGCCATTACTATATATATCAATAAATATATATACATATGACATATTCACACATTAATTCTAGAGGTAATTTATATATGCAATACAAAAACATTAGCTATAAACTTTTTTAAAAGCTGTCTGGAATTTTAGAGAAGTCTGAATAAACTGGGTAGGCTACATAATTTCTTTTGAATAAACTATTTTGAATAATTTATTTCTGTGGTTTGTCAGTAGCTGAGCACCAGGAAATTTCTGCTAGACCTGGTCTCAGTATTGCTAAGGGGTGTCTAGAACCGAGGCTCAAGGAAATTCTGTACATTATATTGATTTTCAGGCAATCTGAACATGTCTCCCAATTCCTTGCTTAAAAAAAATTTCTTAAATAAATATACTCGTGAGATATATATAATCATGGAAAGCTTATATTCAATGTCTTTGGAGATTTAGACTCTCTCTTATGTTTCTATTGAACATTCCTCTGTCCTCTCCCTCTGCCATAAACACCAGATCCCTGGCTTTCAGAAAATCTTAGCAATTCTTAAGTTGAACATCTCTTAAATTAGGTTGGAAACACAAATGTCAAACAATCATCTCCATATGATTACTTGCCTTAACAAAGTGTTTGGAACAAGTACTTGGGTTTAGTTTTTAACTAGAAGAATCCATTATGTGTGGTCTGATACTGGTCTGTGCTAAGAAAAAAAAATAAAAGTAATGGGGTTTTTTTTTGAAAGTACATTCCTTTTCTAAACCACTATTTGATGTAAAAGTAACCATAGATGCACACTGTTAAAATAAATACCTTTTCAATTTCTCAAATACTGGGCAATAAATTTGTCTGCTAAAACATATGTAAATATGACAAAATAGATCAAAGCAATACTTCAGACTGTTAAGAAAAAATCTAAACTGCATTTTGAAAGAAATACATTTTCATGGAGATGTTTACATGCTCTGATTTGTTCCCACATAAGCAGATGGAGTTTCAAAAGATAAATTGTACTTGCTCTAATTCCATATATATATATATATATATATATATATATGTATAAGTATACACACCTGTTGCTAAGTGCAAGTGGGAGGGAACTCCTCTAGGATTACTCTGCAAATAAGCTTTACACTAAAAGAATCCTTGAAAGTGTAGACATATAAATAAAAATAAGTCACTTTCAATTATACATGAGGAAGAGGAATTCAAATATATAGGACATGATGTTTTCAACCAGTAACATTATGTAAAACCAGGAATATTTTTAACAGATCTTTGTGAAATAATCAAGACAATATTATGCTAGGCATTAAAAAAATAAACTCACCAAATTCTAGAGAAAAACAACATTGATTAGAAAAGGATCTTGTTATGAGACCAGACAACAGATTTTGAAGTAACCAGCTCTGCCCACGAAACAATGTTGGTAGTGGATTCTTAGCCTCACCTGTTTCACTCAATACATTCATTCCTTTTGCTCTGTGCTGTATTCTAGTACAGATGCACCTTTTCTCTACTTTCTCCCTTCCTCTTCCTTCTGAATTAATAAAATGGGAAATTAATCCAGGGAATAGGTTTCTCCCTATGGCGGTAACAGCATCTTTGAGAAAGCTAGATATGTATTCAAGTTTGTCTACTTAAGATACATTTCCTTAGAAAACAACTTAAACTGTTTTATTTTAAAGAGTCTGACTGGACAGAGGGAGTTTTGTCTTCCCCACAGCTGCACTTTGGATGGGTATTGCATTACAGTGCAGCCCTTCCTCCATCAAGTAGGCAAAAGGAAAGCTGCTGCATTGGTCCCTGCCAGAATTTTCACAGCCTTCTTACTCCGACTGCTTCCCCCAGTAATTTTCGTTCATGAGCTAAGAATTTCTCAGTTCTCCACATAATTGCTGGTGCACAGATAAAAAGAGAAATTACACACTCAAACAGAAGAGCATAAGCCATGCCAAGTGTCTCAGAAGGTACACAACAAAATCAGAAAAGGATTACTACATTTACCAAAAACACGCTGGAGACAGAGGAGCTCTCTGCCTGTTTTAACAGAGAGGTTGTTGTTTCCATGTTTGGGTGTCTTTACTCTGTGATTGCACATGTACCTTTGATTAGGCAAGAGATTTCTGTTTTGTTTTATGTAGACTGATTGCTACAAGTCATGGAGGCCTTAAATATCTTGCCATACTCTCTCACTTGACTGAACATGAATCATACTTGTAAAAACTTATGGAATAAAGCTTGATTTAACTCTTCTGTTAAATCAACCTGTTTGCTAGGCTTGAATAATATGAGGAAAGTTTATGTCCTGAATATATGCAGAGGCAACTTTCATATAAAGTACAACATTTATTCTTTGGATAAATCATATGAAGAGCAATTCCCCTGCTTTGAGGAAAACAACAAAACCTCCAACTTTGCAATAAAAAGAAATATCAGGACGAAATTTATTTTCCTGGGCATGAACTTCTGTGCAATTTTCAGTCTTTCTTAGAACAAGTGTACCTACCTGAATCCCTTCTCTCAAGACTCCTCCCAGATCTCACTTCTCTCTGCCCGAGTACCACCCAAGTACTCTTGCATTCAACTCCACCATCTCCGTGGGACAGAGACTACAACTCCAATGATATACCCATCTGTACTGCTATTTCATACCTTCATTTTATTTAGAACTCTTAATGGAAAGGGGAGGGGGAGGAAAGGAAATACCTTCAAATTGTCTATTAAAAAAACAGAGGTTTAGCTTATTAAAAAAATACACCACATTCACACAGGAGTACCATGTTTTGCCACACATGATAAAATAGCTTTCCGTGACTATTAATACTATATGTCCACTGAACAGATTTTTTAATTAAAAATTCAAGATAAAATTCACATCAGAGAATGTTTTGTGTTCAATAAAATGTCGCCTAATATGCCTCTAGCCTGTTTGTGTAAAGTGCTGCACTTTAATAAACATTTCTGTCTACAGAAACAAATTCAATTTGCATTGTCCAAGCTGTAGAGGATGCAGTAGAACACATTTACAAGGCAGATTTGTTACTTTAACTATTCATCTGTGGCTCAGAGTGTGCATGTAGTAAATCATTTCAGTAAAGAGGAGCTGTCTTTGGGCAGCACTCGAGTTCTGTTTGAACTGAATATCACATAATAGTGATATGCATGCTATTTTTTTCCTTTCTTCATTTTTCCTCTACTCGGCAACAAAGGTGATTCTTCAGCTCGCTGTCATCTGCCTCCAGTCTTTGAAAAAAATTTGAAACTTCACACAAGATAAAGAATGAAAGGCGGATGGAGGTGGAAGCATGATTTTATATTGCTCTCTCTTTTAGAGAATTTTTATTAATAAAACAGGACTGGATTATCAGGGTATAATTATGTCATTTTGGTTATGTTTTGTTCTTGTCATTCATTTCAAATGGATAATTCTTAATACAAGCAAGTACTATTTTATTGAATTCTATAATTTATTTCCCTTTTCACCACTAAACATATTTAAAAGGGAAGCACACACTGTGGAAGTATCTGTAAAGGTGCCTTGTCGAGCTCATTCAGCAGATCAGTGCAATAACCTTAAAAGAGCTCTTGTCATATAACAGCTGTAGCTACAAGAGTTTCTGCAGAGATGATTTTGAAGTTTATGGATTTGAAAAAAGAAAGAAAATCATATTCAAGGCTTCCCAAAATGTTGAAGTGTGTCTATGATTTTGCAATGCAACAGGTAACAGTAAAAATTCTGAGAAATTATCTTTTAACCAGATTTTTCGCTATTACCCAGAAATACTCAAAATTGTTTCTATATCCAGATGCCCAGGCAAGATAATTTTGGTTTGTGTTCCAACTAATAAAATGGCTGTGTCCATTTTGATTAATATCATAAAACTATCTCAGAATGGCCGTGAACCATTATGTATGTATTTTAAATAAAGAACTTTAAAGAAGCAATTAATCTATTTCTTCCCACTGACAAAAATGGAAGTCCAGATAGCTGATTCCAATATAAAATTACTACATTCAGTCAGATAAACGTCATTTCAGCTCCTCAGATGTGGATGCTTTATACCATGTGACATGTTTTAGGTCAGGATCCTGGGATCTGACACACCAGCTTCTGTAGCCCGACAACCCTCTTATCAAGAAATAATTTCTGGCATTCATTCACCTTGTTAAAACAGAAAAATATAAAAGCATGTAGCAAACCCATGTGTATATTATTAATCTTTTTCAAGTCCATGAAAAATGCTGTTTATATGTCACAAAAAAAAGGAACACATCTACCACCTCTGGCTCATGGTGCTTCAACTAATTGCTCTGTTAGCAGACTGCTACTGACTTCAAAGACTGATGATTATGCAGCTTCTGATGGAGAGTCTCAGCAGAAGGAAGGAGGATCGTGGGAGTATAGGCAATTAGCAAATGTTTTCACAGTCACCAAAGAGGGTGAGAGCAATATCTGGAGTTTACACTGCATTATATTACATTACATTGATGTTTAAATGAATGCCACCAGTGCTGTTTTTACATTTCTTTTGTGGTTTATTTTTCTGGGGTTGTTGGGTTTTGGTTTGTGATTTTCTTTTTTTTTAGCAGCCAGTAAAATGTGAATTCTCATTGTATTTTGGCAAAATCACACGAAGATCTGATAAAAGCTGCTTTTCAGCTGCCTGCTGACATTTGATAAATAACTTAAAACTTTACAGCATTTTTTGCATTTCTTTAAGTTTATCAGCTGTAATTTGGCAGCAGGTGAAGCAGGAAAAAAACACAGTAAATCTAAGAAATTAATATGCCCAAAATTTAATATGCCTAAAAGCAAAAATTATTTGGAAAAGAAAATCTATAAAAGGCTTTAAATACCTAGGAAGGACCTCAGACCTTTATATATTTAAATAACCATAGACTACTCCTGATCTGAAAGGTCATTATAAATTTCAAAAATTTAGAAGAGCCACAGCTCAGATTCAGGAACCTGACAATCAAATTCCTTTTACAAAGACGGAATTTAAACATTAGGTTTGGGCATAGTATCCCAACACCTGGATATAGCACCTTATAAATATAAGACTACACCAAACAATCACTTCAGCTTTTCTCCCCTGAGCCTGTCTTGACTAGAAACCCAGAGAAAGTGTACCTGCTGTTGCTCACAATACCAAACTGAAACCAAATATTTAATCAAGTCTCCGTTTAAATAACTGTTTTTTAACATATCACATCGATCATATAGTAACCTGTATTCCAGCTGTATGATATTCATGTTTTATTTTGCACTTCAGGAAACTACAGTTGTCTTTGCCCTTAATCACAGAATCACAGAATCTGCTGAGTTGGAAGGGACTCACAAGGATCATCGAATTCAGCTCCTGGCCCTGCACACAACCAATCTTCTTCCTCTGAAGGACAGCTGCCAAAATTTCAAATTTTGAGTCTCAAGCATTTTCTTAATTCAGACTCCACTGAAGTGGAAGCAAACTGTGACTATAGAATTATAAGAGGTGATAGGAAAGATGCAAAAATCAGGATACAATTTTTTTATTGCTTTTTGCTAACAGGAAAGCAAGAGCTATAATGGCAATGCTATCATGTTTTCTGTTTTCCTCTCTCATCTGACTGAAATAACTTTTAGGTTCCTGGAAAAAAAACAAACGATAATAGGAACATTTCAGTGGGACAGATTGTGGAAAAATACTGAAAGACAAAACTCGGCAAGAAGTGCCATGTTGGCAATAGTTCACCAGAAACAAACTGTCTGCAATTCTTAGAAGCAGAGACTTTGAGGGAACTTGGTGTACTGCCCTGGAAGAGGCAGGAAACAAAGGATGGAGTGGCACTGAGGACTTGAAGTCATGTTCTGTTTAAATCAATGCAGGTAATGGGAATTAAGCCAAAGGAATGACCCAAACAACAACCGAAACTGAGCCATGTTTCACCAACTCGAAAATACATTTGAATTTTTATGCCCAGGATATTTTAATGAAGTAAAAACCTGCACATGCTTTACATGTATTACTGAAGTCAGTCAAACTCCATCTAATATTGAAATTATATCAAATGAAAATTTCTCTTCTCTCCACTCTCAAAAGAAAGCAATATAAATGTAATTCAAGGGGAGAAGAAGGTCAGAGGAAAGTCTCCTTCCGTATACTGGAGGTCAAAATTATGTACCCATCTCCTCCCCCACAAGAATGCTTATTGGATAAGCTTTATTCTGCAGTAATATTATTGCTTATGATTTCTGATTTCAATGAATTTATCAATGGTAATTTCTGAACCTAATCTTGTCGCACCAATCAATAAATTGCAGTATTTGTGAATCTGGAATCTTAATGAATTGTACCTAGGTGTAGCTTATAGAGCAACTTATACTATTTGTGCATCTGGGACTGCAAATGTGCCCAGATTTATTGTGTCAATACCACCCTGTTTGTGCATTTGTGATCACGAGAGTTCTGATGTGACCAGACTTGGAGTGCCAGATTGGTTACCCTGCAATATTATCTGTGAAATTCTCCTGACCTCTTGGACGGACAGAGAAAATACCCCAAGTACAAAGTGGAAGATTCAACTGTCCCTGGGCTGGCTGTGTTTGCAGTTAACTGAGAAAATGGGGAGTCCCCTTCTTAAACAAGACAGAGATGCAGGCAACGGTAACAGTATGGTCCAACAACTGAATTCTTCTCCACATGAGCAATAATGTGTACAGCAAATTCCTATCCAGTTAAAATTGTTTTGTTAACAATTGCAGACATGCTTATTTTTCAGAAGATTTTTGTTTGTTAGGAAAATGTCCTATTCTACTTATTCTATTTGTATACAATTTCATTTGCTGTTGAAATATCTTCAATGAAAAAGCTATTGAAATAGAGCTTTCCTTTTCTCATCACCAGAGATACCTAAAGGACTCCGATTCATCAAAGGCAGAGGCAGAGCAGAACATGAGACCTTGTAGCCTCAGCAAGCAGAGAAGAGCAGGGAAAAAAGTAGAGAAAAATTGATTTTGAATAAAGTATTTCAGGATAAATTTGCATTTTAAAAATAAAAAGATTATATTTCTTTTTGGGGAAAATGGACCTTGTTTTCTTAAATATATGCAGTTCGTATGCAGCATCCATAGGAGAAACATGTGAAATAATGAGAGAATTAATGAAATTTTTTTTTGCTGTGTCTTTTGATAAAAACTGTTGAACAGGAAATGTAGAGATTTGAAATTATGTATGATGGTTTTGAGACAATATCTTAAAGTAAAGAACTGTACTGTTTATTTCCAGTGCTGTCAGTTACAAAGCTGATTTCAAGAAACATGCTTTTTATTGCCAATTTTGAAACAATAAAAGTCTCAATGGTTAATGAAAGCATCTAAATAATGTGGCTCAGTATAAATTTGCTGTACAAAATCAAAGGCAGAACAATCAGTTAATACTGAATGTTAAGGGAGCTGTGATTCTAATGGGCTCATGTTCTCCGAAGATAAAAAAAAATGCAAATTCAAGGATTAATTGATTATTTCTTTCCAATGAGTCCTGACCTTGTAATCTAATGTTAAAGCATAGCTGTGTAGCAAGGCCCTTTTTGTAGCACTCCGGGCCCCGATGGTCTGGCCGTGTGCTACCTCGGACCATCGGCAAAAATCCAAAGGTGGCAAATGAAAGAGAGACCTGAAAACAAAGAAGCTTTAGTGGTTAAAATAACCAACTTTCAGAAGGGAAATTCTGTATAGGGTGCACCAAAAAAGGCAAGGGTTGGGGTGGGTAACAGTAACTTGTATAGGGTATGTTAAGGGCAGAGTCTGAGGGAAGGGCTCCAATGGGAACAGAGGACTAGGAATATTAAAATTACTGCAGCAAACATAGACCAATAAGAACTAGAGAAACAGAGAACTTTCTAGAAATATTCATGTAACATTAACATACTGACTCCCAGGGGGTGGTGGGAGTGAGCTTTTGCTCACCATAACCAAGTGATTGTTTATTACAACTAGGGTGCTTGCTCCCAAGGCCACAAACCAGAGCCCTTGGCTTTTCAACCCCAACACCTTTTCGCTTTCCTTTTCTTGGAAAGGAAACATTAAGGCAATAGAGATTTATGCAAAGGTCCTTCCTTTAGGGTTATCTTTGGCTTCAGTCGCAGAATCACAGCATGGTTGAGATGGGATTGTATCTCTGGGGATCATTTGATTTGAACTACCCTGCTCAAGAAGGGTCTCCTAAAGCCAGTTGCTCCAGATCCTGTCCAGATACCTTTTGAATATCCTCAAGGATGAAGACAACAGCCCTGGGCAACTTGTGTCGGTGCTTTGCCACCCACATGGTACAAAAATGTTTCCTGGTATTCAAAGAGAGCCTCACGTGTTTAATTTTGTGCTTGTTGTCTTGTTAAAACTTCTTTAAAGATCTAAATACAACACTTTGGGATGGGATCAAAGGAAGAAAAATTCCTAAAAATTACAGTAACTCACAAAGGCTCTGTTTTCAAAATTATTAATTAATTAGTTTTTTATATATAATATTTCTACCTTTGTTGCCATCTTTTTAGGTCCTAGGTTCTGTATTATCTACTGAAATTAAATTCTGAATGCTGCGAGACTAGGTAATTTTTGCAGAAATTTATATTTTATATTCAGATGGCATCAAAAGACATTGAATTCCAAGCATTTTCCAAGCATATTTCCCTGATTCTTGATGAGACAAGCAGCTTTAATACGTCCCTAATGTGACTCCATTGACATCAGTAGAGTTACAGAAAGGATCAATTTAATCCACTTAAAAATATTCCTTAAAACAGAAATGAACCAAAAAAGATTTACCTTAGTAACTCATAAAAACTCTATGCAAAGTAGACATTTAAAAACAATAATGTCCCTGGAATAAATGCATATCTGATTAATCTGAACTTTTGCTAAAATCTTTATCTAAGATTTATGTCAAGAGTACAAGAGCATTGGTGGAAGAAAAGCACTGATAAAACCAGATGTAGATGGCTTTTCTGGGATTTGAGATGAATTGTAAATCAAATCTGAAGCATTCTCTCTAAGGTGGCTACTCTTGCAGCTATGCTTAGATTCAACCACTGAAGTAACATTAAAAATTATTTAAGTTCCTCAAACCCACCATTTTGAGTGTATGCCTTTCAAGATAATAGATCTAACAAAATATTTTATTCCCATGATTATCTGAGGTAAAAGCTGATGGGAAACTCCTGATAAATATATTTTTTTATAGTAATATCATGCATCCTTTCAGCTGACTCCAGAAGTGAGGCAATATTGCTTTCATGGATTGCAGGTGTCAGTAAAAAACCTGAGCTCTCTATTTAAATTAAGTAGATATTTTTTCCTAGAGTTTTCAGTGAAAAATAGCAAGCACTCAAATAAGAAAAGGGGCAGAGAAGAAAAAGAAGTTTGAGAAGTAAAATGGACAATTCATCTTTTTTTTTAATGCTTCATTGAATTGCACAGCTCCTGTCATGATACCTCATTTGCAAATATTTATCAATGCTGTGATAAACATCCACAAAACAGGAGCAATTTTTCAAAATTATTTACATATACATTGAAATGTATGTGTAAATTAAAATTGATTATTTTAATGCAAATTATTTTTGAAAAAAAAATAAAAAGCAGAATATTCTTGGGTTTCAGTGTAGTTGAATTTGTGACAAACAGGAAAGATAAAGTGTTCTTTTTAGTTCTTCTCTAGAAAAGTAGAATTCTCAGCTCTTGGAAACAACCACAAAATACAGAACAAACAAAGGAAAAATGAAAATATTACAAACACTTAAAAATAGTCTCTTGCTTGTGAATTTTTCATCAGATTAAGAGCTCTGATGTTTAGGGTCATTCACAGTCCCCAAAATACTTAGTCTTAAGTATTCAGAACCTTTATCATAGATTACATGCACATAATAGGAAGTCAAAATCCTGCTCTCAGATAAATGAACACATTTTGTCTGGCTGGCACTGGAGGCTCCATGCAGTTGCTGTTTCTTGCTATTGCTGCAGTGCCATGAGTGATACAAGTACCATGACAGGAAAGAGTTTATGTCTTTTTTTTCAATTACATTAGAAACATCTGATCTCATTTTAGGTCTCTCAGTAAACTTGCTGCATTGTAGATACATTTTACCCACAGCAGAACCCTTCTTCTTTTATCTTGTTTTTCTGAATAAGATGAAAATAAACACATATCTGTTCTCATCCTTTTCTCCTTCTCCCCTTGCAAAATAGGAAATATTAATCATATTCTTCAAGCAGGATGACTGAGCCCTCCTGAGGCAGAACACAGAGCCCCAAGGACATCACAGAGGTTAATCAGTGCCAGTCAGGGGCAGAGCTGGGGGAGCAGGGCTGGGGGAGCAGAGCTGGGGGAGCAGGGCTGGGGGAGCAGGGCTGGGGGAGCAGAGCTGGGTGAGCAGAGCTGGGTGAGCAGTGCTCTGCCATTTCTTTGCACAGTATACCAGACAATCTCTAGCAGCCTAGACCACATCCTGCTTGCAGTCACACATAGTATTTTCAACACCTACTCCTCCATCAGAATTGTAAATACCTTCTCTCTTTTTAATTCTTTCTCAGCATTTAGCACAACCAGAAAATAGCAAGCAAAAAAAACACTTATTTTTCTCATGAAAAAGGTAACTTGCTTTTCATAGGACTTTTTTCAAACTTCCAGATAACAAGACTTGTTTCTCCCGTGTTTTATATATCACCACTTTCAATGGAAACAGTATTTACTTCATTTCTGCTTCTGATCCTCTCCTCTCTCTGAGTATTTTCCTGTGCTGTTTTTGACTAAGGAGACAGAACACTTTGCAGACACTTTGGAAGTCAAAACTAAGAGGAAATAATTATAGCTGAAAACACACAAGAATTTCATCAAATCCTACAGAGAATGAATAGAAAGACAGAAATTTCTAAGAAGGTTAGTGAAGGTTTTCCAAATCTAGAAAGTGCAGCGTCATTTTCAGGAGTCATGTAAACAAATATTCCAAAATCCCTCCAGAAGAACCACATGAAGCCTTCTGCTACCCTCATCACCTCATTCTGCTGGGTGTTCTCATTCTATGAGGTGAGTGGGAACGTGGGGGACCATCCTGCAGAAAGACCAGAGAGGAATGGGAGACACATTCCTTACAGTCTCTCTGAAGAGCAGTGCATAGTGAGAGGTCCCTCCTTGAGGAAGAAATCAAAAACTCACCCTTCATAAAAAACTGCTGTGCCACACTGCAGGATTATGTCAGCCATGGAAGGAGTGATCTTACATGTCAGCAAGTGCTGTAAATTTGTTTGTCATCTATAGGGATCAGTCCTATGGAGGCATGGCCTTGTTCCATCACATATATGTGCTTGGATATTGTAGTTAATGTTGGTAAGCACCAGAGTCTGACCTATTTTATGTCCTGGTAATGGTTTTGTCTCCAGGGTCCTCATAGAATTAAATGAATAGGCACTCCCCAGTCAAAATCCTTAAAATACCTTTGATTTTGAATTTTAATATAAAATTCATGAAGCTGGGTTCACAACTATAAGAAGCCAACATTTCCATGCAGATAGATCTTCCCCAAATAAATTTTTGTTCACGGTGTCTAATTGGATATTTTATTTTCCTGGGAAAACTAAAATCTTTAATTTATAAAAAGGCTCTGCAGAACTTTCCCTCTTCAAGCAAGTACACTGACAGACAGACAAACTGCATCAATTCCTTAAGAAGGCATAGGTAGATCCTTTACCTGGCTTGAAATGTGATTATGAATTTTATATTTCTTACTGCAATCCTATCAACATACTTTCATAAGAAAGGAGTTAGACTTTGCTAAGCAAGTGTGATGGAGCAGTTTCTTTGGGTGATGCTGCTCTGTGTGTTTTGAGTAAGAAACATGCTGATGCATTTGTTAGCTTTGTCTGCTTGATACATGCACATAAATCTCAGATTTTCTGTAAAGAAAGATCATTATTTTTTCACTCTGGTTGACATTGGGCCATGTAAAATAAGTTGGCTAAGAAGCTAAATAAGAAGCTAAGAACTGTGTCTACTCAGGAAATTAAAATTTCATACTCAGAAGAAAATTATTTCTTTCCTGTAAAATACATCATACATGTTCCACAGAAGTTTGTGATGTCAATAACATGTCTTACTGTCTATTTATTAAATCAGATTTTTTCTGGTTTAAGTTAATTATTTTTAGTTAAAAGTGTGTATGCAATTGAAGAGTGATATAAAGCATTTACACAAACAGAAATCTACTGTATAATTCACTGTGCAGCTTCAGTAAAAAGTGGCCTAAACAGTTTAAAATAAGGAAAGACTTGCTCATGGATTTTAGAGGTACTGGAGTTCTCAAAGGAAGCACTAAGGTTCAGATCATCAAGGCATTGCAAAGTGAAATGCCTTATGGAAAAAGAATAGCATGGCACCAGTAATGATCTGCATAAAGGAGCATCTTTGGTGCAGCTTTACAGCTTCACCAGTCTCTCAATGTGTAAAAAGGAGTTCACTTTGTGCTCACAGGCTGAAAAGAAGCACTAGGTTCAAGAAACCCACAATAAAAACGTTGATGGCATGGCACAGCAGTTTATTTACATTACTGATATTGCTGCTCTCACCTTTGGGAGAGCTCAGGAAAACCACTCTGGATGAAGCATGGGCTCACAATGTCCCATTTGGGGTTGTAATGATTTTTTAATGATAGTTTGAAATTTGGCTGCACAGTTAAAGGTGATACCTACTACCAAAACAAATGAGGACACTGGTGATTCTGCTGCTGGGGTGCCTGCCTTTAGTGGTGATAAATGGTGGAAATGACCTGTGCTGTGCTGTGATGACAGGACACTGTATAATCTCTGAATTATTTTGTTATCCGTGGAGAGGTAGCCTGCTGTCTTTCATCCAGCATTGATCTCAGTGATGCTAAAGAATGAACCTGCTGAAAACAAAATGCACTAGCTCAAAAAATACACCTTGGGTAAATAATGAAGATCCAGATTTTGCAGCACAAAACTGCTTGAAGGTCTGGAAAGAGGGAGGCTGTAGGACAGGAATGTTTGATCATTACAGTCATAGGAAGAGGATGAATTTTGAGAGCAGATAGCAAGGGCTAGATGCCACCCTGTTTCTGTGTGGTTTGAACAGTGAAAAGCGAAAAAAAAATACAGTCTTTTTGTGGCTTCCCTAATGATAACAAAGCAGATTTTGAGGATTCTTGACAACCTATCCTCAAAACACTTTCCTAGTAGACTCTCTGTAAAGTCTGTTTCAAAATAAACCTTTTAATTCTTTTAAATGTGGAACACATGCTAAGGTCTTAAGCAAAGAATTTACTAATTAGAGTACAAAAAAGAAACATGTTTCAAGAAATTTAGGGAGAGAAGAGAAAAATCTATCTGAACGTTGTTTCATTGTGGGATGTCACACAGTCCAAGAAGCAGCAACAAGAGAATATGTTTTTTAAAAGGCAAATGATGCTTATTCAGCATATCTTGTCTTAAGATAAAAAAGAGCAGTATATATGGATTTACTGATAGTAGAATATGTTTCATAAATATTCTCCTTTTTTATATATAATATATTTAAATATTTTCCCCGTATATACTTGAAGTGATAAAACTGAATCTAAATATTGTGACACGTAAGCTCTCATACCACAAGTCTAGGCACTGCAAAATCATTTTCCAATGGCAAATTCCTTGAATGTGTGCCACCCTACAGGTAGTCAGGCTTCCAAAAATATACAGAATGGTCTACCACCAAATTGCAGATGTTCCATTGCAAATAGATTCATAGATTGTCAGTTAAAGAGAGATACGTTTCTTGTCAAGGAAGTCAAGTGTCTTTGGCAAGGAACTTTGCTTTGGTAAGAAGCAGGAAGGAGCTGGGACACTGCACTAAAGATGCACTGAGTTCCCTCTGAACTCCCATTAGATGGAGAAAAGGTTGGTATCATTTCTTTTCCTTTTGTAGACGCACCTGGACATCTTACAGGACACTGATTCAGGTGGTAAGGCATCTTTTCAAGTCTGTATATAGCAAGATTTTAGGTTGCTTGTATTTTGGAAGACCACCACACTACGCTATTGGTTATTCTGTGCTTTAATCTGTGGGATGTTCTCTCTTATTTTGGCCAGGAGGTAAAATCTTAGTCATTGGAAGGGGCATTTTCTTGAAAACATACCAAATAGTGGCTCGTACTAGCAACATTTACCTTCAAAAATGTCTTGGTGAAAATATCTGGTCACTTCTCATGGAGGATTTTAAGCTCATTTTCTGTCAATGTCTTGGCTATTCTTTGGAGGAGAATTCTATTAGAATCTGTTTTCCACACTGATGTAAATAAACTGTAGAAGTGATGGCACTATTACCCTGTCCTCAAATCAAACTGTGTTACGGTCAGTAGAGAAGCAGACTCTTCCTTCCCCTCTCTCTGCATTATGAAAATTTCCCCTGGCTTTCTATGATGAAATTTTTCATAACTTTAGAGGAAATCAAGATAACACAGCCAGGATTGCTAGTGCTCAGAGAGAGCAAAAAGCTAACCACAGCAAAACAGTGGAGGCTCAAAAATAGAGCTAAGTCCCAGATCTAGAGAAGAGCAAGAGGCCAGTGAAAGTCATCCAAAGGTGAGAATTAACCACAGCAGAATGAACCAAAACCAAGCTCTCTGGAGTAGCTAGCACTTCCATCACAAAAGGTAATATTAATAAAAATATGTAATAATAATAATAAAAAATGCTAACTAGATCAATACCATAGTTCCATGAATCAACTCCCCATCTTATTCTCCTACACCAAACCCACTCATCATCACCTCAGTGCCTTCTCCCCAGTCATGACACATTACTGAGCAGTCACATAATCAGGAGTGCTCACCCATGGACCTGGTAAACCTTGCAGAGGACACTTAAATCAAATATTACATTTCCCAGACTGTGCTTCTGCATCCCAGAGTCATTGAATGTGTTATCAAAGAGGCTCAGGCTGCAATTCCATTTCATTTTTTTTTTTTGTATTGGTGGAGTTCCAGCTCAGGAACCTATGTTTCATTCAGGTAGGCAGCATAATATTGGAAAATGGAATTTCCTCTTCTGTGTCCCCAATTTTACAGGAAAACCCCTCAGCCTTTCTAAGAAACAAATAAAGATAAATCAGACTGAGATCCCTGAAAAGCCAAAAGTTTTAGCTGCATAATTCAGCATCTTCCTGATTTCTACAGGTATTACAATATAATTTGAGGTATTTGAGTAGTTTAAATCAATAAAATAATTTCTGTCACTATAAATTCATTAATACCTACTAAACTTCCAAAAATGCATGACTGTTGAACATCTCAGCAGCTGTTCCACTTTTGTCTGTTGCTGTATATATATATTGTGTACTGATCACAGTATCCATGTTGTACTCCAGAGATAATTTTGCATCAGACTTCCTTTTCACTAAATAAACTCACTGGTTCAGAAGGTTAAGTTCAGCATCTGAGTTTGGTGTCCTTGGAAGGAAGGACCTGCTATCATAGAGAGAAAAATCATTGCCTCCTCTTTCCACAGATCAATTAAAATTCTAAATGAAAAAAAATAACTGAGGTTCTTCCATGAGTGCTTCCTGTTTTATTTCATTTAAGGGAGAAAAAAATAGAAGATTTGAATTGTCTCTTGTTTCTAATTGTGATTTCCTTTTAATTGTACATTTCATCAAACAAATACAGATTGTGCAGGCATGTGTCAAGAAGATAAACTTTCTTTCTCCATCTCATTTTTCCTATGCAGGTTTTTAGGGGTTTTTATCCTTCTAATTACCTACACAGAAAAGTATGAATTTCTGTACATTAGTAAAAGTTTTCTGTTGGGATATATTAAAATAAAATTTATAGTTGCTCATATTTAAGTAGTTTTACAAATTGAATTTGCTTTTTACTTGGTAACAAATGCAGGCTAACTTCTTCCCATCTTGTAGCTGTTCTGTACTGACATCATAACTTTCCACTTTGGACCAGTCTTAAAATTTTCTAAAATAAATTTCCCTGTAGTTAACAATATTTCACTAAGATTTTTACTTTGACCTTGAAGCAGGTATATTTTAAAATATAAAAATAATATAATGAATGAGTGTTCAGTTTATCTCATACCTTCTGCATGATAGAATATCCAGTAAATTTTCCACTGGATAAAAATAACCCCCGAATTATTAAGTCTGGTTTTCATCTTGAAGTAAATCAAAATGCTCCATATTTACAAGGACTGAAATGATTCTATTTATTTGCTTATAAACCTTCTCTCCAATTCCTGAATCAACATGACATGCATGAGGGTTTAACCAGGTGCCAAAGCAAAGTTTTGTGTGTGTGTGTCTGCTTGTGTGCAACTGGTGAGTAAAGATTAATAATGCTCATGGTGATTACAGCCCTTGGTATTTTGGGGATTCTCACCTCCCTCTCAGATCTAGAATAGATAATAAATTAAGTACACAGCTGCACACCGTAATTTAGATGTCTTCTGCTTACAGTTCTGTGATCTGATTATCAAAGGCAGTTGTCTCTAACTCCTGCAGAATTCTACATGAAGTTTAGGTGTTCAGAAAATATTTTTTATGTAGCATTCCTTCTTTTGTGTTTTTTCCACATTGGACACTTACACTATTGTAATTGTATTTGTTTACAATTATGAATTGGTCTAGATTATCACTTGATTAGAAAAATTATATAGGGCAGGATCAAATGGATCTGATAAAATTGTATGCCATTTTACAGCTGTTACAGATAGGGCTATGAGTCCTGTGATGGCCAAAAACATCAAATGAAAAAAGTGAGCTCAAACTCATTCAGGTAAATGAGAAAATGAAACCTGTCTCTCAGGCCCATTAAAACATTATCCAATAAATAAAAAATGCATGCAACTTCCTTGTCTAGTGCAATTTGAGTTATTTCCTAAATAGAAAATTGTGGGAAAATTGTATTGAACTAAATTATTTATCAAGTGTCATGTGAAAATTGTTCCAGGAGAGGAGAAATAACTTTGGGTTTTATCCTCAAATTTCCTATAACTGAAAGTTTATTCAGTAGATCTGAGTTTCAGAGACCTGACATCTCAGTGTTGCCCATACCTTGTTTTAGGCAAAACAATTGCCATCTGAGGCCTGACTGCTCCCCACTAAAATGACTCCTACAGATATGGGTTGAAATAACTGATTCATCTTCAGTGTCTCTTCTCTAGTAGTTCAAAATATTTTAGTCTTCCTCTATGTGAACAAATCATACACATATATAGAAGCAAAAAGCAAAGTAAGGTTTTTGAGTCCTTTTTAATACTTTAGTTAGAAACATAATGACTTGTTCTCTTACTTCTGATACCCGTTTTTTGATTTTTTTTTTTATTTTTTTTTAAATCAATTTATTTCAGCCGTAGCAAATGTAAGGAAATCTGCAACCTGACTTTCCAAGCGATGATCTTTGGAAATACATCACCGGAGTGTTTTCTACACAAAATATAGTTTGTACATATTTGTATATATTTTCTGTCTGTTCCAGGAGCAGTGTGCATCTAGTCTTGCCTTCCAGAAAGCTTTCCTACACTCAGAAAAACCCAGAAGCTCAGTTTTCAGAAACCATTAAACCCCAGTTTGCCTCACACTGCTGGTGCAAAGAGAGGAGAGATTCTGCTACCTTATCTCCCCTCTACTAGCAGCAGAAATCTGAGTATTTAGAACCTTAGTGATTAAAACTTAACAGTGAGCTTTCCTACCAATCTGTGACAGCAGCAGATCAGCATCATCATCATCTTCTTTAAAAGCTGTGTGTGAGAATGCATCCCCTCAGGAGAGATGTTCAGTAGCTATCTGCACATCATTATCTTGATTCAGCCAAGTCTGACACTGATTACTGGAAGGGGCATCACTTATGCTTAGAGGTAATTGCTGTGTGCCTGTTGCAACAATGGATAAATCTGCTTTTTCACCATTAATTTCGATATGATGAAAGATAAACCACTTTGAACACTCTTAAATACTTCAGCTTACATTTTAATAAAATTCAATAATAGGCTTTAATATCAAGAGTATTACTTTTCTTGTTTTATCATCCCCTCTTTCTTTGGAAAAAAACACTACATTAAGTTTAAAGATTAGTTCTGGTGATTTATATCAAAATTGATGTAACATTCCAAAATAAATAGTGTCCTTTTCTCCTGAAGGGTGTACTATAAGGCTGCTGTGCAGGTATCAATTTTCTTCACCCTTTATTTAACTTATCAGACCCTATTTGCCACTCAGGTTGCAAGCTTTCAAGGGATCAGAGACCCTTGGATTTAGTACTTGATAACCCTTTCTAAGGCTTGTAGAGTTGACATGCTGTGTCTTCAGCTCTGAAAGAAATATTTTCTCTCTGCTAAAAGACTGTGCTGGCTGGTTGGATCAGCCAAAATGGAGTGTCCTTTAATAGCTTACATGAAATATAATTTGCTCATTCATTCATAGAGACAGAAGTTCCAGACAATGAAGGATAATCAATTTTCAGAAGATTAAAAATTAATTAAATTGATGTTTTTATTGTATATGTGAACATGTTCTTTTATTAAAATGGAAATTAATGAGCAAGCAATGTACTTATTTTCAAAAAGGAATTCATAAGAATAAAAGCCTGCTTTTCTCTCGAGGTATGTTAAACAAAAAGATTAAGAGCCTGTAGTCTATACATCTCACAGGTGAAAAGGATTGACAAAATGCCAATACATATACAAAAAAAAACAAATTTCAAGTTTCCTGGTAGCTGTTATTTCACCTTAAGTATTTTTAGAAATAATTCTGATATTCATAACTATTGGAGCTTTCCTTTAATTTATTAAAACTTTTCAATATAATTTGCAGCTTTTCTACTTCCTAATATCTGTAAAAGTGGTAGTACCCTTAAGCATTTATTTATGCTTTTATCATGTCCCTTCCCCCTAATACATCTTATGAAAATGTTGAGTATTTCAACTGTACACAACTGTGAAATAATATGACACATTTACTTATCTGCTGTAGGAAACACTACTCTGAACAGATGAAACTTAGAATTGCATAATATACATCCACAATCAAAAGAAAAATAATTCTGCTAAATTATCTGTAGATCCATGGGAAGCAATAAATCCTTCAGAGATGTTTCAGGTACTATAGGATACAGTAAGAGTAGGACACTAAGGATAAGAGTTCCTTAATAGACAGTAATGCAGAATTGGCAGATGCAACTAAAAAAGTAATAAATGGAGAATGAAGAAAAAGAAGATTATAGAGTTCAAATCTGTTAGTTACAGAGAAAATCCAACATAGAGCCAGAGGATCATATTCCCTCCACAGTGTTTTCAGTGTGATATTTTTTCTGAGTAATAATCAATCATGAATATAATAAGCTTTGAATAAATTTCCTCGTATAAACATACAGGCCTTATTTATCAGTGCATCGTATCAGTTTTTCTCCATTTTAATTCTGCTCCTCTGTGTGGGGACGCAGTGATTTATGAGGGTGGATCACAGTAGGATATCAGTAAGCACAGGCTTTCTTCTAAGTTAGAGCATAGGTGAATTAATTCTCCTTTCCCTAAACAGACTAAGTTTTGAGTGTCCATTTTTTATTTTGTCTTATTTTATCAACTACTTGTGCATAGATAGAAATGTGTGGGTGGGGAGAAGTGGATCTGAGTGGGATAGAGAATATTATTCTTTTATTTCCTTTGATTCCAATCTATATTTTCATAATCACAGAAGAATTGAGGTTGGAAGGTACCTCTGGTCATCGCCTGGTCCAGCTTCACCCGTTCAAGCAGTTTCACCTGGAGCTGGTTGTTCAGGGCCATGTCCAGCCAGCCACTGAATATCTCCAGTGATGGGGACTCCACAACCTCCCTCAATGATCTGTTCTAGGTCACACTGAAAGTTATTAACAAAAATCACACTGAACATGTGGGGAACTACGTTAAGTGTCTCTGATGTTTCTGCTTGAGTTTTGGTTGTAGGATAACAATAAGTTCAAAAAAAAGGAAAACTAACTAAATTCATAATTTTCAACTCTTTAGACTCAAACTTCCTCAATTTTGGTTTTCTAGTGGGAAAAGACAGATAAAACAGACAAATAAAGGTCCTAATAAATCACCATTTTCATCCTGTCATAGGGACTCAAATTAGATATTTCATCATTTTTTTCCCCCAAACTGAAAGAATCCAAGTGTCAGAATAGTTCATGAAATTATGAGAAATAGAACATATCTCAATCAACTCTTTGTTTTAAAGTTAAAAAAAAGTCATGTATCATTGATGTAAAAGCAAAAGAAAATAATTTGTACTGTAAATTTGAAAACAAATTTTGATTTTTCTAAGGTTTATCATTAATATTGCAAAATATCTTTAACAATTTTTTAAAAGCTGTAAAAAATATGTAATTTTTTTTTTGTAATGTCATTGTCATCCATCTCTACTTCCTTCTTTCTTTTGTTTTTTCTCATAAATAAAATATCACCTGAACAGACAAGATCCTGAAAATAACTCTTTTCACTTCTCTTCAACACAGTGTAAAGGTTAGGAAAACTCTATATTTATGCACAGTAAAAAAAAAAAAAAAGTGTTGTTTTCAGTTTGAAAGACCATCCAATTTCTTCAGGAGCACACTAGGTTAGCTATTAGGTAAATCTAATCAAACCTGACCAATTTCTATTGTCAGGGCACTACCTGCAACTGTGTAATGGCTGATTCTAACTCCCCGGGTTACTTGACTGCTCTTAAATTTGACACAAGCCTAGTTGAAGATTCACATTTATAGAAGGCCATTACTGAGCCCCTGAGAAATAAATTCTTCCAGTTACAAACTCAGCTTGCCCATTTTTCTGTTAAAATAGTTGGCACTGAGCCATTCTGCTGATGATCACCTCCAGCAGACTGTGTAATTTGGGACAAAATGACGATTGATTTGTGTGACTCCTGTATGTTTGGGAAGGGGCAGGACACCTTCCCTCCTGCACATGACCTGCTAGGTGTGTTTTATAGGTGAATTGTCAGATTTGAGATTCCCAGAAAGGAATGATCCTTGCTATCACTCTGTCTATGGCAGTAGGTGTTAGGGATATCTTTCTTTACATTAACACACACAGAGTACAATCCCCTCTTCATGCCCACACCAGTACTCCAACTTTTTTTTTTCCTGGTTACTTGAATGAAACTTTTGTGTTCTTATTTCCTGAATTACATGATGTTATTACCAAGAACAGTGGTAAGTAATTTTAGTGCCTGGAATAGGAAAGGATTTGCTGAGGGCCATTGCCAGATTTGGAGCTTGTCTGTTTTTGAATTTAGCAAGAGATGTGAGCCAGTAGCAGGTGCCTTTCTACAGAAGGATCTTTTTGCCATTTGTGAGGGACAGGAGGTCAGTTCACCCTTCCTTCTCATTTCTGAGCATTAAGGAGTCAAGGGTTCCACCCTTTTTATGGGACCTGGGGTGCCCCAGCTCTGACACAAACACAGTGTTTGCCTTCTCATATTTTACCAGGATTTCCATGAGGTTAGGACCTTAGCTGCATATGTCAATGAATCCAGAAACATGTGTCACAGATAAATACAATAAAGTACACAACACTGAAAATTTTCCACTCAGGTTTTCAGCTCTTTAAACATTTGTAACAGTGCAGTTTAAAACCAGAGACTTTTACAAAAACAGACAATCACACACATTTATTTTCTTTATTTGGAGATTGTATTTGGTATCTCAAAAAACAAAATAAAAAGAAAAAACAGCCTTACAATCCTCTGAAATTTTAGAATGATAGTTATCTAATGTTTTAAATTTTCTAGCAGGGAATTATAAAATAAACTTCTTATGTCACATAGACTCAAATTTAGCATAATTAGAATAGCTGACAACCGAAAATCTCATACAAACACTGGAAGACAAATAATTTTAAGATTCAAGCTAAAGAAGTACATATTCCTCAGATGCACATTCCTAATTAAGTCTTCCAAAGCTTTAAAATATCATCACCGCTTTCCTTCTTCTCCCTAAATAAACATTTAAAGAACAATGAGCTCTTTGCAGCTAATAGGCACTACAGAGGAAGGAATTGCATTTTTCGTTCCTTGCTACCACTTTTTAGACCACTCCATGTATTGTGACCAACAGACTCTTTAAATCTGTTCAAGAGCAGCACACGCTCCTGATCACATACCGGCCCCATGGAGGAATACATCAATTTATTTATCTCCTATGTGCAACGTGTTTTCATTTACCCACACCCTGGGCTTGAACTCATTGTGGCTGTGCATGATGTTCCCTAGAGGTGGTTGTAAATTACTGGTGTGTGAAACTGCCAAGCTAACAGAGTTTTGTTTAATTTACTACAGCCGTGAGCCAAAGGAAAGGAAAGCATTTGTGTAGGGTCCAGATTCTGCAGTCATCTCTTATGAGCCTCCCCAGTGTATTCAGCAAAGAGGAAGGTGCCTTTGATGCCTTAAGTTTTAGCTTTCATATTTTCCAGATTCTATACTGCATTAATATATAACTCTGAACTTCATATAAAGGGTTAGCAAGTTCTCCTCACAGTTTATTCAGACAAAACAATCCTTCTCCAGCCTGAAAGCCAAGGACACCATTGTAGCATCAGGCTCAAAAAGTATAAACAGCAAATTGAGGAGAGCAATCTGGGAGGATGGGACTTCATAGGCATCACCTTCTTCCAGTAAGAGAGACAAACATACAGCTACTGCACTGCCAGTTCATTGGCCATGTCTGTGGTATATAGTTGGAAGAGCTATTGAAAATAATCCAGTCCACTCTTCAACTTAGCACTACGATAATCACCTCCAAACCATATCCAGATACCTCTTGAACAGTTCCAGAGACAATATTCCACTACCTCCCGGACATCTGTTCCAGTGCCTGATCACTCTTCCAAAGAAAATTAAAAATTCTAATATCTAATCTGAGCCTCCCTTGACAATATTTAAGACCATTTCCTCTTGTCCTTTCACTTGAGACATGGTAAAAGATCCCGAAATTCTCCTTTCAGGTAGTTGTAGAGAGTGAAGAAATCCCTTTCAGGTAGTTGTAGAGATCAATGAAATCCCTTAGAAGCCTCCTTTTCTCCAGACTAAACAATCCCAGCTGACTCAGCCTCTTCTTACAGGATGTCTTCTAGACCCTCCACCAGCTACGTTGCCCTTCTCTGGATAAAGTCCATCACCTCAGTGTCTTTTGAAACATACATGGAAAGCAAGAGCTTTTTGTCTAGAGTCCAAAAGGGAAGATCTCATAAATAAATTTTATATCTTCTGTCACTCACAGTCTCTTTTTGTCAGCTAACACCTATTGCAACAATTCATTACAAATTTAGCAATGAGTGTCCAGAAGACAAATAGAATTTAGGAGAGGCTGAGGTAACAGAATCTACAAAAAGATGCAGATCATTTTCATGCATTGCTGTGAATACATACAAATATTGAGTCTTATTATAATATCTGCAAAACATTCTCCACTTGATGTATAGCAGCTACTGTTTGCTGTGTGATAGTAGCCTAGACTTTTCTATATGATAGCTATGTTACTTTCTAGAAGAGGACTGAAGAGACTGGCATGTGGATCAATTGGGCACATATTTCATGGGCAGAAATATCAAATGTTATCCAGAGTAGCATTTATGATGGTGTTACAAGACAGACCAATGTCATTTCCCTCACTGGAAGATTTTTAAAATACTAACCTGTTGATAGTAAGGTTTCTTATCCATATATAATAAAGTTAAACACGTTTTCCTGTAGAAAAGTATTGCCAAACATGAGGATGTTCAAAGACTTATGTCTCTCATGTTTTACATGGGCAATGGTACCAGAGATACCTGTCTTGAATGAGATTTGGAGATTGGGCCATGGACTTAATGGTGACATATAATAACAAATTTCTGGTCACTGTCAAATATCAGTGTAGGGTGAAATTACTGGAAACCATTAAATATAAAACTTGCTTTCAGCTTCCCTACTGAATTTCAAGCACCCACTAAACAACAGGTAACACATGTCTTATATTAATCTACTGATAAAATCATATTACTAATATCTGGTCTGATTTTAGAGATGAACTTTCTCAACACGCAAAAAAAGACATCATTAATACTTCACACCTCCTGTGGATGAGCCCCTTCTGAGAAACTGTGCTGTACTGTCAACCAAGTTAAATAAATCATATTATGTGAAAAAGTATGAAATTATGTATCAAGTCATAAGAACAGTGCAGCAAAATCACCCTAATGATTACCATGGCTCATTTTTACATAGTTACTAATTTGCTCATGAAACATAAGTATTTGAACTAAAAACAAAACAAAACAAACAAAAAAAAAAAACCAACACAAAATCCAAACCACACTGAGGAAAACTAGGCACAATCTTCTCCAAGAGTTTGTACAGTTGTTTTTTAACAGTTTTCAAGACCCTACTGTACATGGCCTTGATCACATCTTCCTTGGTGAGGATGTTGAACCAAAAGTCTCCTGAGGTTCTTTTCAACCTGAAATACTTAAGGACCAGATATGCAAATTTAGGACTGTGATTGAAACACTTTCAGTGGTTCAGGAAGGAAAACCTTTCTACTGCTTTTAGGTTTCTTTAATAAAACTGTAAAATATTTTTGACGTTTAGGATTTCTAAAAAATCATGTGTAAAAGAAAATGGCATGAAGCAATGATTGAACTTTTATCTTTACATTTTCTAGCAAATAAGGTTGAAAAGGTTCTACTAAGGTACAATTCTCAATGAATAAAATTGTCGAATTTTATGCGTCAAATAATAAAATTGTCAAAGAATAAAAGAATAAAAGAAGAATCTAGACCTGTGCTTCTGACTGATTGAGCAGTTTTTGATGCAAGCTTCCTATGCATTTAATATATTTTTATGTATCCAGATTCAGATCAAAATATCATCAGATTTCAGAGATATTTATTGATCCCAGGTAAGACTTAAAATTAAATATTAGCAAAAAAACTCTGAAAAATTACTTCATAGTTTGGAATTTTAGAAATTAAACATATTTTATGAATCATTGCAATTTGTTGCTATTTCAAGTAGGTAAGGAAATTATAAATTTAAATTTTAGTTTTAACAGAATAGAAGCAGTGGAATATTTTATACTTACTGAGCAAAGACCAAAAAGGGAAAATGTTAAATGTTAACAGTTAATACTCTGAAAGATCAGAGTGAAATAGCCCTTTCTGAACTAGTAGTAACACATTTTAAACGACCCTGTAAACACCACAACATACACATGGAATGCAGGTGCATGACATTTTTATTTTTTTCTGTTCTGAAGTCCTCTTATTTAAGATGATGTTATTGAATTAATAAATGCAGCTTTTGATATCAGCAAATTACCACAGCAACACGTTTTTATTCTGTTCAGAAATCTCCTTACATTTGGCTGGGAGAATAATGAGATTTGAGCTCCTATAATAACATTCAGGGACAACCTCTTCAAGTTCTTTCAGGCAGCACTGGTAAATAGAAGTTGTTCAAGTGTGTCACAAAGCTGCCAGCACAGGAGTCTGGCTCTGAGAATGCTTTCAGGAGTTGCTTGGTGTGTGTGTGCAGGATATTTTGAGACCTGATTCTGTTTTAAATGAAGTACCTAAAAAACTTCCCTCTGATTTAAATGAAAGATGACTGTCGTGTTGTGACAACACACTTGTTGTGAATGAAAATAAACAGTCCCTGGTTTCTTGTTTGATTAAAATAAATGTGTTTAATGTTGTTAGTCTTCAGCAAGATGAATCATAAGGCAGAGCTCCTACAGCTATGTAAATCTACTCTATTAAGCCTATTACCAGTCTCTATGCAGAGAGAATTGACATGGAGTGTTTTGGAAGTGAATTCTTATTTCGTAGCTGAAGAATTTTCAAGACATAATTACAAATGCAGCCATGTAATAAATGAAGAAAATTATGGCCCAGAGCATGTAAGTGATACACACCAGATCAGATACTAACTGCTAAATAAAATGCTATTTACATGCAAAAATACTAAAAATATTAGATTTTTTTTCATTCAGGTATGGATGTGAATTCTAATGATAAAAATACTTTTAAACAATCAAAGAAAATAATTATTTACTCTGGTGGATCATAAATATGGATAGTTCTGCTGCTGGATGTCATTATGTTTCTGGAACTAACTAAGCTCCTATTTGATATTCCTTATGCACAAACTAACTTAGGTATGTGATGATTTTAAAGTGTATCCATAAACCCCATTGAACTCAATGGTATTTAGGGATATTTGTAGTGTTAAAAACACACTGAGTTGTATTCCTCAACACACACTGCTGGTAATGAAATCTAGTCTAAGAGGATTTTAATAATTTTGGGTTTCTTGATTTAATGGAAAACAACCAAAATTTTATCTGATTATGATATATGAATTAAAAGGGCCATAAAAGAAACCATAAATTTAAGGCACCACAAAGAAGTACTTAAAAGAAAATGAAACAAAATGAAACAAAACCCAAGCCCTTTTCAAAATTGACTTGAACCCAGGGAAATCTTCATACTCTTTATTTTATTAAGTAATTAAAAGTCAAAATAATTCTATGCAATTTATTCAAATAACAATCAAATATTTTAGATTTTAAAAGACTGGGAAATTTTAGGCAGCATTATGAAAAAAAGCATATGTTTTTCAGTGTTTCAGAAAAAAACAGTTTAACTGCAGTAAGAGAGATGGGTGCTGTTACATTGTCTCTCTTTGAACCAGTTTTGGCTGTATTCATTGCCTTTCTAGTACTGACCTAGAGAAACTTTATAATTGCTATTAAAACTACAGCAAAATTATACCAGGACAGAAAATTCTGAGAGCTTTAGCTCTTTCTTGTTCATTTTTATGCATATATTTATGTTATTTTCTACAGATCAGAGCAACTCTCAAGATATGACAGTGCAGATCTTTATTGAAGAATACTCAATATTCTAAATGAATGTGAAAAATGTCCCTACCTGCAATTTTGATCATCTTGATAAGATTTAGAAAACATTGACTTGATTTAGGTGACCTATGTCATATACAAAATGAAAAGTTTCAGAATGGTTCATTAGAGGAAGAAAATTTGTGAAACAATTGCAAAAACAATCAATGCATTCATAGAAGCAAATCTTTCTGATGGATGATTTTAATAGAAATAAAATATTTGTAAATTATTTTTAATCACGATCACTTCATTGTTTTGATTTACTAGGTAGATTACCTCAGCCCTTATATCAACAGAGCAGGGTAGGTAATAATATTTAATAATGGAATAGGAATTACATGCCAATGATGATTACTTCTTCAATCAATTTTGCACTGAGAAAAAGACGAATATCACTGTGTCCTGAGGAAACATTCAAATACTATTTAACTTAAAGTTGGTACTTCTTGAGCTAAAATAATTTGTATTTCCCAAGAACAGTCAAATGTTTTACAGTTTTATGCATCATTCTTTTATGGTAGACAGAGGAAAATAGAACAACTAAATCAAAATGCTCTTTTAACAATTTTTATTATTTACCAGTATAAAATTACTACCTTAATTTTAATTTTGTAGGTGTTCTGTGGTATTGTGAGTAGATAGACTATTAAATAATACTTAGTTTGATAAAAATATGGTTTTACTTTTAATTACATTAATTTTATATTAATAGGCTACATTTTTATTATTTGAAAAATTAAAACAAATTATCACATCCAGCCTTAATAGGTATTTTCAGAAGTTTAAATACATAGTAATTCTAAGGCATCCTATTTTACATCTTGTTCTGACTTAAAACTTTCTTGTTGGTTCTGTTTTCCCATTGTTGCCTACATTTCTAGGTTTCATGAATTATCAAAAACTAAGCTTAGATTAGTTGAGAGGCACTGAACTGTCAGAGCAACAAGCAGGGAGGGAGTCCCTTAATTTAGTTCTTTCATGGAGAAGATACTTCTTCACGTGCCACTTGACTGTGGAGTTTGTCTGTGCACCTTGTTCCTCTGGGCATGGCTGAATAAACCGAGGTGAGGTCGTTTCACATCTCATTACCCTTTCCTGGCAGACACTGGATGCAGCACTTGCTCTTTGTCTCTGAGGATTAAAAGCACAATTCTGCCCCAACAAGCCTTGAGTTACTCAGCTCATGCCTTCCTCTTGCTGTGCACACACAGAGTGACAGAAGATGCTGTTATTCTTGGTAATTATATGATCCTTTTGCCCTTCCCATGATGCCATTCCTCTTTTTAAACATTGCAGGCATTTAACTAATATATTATTGCTCTTCTGTAAAAATGTTAAGCACAGTATTTTGTGGTTCAGAGAGGATGTCAGTTATTGCTAATGCTGGGTAATGAAAAGGAGTTGATTAATCAAAACACATGTGGTATAATCATGAATGTGGCAACAGCTTAAAATGAGTTTAAGATAAACTGCCAGTCTGTGATAGTTAAACAGCCACAAACTATGCAGATATGAAAGTTGTATTCCAGTTGTTCTCCCTTGTAAAGAAAATAATGAAAAATATTTTCATAGACAGTAAAATTTCATAACCTCTGGGACCTGAGTATGCAGCTAGAAGCTTTGCTCTCCAGCTTAATATAGAAAGATCATCATGAGCAATTATATGCCACATTTGCTCCAGTTTGCTTTGAAACACTAATTCATAGCTTTGCATCCTGCATTTGCACCTGCATTTTAGAAACAAGATTTCTAAAGCTGAATTTTTTTTTGGTTCTAAGTAAAGTCCACTGTAAACTTGGACAAGGAGCCAGCCAGATGTTTTAATCTGAAATATCCGTGACAATTTTTTTCCCATCTTCAAATATCATCAAAACTTTCAAATTACTGTGAGAACAGAGTTTGCAACATTATAATTATTCTTATTCATTTTCAAAGATTAAGAAAGGTGTGTTTACTATTTTAGAGGATATTGCCCTCTTTAATTTTAATCTGTCATCCATTACTGATGTTCTTTAATTCATTCTTATTTAACAAGCCTATCCAAACCAGAGCAACAGCGCATCTGAAGACATCGAAATATATATTTGAAGATTTCATAGAGACATTAAAATATAACAGCTTTTTCTTTTAAGAACCACACTGAGGTGATGAAATGTAAATGAGTTTTAATCTAATCAATGAGAGTGGCAGCCCTCTAAGTAATCTAAGCAATGCATGGGATTTGCATAATTTTTTACTAAGAGAATTTCATGTCCCTGATGATTTGTGTTTTACTCTACACAGTACTTTTGTCTGATGCTGAGTTTTCCCTAGACAGCTTCTCAACACATTTTGGATCCAGACTAAAAAGATGTTGAAAGCAAAAATATCTGCTGATCCAAGCAGCATTGTGTTAATCAAGTAATAGTTTTAGCTGTAGTTATCTATGATACTAATTAAAAAGCCTCCTTACATAGATGTCACTACACACAGATCTGAACACACAGGAAAACTGCTCAGACCAGTGGGAGAATTTATTTAAAGTTATGGTCCTTTGTAAGTGATAATAATATCTATTCTGAAATAATCTTATCCT
Organism: Cinnycerthia olivascens; assembly: GCA_035048155.1. NCBI lineage: Eukaryota > Metazoa > Chordata > Aves > Passeriformes > Certhiidae > Cinnycerthia > Cinnycerthia olivascens. The sequence goes on along the minus strand of JAWWMU010000001.1, from coordinate 102,263,287 downwards.
GGTTTAATGATAAATAAGAGTTTTGGACAAACCTTTCTCTAATAATTTGTGTGCTTCCTGGTAGGAGAGACACAGAACAAAACCAATATCATGGACATTCTCCCTCTTGAAGTAAAATGAAAACATGCACTGAAATTCTCAACATGCAACCACAATAGCAGATGATAGGGAATTAGAAGCTTTTCTAGTTGGAGAATTCCTGTTAGCCTCCACAAGAGGCACAGAGTTTTTCAGGCAGAAAAGCTGTGATAATTAACTTAAATCAGAACTTTGGATTCCATTTATAAAACAGTTAGGCTACAGATCATGGAACTATTTACATGTGATAAAACACCTTTCCATAAAGAGTACAAAACAGAATATCCTGAATTTAACCAGTTCTGCAATGCTGTGAGAAGCAACAGTTTCAATGGGAATAGACAAGCTACGTTTTTAATTACAAAATCATTTTATCTTGAGAGTGTTTAAAGGCACCAAGATGAGCAAAATCTGTTGTGTTGCCCTCACTTAAAAGTCAGAAAAGATGTTATAATTAAGATCTCAAACCACTAAACTCATTATTTTTGCAAGACAAAATTTCTAATATCCATATTGGGACAATACATATCTGTTGTACATATGACCAATAGGTTGAATGCATTAACATAACAAATAAGGGATTTATAAGTAATAACACATATCTAATTATAATGAAAATATGTGTGTAACTGCCAAAGCTGACAAAGATACTGAAAACATTGTTTCTTTCAGTTTTATAATAATGTGGAAATCAGCATTTTTTAAGAATAGGTATGCATATATATTTCTTTCTGACTCTCTATCAGTCATTAAGTTCAATTTTATGATTGCTGGTTAATTTATATCCCTTTATATCAGGAGTAGTTAATTAATAATTTAGATGTTACTTATAGCATAGAATACCATCATGATCTATAAGTAATGTAAGTTATTAATGAGAGAGCCCATTGCCCCAAATGGGAACAAACTAGTTAAATCATGTTGAAAGTAGTGATATCTGTCTCATTCACCAAGAAATAAAACAGTATTTAAGAAAATTACACAGATTACTGCCAGCAGGAATTAATACCTTTATATTTTCGTTTGTATCAACAGTGGAATCTTACTGCCCTGATTGCAGCCTTTTCATGTCAACATTTTCATCACAGATTTGGAGATGGATGAAGGCATTTATGAGACAAATTATTATTCAATACTGAAGTTAAGTCTTTGTTCCAGGTCCTTCAGAGCTTTATAAGACACTCAGTTCACTAGGTTCTTTTATACCTTTCTGTGTCTCCTTTTTATGAGATCATAGCCTAGTAAGTAAAGCCATACAAGCCCTCTGCTGATCTGCTCAGAGATTTCATTTTCCTGGGTCCCTCAAACTGAAATATCTTTTAGAATGTCTAGCAGGACATATGGGAATCTCCCATTATCACAACAATTCCGGAAATATCAAGATGTTGGAGGATTTCTCTTAAAGGCTTTCATGGAACAGTAATTCTTTGAAATTATGAAAAAAGAACTCTGGTATTTGTTCATTTAAAATTAGGAGTCAGAGTTTGAATGTGCTTCTTCTTAGCCAAGGAGACAGTTCTGAGACCCCTCTCTTTTGTATGAGTGCTTGAGAGGATAGAAAACTCATCTCTACATTTAACCTGAAAAGATAGATTCCTTTTTCACTTGATGAAGTGCATTTGTGCATGTAGCTGAGGAATTATTTTGATGATTAAGAAGAATTTCATCTCTGGTACATTTGAAAAATATGTCTTTCTCCTTGTTTCAGTAGCATACAAGGCAGCCTTTTTCTTCCTTGCTGCCTACTGGAACACCCAGTCAGCAAAAGACAAGTTTAAAAGAACTTATGCACAGAGCTAATATGTCCAGAAGCCCTTAAAATTGCAATTAGAAACTTATCTGTCATTCAGAGTGGGAAAACAAAAAGTAATAGGAATATACCTGCTGATGACAATAAAGTTACAGTGCATCAGGTGTATCAGTACTGATATTTGATACTGATAATTGTTCTGAGGCCTCTGTTGAAATTTGTGATGTCAAATGATAGTTCTCCATATGTGTCTCAAGCTGGCATGCTCAAAAAGGCTGCAGATTGTGGATGGCAGAACAGAAAAAAGCCAATTTTTGTCTTCGCACTTTAAATTTAGACTCTGAAAGTTTTACACAGTGATGAGACATCTCCCCGCATTAGCTGTGTTGCTGTTCTGCAGCAGACAGCACATTCTGACAGGGGTGCATTTTATTCACATTGTTTTCTTAGATTATCTTCTGCATTTGACATCTATATTTTTAGCTAATCAGATTTTTTTTCCCCTTCGGAAACCACTCTAAAAAATTGCATTGAGGGAGCAAATAGAAGTATTTAGTAGGACACCAATCTAATTGCTGCAGATTATTAATGTTGAAGATATAGAATTTTTAACACATCTTTATGCTTTAATCCCAATTATTAGTATTAGCTTGGGCACATATAACTTTTCATTAACTTTCTACAACAATGTTTCCATTCTGTTTTCCTAAAGGGATGTTTCCTTTTTCATGGTATACTCAGGGAATTGAGATCAAATGGAATCCTGTGCTTGGTACTTCAAATCTTTGCCCTTCTCGATATTGAACAGTTTCCTTGGAGGACCCTGAACAAACACTTTTTATTTTCCAAGCTACTCTTGCTAATATTCCACCTAATTTTTCACTAACAGACTCAGAGACCAGAAAAGATTTTGTGGTGGCTGGCCTAATATACTGTATATATACAGTACATATCAAACAAATTCTTCATGTCTATATCTCCAGATTAACACACATTTCATCCAGTAATTGTAACTATTGAAATAAAATGTGTGGTGTTGCTTTCCTGCAAAATATTGCACACAGGTTATTTCTGGCACTTTATTTACAAACATCCATGTAACAGTGAAGTATTTACATTAAAGCAGAATAAAATTATTGAAATTAAGCATGTAAAGTCACTGATATTTTCTTTTTTAAAATAAAAAAGGCTGTTCGATGTCTGTGGTAGATTAACCTTCACTAAAAAATATCCACCCAGACAATCAGTCTACTCCCACTTTGTGTATTCCTGAATGCAAAATAATAGGTGGGATCAGTGACCAGAAAAAAAATAAACAGTTATCCTCTACCTGTGTAAAACTCACCTAGCATATCAAATACCTATGTTCACTTTTCTTTGCTACATTTAGCAAATTTTCAAGAAGTCAGACAAGTACTTTCTTACAGCCAATTTTACATCAAGGATTTAGACCCAAATTTTAAAGGGCCTAAGTTATTCCTATGTTGAATATGGAACTATTTTACCCTTTTTACACTGTCATAAGGGAAAGAACATTATCACTTGCCATACCATAATCAAGAGTTTCAGAGCAGCTGGTAGAGATAAAAGCTTTGTTTTTTTCTGGAAAAGTCTTGTAAATATACATACCCTTCTGAGAAAGGAGTTGCAATCTTCAAATTTTCCAGGTGGTGTGCATGGAGCTCTGCCTGAGGACGGATGAGAAGCTGACCTAGAGTTTATGGGTAAGGACTAAAGGGAGGACAGGGACAGGAGACCTTATACTGGAGGTCTGCTACAGGCTGCCTGACCAGGAAAACTGAGCAGATGATGCTTCTGTAGACAGAGAGGACCAGCCTCATATTCACAAGCTGTGGTCCTCATGGGGAACTTTAACCACCCTGATACAGGAAGGATGAACAAAACAGCAGGGCACAGGCAAACCCAGAGGTTCCTGGAATGTGCTGATGGTAATTTCCTTCTCCAGGTGGCACAGGAGGCAGCAAGGAAAGGTGCTGTGCTGGACCTTGTTCTCACCAACACAGAGGGGCTACTGGGAAACGTGAGGGGCATCCTGGGCTGCAGTGACCATGAAGCAGTGGAATTCAAGGTCCTTGGGGATTGTGAGGAGGGTTCATAAACAAGCTCACTACCCTGTACATCAGGAGAGCAGACTGTGGGATAAAGTTCTGCAAGGAAGAGAGCTACAAGAAGGAGATGATCAGAGGGCTGGAGCAGCTTTGCCATGAATACAGGCTGAGGGCTGCTCATCCTGGAAAACAGAAGGCTCTGGGGACACCTTCTAGCTGCCTTCCAGTACCTAAATGGTGCCTACTAGAGAGCTGAAGAGGGACTATGTGCAAGAGAATGTAGTGATAAGACAAGAGACCATGGCTTTAAACTAAAAGAGAGTAGATTTTGATTCGATGAAAGGAAAAAACATAATTCTGAAGGTGGTGAGACACTGGAGCAGATTGCTCAAAGAAGCTGTGGATGCCTCGTTCCTGGTGGTGTTCAAGACCAGGTACAAAGGGGCTTTGAGCAACCTGGTCTAGTGGAGTATTCTTGCCCATAGCAGGGAGTGTTGGAAGCAGATAATCTTTAAGGACCCTTCCAACACAAACCATTCTATGATTTCATGAGAAACTATCTGTTCTTATTTTTTATGTAGATTAAACAAAAGCTAACCAAGTTACAAGAATTTTGTAACAAGATTAACACTCAGACTCTGAGGCACCTCTTCAGCCTGCACAGGCTGTCTGTTGTATCTGTAGGGGATGTGCAGCTGACCCCCTCCCACAGCTCTAGGGACCTAGAAGACCTTTAGGCTTCAGGGAGCACTGCCACACCCTGTCAGTGTCCTGAGTGAATACACTGCTCCTGTTTGTAGTCAAATTTCCAGTCTCTTGCTCCACTAAGAATTACTGGTAGTATTTATCAAGCACCCAGCTAAGACTGCAGCTGACAGATTGCTGCCAGTGCACTGTATCCACTATGCACTAAATTCAATGCTTAGTGACTACTGCCCTATTTTCTGCTCTAAGTCCTTAGTTTTATACTTTTGACTCTTGCAAACTCTTTTAAGGTGAATACGAAAGCACACGCAGCAGAATGAATTCAGCAGGGAGAATAAGTGTTGTTATAACATCTATTCATCACTGGTCTTTGTTTCATAAATTTACAAGTTTCAAAAAATTATTTTTATGAAAATGAAATGTGAACACTGGAGAAAAAAAAAAGGCTGATTTCTATGACCAAAAAAAAAAACAACAACAAAAAAAAACAAACAAAAAACCAAAAAAAACCAAAACAACATGAAAATAAAACAAAAAAGCCCTTAGCATTTTCCAGGGACCTAAGCATCACTGACAATGGTAATAAGAGGTCAGTTTATATGAATCTCCTACAGTTCATCAAATTTCGGTATATGTTGAATTTTAATCTTAATTTAAAACAACAACAAAGCCATCAGGGAGCCAGTGGTCAGAATGTTAGCATCCTAATTGTCACTGGTGTTGCTGATTTCAGTGACAAAGCTTCTATTGCTGGGTAACACAGCAGATGAATGGATGTGTGTTTTTCAAATGTCTTCCCACTCAGTGACCCAGAACATGCTGGAGATTCCTCAATCATATAGTGGTCCATAGTTAAGTCAGGCATTCAGATGAAGTTTAACTCCATAATATTCTTTCAGCACACAAGTTTCTCTCTTAAGAGATAACACATTAATCTTTTTCCCAAGTACAGTTCTTTGAAATACTTCTATTTCATAACTGAAACTATTGTATTAAATAAAATATCTTTTCGCTAACAGAATATGTAGAGAAGATAATATTTTGCACTAAAGACTTCTGGAATAAAACACTGACTGAAGAGATAATGCAAACATGAAACCAAGAAAGGGTTTTCAGTAGGATTATGATGAAGCTAGAATAATATGTAAAAAAGCAAAATATTCATTCTGAGAGTCTACTTGATAAGGTCTTCCATTTTGAATGTATCTTTAAGTTTTTTAAACTAAAATTTGTACCTTTTATAATAGAGGCAGATGATTAAAAATACCCAAACAAACAAACAAAAGAAAACCCTGTCAGAATTGACAACTCATTATAGCACAGAAGCTCTTCCAATCCAAAATCTTCTCAAAATATTTTGTCACAATGGAGATAATACAGAAATTTGATTCAATACTTGCTTGTAAAAATTTCTGGTGAGTTTGTGGATTAAGAGGGAATAATCAGGCACTGAATAAAGTTTAATGAAAATGTCCATGAGCCATGCATACTTTGAGAAAAACAAGTGACTTTTGGTAGTTTTATGATTGTATGATGGACAACTTGTAAAAAGGGACAGAGGATTTAAAGACTGCTAAGAAATGAAACATCAAAATACACATTATTGATGTTTCTTCAGTATCATAACTACAATAACTTGTATATAATTCCTCACAGATGCAGAGCATTTGTTCCAACAGGTGACTGCAGAGAATGTTTAGAATAGATGCTTAGCAATGTTTGCCATGTTCAACCTACATTAGTGTATTTACAAAGAACTGTGGTCTTGTTTTTCTATTAAAACAGTTCCCTCTGAAACATTATATAAGGCTATGTGGACCCTTGCTGAAATACAAAGTTTAGCATAACTCTACAAGAATCAAGTAGAAGCAAAAAAACATCTTTGCTTAAGTTGATGTAACAAAAATGTGATTTTTTTTGACTGTAGACCTAAGTGCATATCACATTGAACTCCTTTTACAGTGGCTGCTCACTTTGGTACCCTTCCTCATAGTGCTCACATTTATGATAGTATCTTTACAGGTGAATAAAAAATGAATAGTAGATGTAAAACTTTTAAGAATCCATCAGAATGGCACAGATTATGATGGCCTCTTTGCTTTACTTTGTTTGGGTTTTAGTCAGTATTATTGTTACTGTGTATCAGATCATAAGCAAGAACTAGGTTTTTTTTTTCCTGGTAAAGAAATAATTATCTGAAAAAGGTAATAATTTAATTAATTCTTCAGGAAAAGATCCACACTAAAGTTACTAGTGGTTCGATCATTTCTGCAACCTCTGTCTTTTTCTTTCCTGGCACTGTCAACCTTGCAGACTCCACTGAAGGAGGGGGCATGTTCATGGCCAGGTATTGCTGCTGCACCTTGGGAATTAAAGGATTATTAAGGTAGTAAACTGCCATTTTTGATTGAGTCTACAATATTGTGCCATGGTTGTAATTAGTAAATTACAACAGGAGTCCTGAGGGAATCATGCATTAGAGCTATGTGATTACTCAATTTGTTCATTCATGATTAATATTATTGCACTAAACATAAAAGGAAATGATTAATGACTTATCTACAAATTACTTTGTACTGCTGGTAATGGTGCAGGATAGAAGGTAGATGTGCTTGGAAACTGGTTTACATAATCAGTGAAACTAAACCAGTGCTGATAAATTTTCTGGTAAAATGATACAAAAATAATTATCCTTCAAGGAATAATAAATACATATAAATTTTATGTCATATAATTTCAAATATATTTGTCAAAAAATTGCATATAAGGAAAAAAGTATTAACATTTCCTCTCAGACTTTGCAGCCTCCTAAGACACTTCACACACTTAATTTTCAGCATGCAGCAGGAACCAGCAGTAAAATATTATAAGGTTTAGAAATAAGCCTGTTTAAATAATAAATTACATAACTTAGCTATTTTCCTAGTACAGAATTTACTTTCAAGTGTGGATATATTAGAAAATATGATGGGTATATTTTGTATAATTTATTCCTAGTTAAATTGCTATGATTTTAGGGGCCTTAACACAAATGGTAAAAGTCATTTCATCAAGTATTCATTGTTTTTCTCATAAAAAAAATGTTCTCTTTCATTTTTCTGCTGAAGGCTCTCTTAAGGATGAATTAGAGACTAGAGGACAACTTAGTGTTCATCCTGATTAATATGTGAAACCTATAGAAGAAGGCAGCCAGACCTGGTAGACTTTGTGACTCAGGGAATTCTTCCTCCTGGCCATGTAGAGAGGACTTTTGTCCCTCTCAGACCTTGTGGTGTCTGCCATCCCAGACTGGATGCAGAGGCTCCCTGTGGCCATGTCCCATCAGAAGTGAGGTGGAGAGCACTCCTGTGGTACACACACGCAGGATGGAACCTCTCCAGCTCCATACAGACATCCTCTCTCTCTGGATCTGCAGGCACACCACATCTGTACACTCTCCTGGTATATTATCCCAGACTCCAACTCCCTGTGATACCCTTGCCCGGATCCCAGGTGCCTCACACAGTTCCTGCATCAGATCCTGAGCCTTGAGTCTTTCCAGGCGCTGGCATCCTGTTGCTATATGCTGGTCCAGCATGAAGGCCACTAGTCACTCTCCTGACACCCATGATGTCTTCCATCAGTGGCTGGCACTCAGATCTCTCATCCTACTTACTGACTAACCCCTCCTGAAGGTCACGAGTGGTTCACACAGGATGGATGTGCTCAGACCCAAACTGGTTAGGAATGGAATTTTATAAGGACAGGGCTCAACCAGAGGAGTATTCCAGCTAGCAAGTGACTTGCGCTCAATTAGTCTCTGTTGTTCCAGCTCCTCCTCTCCATTTCCCATGTTTGTTTTCCCCATCCATCTGCATCCCTCCCTTTCTCCACCCGTGTTTCATCGCAAATAAATGGCCTTTAATTAATTGTTCTTTCCCTACTGGACTCACTCTTTTTACACCAGTACTCCAGTTTGGTATCTCACAGACTGTGGTTGCTGAGGGTTTGCTGACCTTGCTGTATCTCACTTGTGAAAGATCCCTTGCTGACCCTTCAATTACTGATGAGATTTGGCCCTCTCTCACCTCCCTGCCGTGTAACTGTTTGTGAAATCTGGCCGTAGTTCACAGGGCAGCCCATAACAGTTGTCAGCTTCTCCCCCTGTTATCTGTCGGACCCAGCAGTTTCTCTTGCCGTGTCCAGCAGCTTCTCATGGCGAGTTTAGTCAGTTAAACCCCAGGCTGTGCCCCAGCTTGTGCCTGTGTACATTTATTGTGCCCAGTTTTCACAAGAATTTCACTTACGTTTGCCTGCTGGAATGAGTTAAGAATGTACTTTTGTAGCCAGACTGGATTAATCATTCTTAACACTTACTGTTCAGCACATAAGAAATGAATTATTAAACAGTACATCTTCTCAAAAGACCTTCATATTCTCATTTTAAGAGGAAATTTTATTTTGGATATTAGATTTAGAATAGGAAAGTGATGCTTTTCGTAGGCAGAAGGAGAAGCAGATCAAAATTTGTGTATGACTAGGCATCTAAATTTCCGGAATGGATGAACATTCTTCTGAAATATCAGCATATAAATGGAAATCAAACAATGCAAATGTGTTTGATAATGCACAGGAGAAAATGAAAAAATAATATCAACCTGCTAAATGTATGTCTTACATTTGAAAATAAGATAAATTTCTACTGCTTATGTTATAGCAGTAGAAACATCACAGCAAGTAACTTAAAGAAAAAAAAATCAAACTAACAAAAACCAGAACAAAACCAGGGTAGATAATTACAAATTTATACAATCCATTCATGTTTTGAGGTTAAAATAAGTTTGGAAAACAATTAAAGAAGATAATTTCTTTTTTTGCTAATGGTGTCATTTAGCAAGGATTTTCACTGAAAAGATATTGATGCCTTGCTTAACCTTTCTAATTGCTAACTTGAAATGCAACGTATAATTTTAATTATATGCATATACAAATTTAATGATCTTTAAGTGAGATTTTTTGGCTTTAGTCTAAGAAAAAAAATAAGATTTCAATTTCATCTAAATCACAATGTTTTGAAGAAATTTATATTTTTTAGTGTTATTGATGCATTTTTTTTAATAATATCATTTACATTTGAGATTCTACTACTGAAAAATAAAATTATCAAAGTTTCTACTTTTAAATGCTGAAAGCTCTGGTAATTTAGAAGGTGACTAAAGCCCTGATATGACATTAAAACCAAAGAAAAATTATTATGGAGGATACTAGACAGTAATACTAAAAGTTTTCATCATTAAATACATAAATAATTACGACTAGAATATATTTTACATATGAAAATTTCACCAGTGAATGCTGGTTAGCCTTACTAATTCAGAAATCACTGTGTGTATAAAAAAAGGGAAAAAATCTTTTCCTGATTACTACCATAATTTCACTCAATAGCAATATTTTCTGAAGATATTAGATGAAAATTCTGTTTACTTGAGATGGATGAAGTGCTTTTCAATGCATATAAAGTCTTCAGTTGTGCACTTCAGTGTGCTTGTAAGGCAGGTGTGGGAACAGAATTTATTTCAACCAAGGTGCACTTGTTACAAGTATAATTATTTATATATAGGATGGTGTTATTTTAATTCTCTTTGCCTAAAACCCCATTGATAGGTCCAAATTAAAGGGAAAATAATATGAAGAAATTGGAAGAGTTTGTAGGAAGTGTTCAGTCCACTAAAGCAATAAAAATGTGAAAACAAGAAAAAAAGACCTGAAATTTGAGCAGATGTAAAATGTGTAAATTTTTGAGAGTTCACTAGCCTGACCTCCTGTGCTGTACTTACCTGACATTTACACCACCTCAGCATTTTGGTTGGTGTTTACAGCTATTAGAGAGCAACATCATGCTTCTAAGGAATCAGCGCTGTAGAATACTCCAAGGCACAAATCTTCAACAAACTGTGTGGATTTTTCCCCTACACTTTATGGTTAGCCTTATATATTTCTCCTTATTCCTACATAGTTTAAATTTACAAGCAAGTTCATGTGCTGTTTTTTCTGAACAAACCGTGTTCAGAGAAACATTAAAAAAAACAAATAAAAACATGCATACTTTTAGAAATGGATGCTGGTAGGGGGTTTTAATTATGCTAGAAATTCTTCTTAGTTGCTTTGCAATTTTTTCATGTCTCTCTGAACCCCGTGCTTGGAGCTGCGATGCTGACCCTGCACCTGTCTGTGGAACTGCAGATGGCTGGTGTAACACAGGCTATTGACTTCAAAACAGCAAGGAGGAGGAGAAGCAGATTGCCTGTGAGATGCACACACAATTCCAAAATGCTAATTATTGGTTCCCTAAAATATTATGAAGGCTTGTGCATTTGCAACTGGGATTCATCTTCATGTATCATTAAAGTCCTAATGTATACCTTTGGTGAAGGAAGGAAATCTGGTCAGAAATTACATATAAAATTTTTAATTGTACACGAAGTGACATACTGCATTGTTCAATAGTATGTTCAGCTTCTTTCAGTGAAAGAGTCAGAGGCAGGAGGGAAAAGAGCATATTTTAAATAATGACTCAAGTATGTATCTATTTTTTTATAGTAATGAAATAGAACCCCAAAATAAACATAAATCAAATAAACTCATCATCCTTAGCTTTTAAAAAAACCCAAGGAACTTAGTTGAAGCTAAAGGCTAAATTACTGTCCCTATGCAGTTAAAAAAAGAATATTTAATTAACAATAGTGTAGTATTTCAGGCCTAGAAATAGAACAAGACTTGGTATCTTTCCAAAGATATAAAATGGCAGAGCAATAATAGCCCTACCAAGAAAAATAATGACCATTTTTATGATAGAGGTTCACATTCTGAATACAAAGACACACGCATAAACAGGTATTGTGTTAATTTTATGTATTTATTGATGATACTTACATTTATTTTGAGAAACTTTCTAATTCTTATGTTTAATAATATTCTTGAATATAAAAAATATAATTAGTATAAACATAAATACAGCAACAAATTTTGACAATCTTTAATTCCAATCTAATTATGGTTTTTTTCTATTGTACCAAGGAACAAATACAAGATTTAAAATATTTTTAAAATCTACTTTTACTTATACTCATACTGTCTCATATAAACAGAGCCATACTTTAGGAAATATTGTAAAGACTACACAGTACCCTACAGGCTCTGGGAAAAGTTTTTCTTGATGTTGCTTATAAGCCCCTTTAAGTACCGAAAGGTCACAATAAGATCTTTCTGAAGCTTTCTCTCTTTCAGACTAAACATCAACTCCCTCATAGTTTCTTTGCAGGAGAGGTGTTTCAGACCTCTGCCCATCTCCATGGCCCTCATCTGGACCTGATGTAACACTCATTACTGGTTTTCATTTGGACATTGAGAATATTTAAATGCCTATATGTTATTTGTCGCTGTGGGACACACAAGGACACACACGGACACACTTTTTTGTGAGAAGGCTAAAACTTATTTATTAAAACATCTGATTCCATATTTATAGTATTTACACAAAGACCAGGGATTGGAGAAGAAAGTTGACACCTCTCCCATCCCGTTGGTCAAGACAACTGCCCATCAGTTGTTTTTCACACCAAGAGAAAGTATGTAAACAGCTTTGTCATATTAAAAACAGACTTCTGATAATAACACTCGTGTGTGAGAAAGAACTAAGGACTATGAAAAACATGGAGTTAGAAAGTGCCTCAGAAAACTTGAAAAACAAGAGCGACGGTTATTGTATGTGCTCATACATGAACACGAAACTTGTGTGCTTGTCAGCTTGCACACACACTTATATATATTTAAAAAACACATACTTTGCTTCAAGAGATATTTTTCTAGCATTTTTTCCTAAACTTGTATTAGGTATGTCTCCTATTTTTTTGGGTGACAATCTTCAAACCACAGCGTAGACAGCTACTCCAGCAAATATAACTCTACTGTTTGCAGCACAGTACAGTCTTATTTTTCTTGTGGGTATCAAACAGAATGGAGGCTAATAAAAGGCACAGAAATAAGCAGAGTTCTGACACCCCATGGGTAAGATACCAAAGTCAGCTTCAGTTGATGTAGCAGCTAAACAAAACCTCTTAGCGAAACCTGAAACATCCAGTTTCTTTATACAAGCACACCAGATTCTGCTCCTTTGTGTTCATTCCCTATCTCAGGATACTTACAGCTCTCAGCAATGTCTACTGACGTAAAGTCTTAGGGTCAGCATCAAATCCCATTAAAATAATCTGAAAGGCTCCTTCGAGTTGAATGGGTTTTAAATCAGACTCTTATTAGACTCACCTAGCAGAGTAATAAATATTCATAGGTGGATGAAAGAAGAGAAAATCTCTCTGGTTTTGAGTCCAGCAGGAAAATAATTTGATTGTTGAAGGATAATCTATTTGTTGATTGAGAAAGACTCATGGAAATTTACTTTAAGGACATGTGCAGGACATGGGCAGGTAAATAAGGTATTTGCAAAACAAAATCATAGTAACATGTGCCACAGTGTCCAAAGAAATCTCTGCAAGATAATTAGATTTCTTATTCTTTTTCTAAAGTATAATTGGAATTCTTTTGAATATTAATTGTTTTAAACAAACTATCTGACTACTAAATATCATAAATAGGCACAGTTTAGGCAAACAAAAATAAAGCAAAGACATTTCCAATTTTTCTTCTAGATTTTCTCGCTATTCAGAAGAGTTCAATTTATAATATGCAGATGTCAATGATACAATCTGTTTCATCCTCCTGTCATATAATAAAGTCTTACTGACAGCAGGGAAATCAATATTCTCTTTTGTACATAATAGGATTGAAAGGCTGGTTAGTCTGAGTGCTGACTTGGCTAGAAAGCCTCAGCACTCTTTCTTAATACATGGACTTTTCATTATACAGAGTGATTGGGATAGGGAAAGGCAGAAAATTTGAGAGAAGTGGAGATTAAAACATCATATGCTATTAAGAAAACTGGAAATTGGTGGGGGAGACTCTTTACTTCCGCCCCAACAGAGGCCAAAGGTGGCAGGGTGCAGAAGTTGCATGGTTTTGACCATAGTTTCATATTAACAGCATTTAAACCACTTTTAAAAATGTGGTGCTGTGTTTCTGAAGTGCTAACTTGGACAAGCATGCCATAATGATATCCTTGGTGTCAACAGAGGCTTTTTTCTTCCATCACTCTGATCACAGGGTCATCTGCAGGTATGGAAAGACAGAATCAACAGGCTCAATACAGACCTGAGTACCCACCTTTGAGGATTAATGGAAAATTTCCACCTAAGGGTGAAAAAAGACCCTGTATATTAGATTCTGCTGTGGTTTAACCCCAGTGTGTATCTCTGCCCCACACAGCCCTCATCACTGCAACACCTGCTGCTCCCTGCAGCTCCTGGGGAAGAGAACAAAAAGGGTAAATAAAGCAAGACAACTCATGGGATGAGATAAAGACAATTTAATAGATAAAGCCAAAGTTACACATGCAGGCAAAGCAAAAGAAGGAGTTGATTCACTGCTTCCCATGGCTGTGCAGCTGCTTGGACCCATCCCCAGGAAAGCCAGGCTCCATCACGCATGATGGTGACTTCGAAATACAAATGTCATAATTCCAGACATGCCCATTTTTCTTTATGATGTGAAACATCTCTTTGGTCAGCTCTGGTGATCTGCTTGGTCTTGTCCCCTCCTAACCTATGGCACATCCCTCAACATCCTCTCTGACTGTACAGCATGAGGAAAAGACATTATTTGATAGCGACTGGGCACTGCTCAGCCACAGCTAAAAGATCCCTGTCCTATCAACACCATTTTGGTCACACAGTCTAAACACAGCACCATACCAGACACTACAAGGAAAATTAGTTCAATCCCAGCCAAAACCATCAAGATTCTCAGAGGGCAAAATTATGTTGTGCTGAGGTTTTTTTGACACAACCTTGTAATAACAAAGTACTCATTGCATAGTAGTGCATTTTGCATCATAGGCACTGTGTGTTATTGCATTTGTTACTTAATGCCCTTCCCTCAATTGAAATGCTATATGTTTATATAATATCTTCTAAGTGTATTCAAAAAATAGGTGAAAAATTATTCTATAACATGCCTAAAGAGCTACAAATTATAATGCACACAACTGTCTAGGTACAGAAGTAAATGCACATTTTATTTCCTTCTTGTCATCACTATTCACCCTTCAGAACCTTGCCTAATATAAATGTACAGTTGGAAATGCAGCTCAAAATATGGTTTAAGTGACTATTTCAATGCAGTCATAAACATCTATACCAACAGAAAAGGAAACGTAAATGACACTAGTTCTCACCTTTTCTGCTAGTCTTAGCAGAAAGAGAAAGCAACAAATGAGTCTGTCTCAGCTGCTCTCTCTGCTATAGGCATCCTCCTCTATTAACAGATAGTAATTTTATTGGTAGGATGAGAATATTACACTAACGCTATAGCTGCATGTGCCAAGGACAAGAAAACAGTTTTTCTCCTGTTGTGTGTCAGTTGAGTGTCTGTCTAGGGAAAATATTAATCTGAAAATTGTATCACACGGAAAAGCCAAAATTCCATGAGTGTTTTCAACAGTAGCCAGTGATCTTCTCCACTATTGTTATTAGATTTGACATTCAAACTTGTCTAGATTGAAAATCAAAAGTCCTTTTTCATTTAAAATATAGATTAAATTCTCACAAAACAATAATAAACATTCAATCCAGTTTTCAGACAGATTTAATTAGTATTATCTTAATTTAAAAGGCAACAACACAATATTCTCTGTCAGATAAGTCCTTTGAGTATACACAGGCTCAGAAATAAACACGATAAAGACAAGAAATTGAGTGCTTAATTAATTCAACTTGGGCTGACTTCTTATTGAGAATGTTCAGGATTTTACACTGATATGTTCTACACTTTGATGTCAGACATTTCTATTTTAAGTATTTGTCAGTGCTGAAGATTAAACAGTTACTATGTTGCTTTCTCGTGATGTGTTGGAATTAAACTCATTTTTGCAATAAAAGAAAGTTACAAATAGGCCTTTTAGAAAAGGATATCATGAACAGAAGCCAATTTTTTTTGGTCCTGTCAGCTGCCAGCAGATGTTGCTGCTACAAAGACCAGCTCCTATCCCTGTGAAGTCAGGGAAGTGCTCTACAGACTACTGGGGATATGTAGCACAAGAAGTGTATTAGAAATTATGAGGAGTGTTAAAACTACTAGAATAAATTGAAGTATAAAGATATGAAGAGCAAGTAGAGCATGTGTTAAAATTCTACAATGAGGAAAGAAATTTTTCTGAAATTCAAATGAGATTAGGGAAAAATGCAGTGATCAAGTTTGAAAATTTATATTGATAAAAATTTTAGGCATTTCATAAAATTAATCATGTCAGAAAGCTTATATTTTCTTAGCCAGGATAATTTTACATGATACATTTTGTCTTTGCCTATCCACTTAATATGAAAATGCAACTAAACTGGAAAACTTCACATGGGAAAAAAACATTGGATTTAATAGAGAAAAAGCTCTAAATATTTTGAAAAGTCCCCCTTTTGACTACCCTAGAAAAAAACAATAAGGAATTCTTGATGTTTTGGGGGAAAACTGTAAGGAATTCAAATATACAAAGCTATCTACAATTTATTTAAATTTACTGTGGAATTCCCTAAGTTTTGACTATTTTGAAATTGTATATTAAATATACTCTGCCCAGTTAATATGTATGTATCAAACCTAAACATAACATAAATCTCTGACAGCTATTTTTCAGAAAATAATCTATAATTCCTGATGTATAAGGTCTCATGGAAAAAGTACTGAGAAAGCACTTTTTCCAGCTTGGCCTGAGTCTCTAACCATGACTTCTAATGAGTTTCAAGGTCATCTTTTATTTTTCTTTGGCATTTGCACAAAGGCTGAAATAGAAATTCATTTAAAATTATCTCTCATACTATGAATTAAATAGAATGATAAGGTGACACCAGTAAAGAATTATGCAGTATGATTTGGTGCTTAATCTTCTGTGGCCACATTGTTGAGATGTAAAGCGATGTTGGAACCAGCTCAATGACCTCATTTCTGTACTTAACATTTTTTCCTCTTGTTCTAGAATTGGTTTTATGTTGCTTCTGCACCTGAAGATGAGAAATTTGCTGCTTCCTTTGAAGAGGTCTCTTCAACAAGGGCCACAGCTTGTCAAATCACAGACAGTGGGAACCCACAGGATACCACCTGCCTGAACCATGCCTATTAGAAAATAAGAGAGTTTCATTCAAATTTCCTTTCTTTTCCCCTGTTAGTCTAATTACAGCAGTTTTATTCCTGTTGGGTTAAAGGCTGTTCCTCACATATTCACAGGTCATCCATTTCAAAACATGAATTCAGAGAAGAGGCAAAATCCTTGCAGATTTAAAGAGCTAAAAAAAATTAAATCAAGCAAATCAACTAATCACAATATGGGAATAATGTTTATAAATATAATTTCAGCTTTCTCTTTATTTTTAGATTTTATATGAGCTCAGCACATTATAAAAAAGGCAGACCCTATCAGTAATTAAAAATTCTATCAACCTTGTTAAAGAAAATAAAAGCATGAAGCTACATCGCTCCAAAATTCTAAAGCAATCAGCACACAGAATTGGAACAGATAACAATCATAAATCTACCCAAGACTGAAGCAGATGGAACCACCTCATTATTGAATGCAGCTTACCAGTTAATAAATATATTTACCTTTTATTCACCTTTTAGCAGAAATAAATATTATTCTAAACGTCTGACAATAATTTTCATAATGATTAATAAGGATGACAAATATTGCCCCTGTAGCCCAATATGCAACCTGTAATGCAAAAATGAAAATCAACTTTAAAGAGATGCTGCTAATATGACAAAAATGTATTTCAGTCAAAAAACAATTGATTGTTGAAGATGTGAAGGAAATAATCTTCTCATGAGTTTGCTTTTGGAGGTATGATTATTTGTATTTTTCTAATTTGAGTTGTATCAGGTTCACTTTAATATCACTCAGTTTTTAAATCAACACTCTGCTTTTCTCACAAGGGACTGTGGTTCCAAGGGCTTGGCTCCACAAGCTGTGGCTCCAAAATACAAGGACTGTGACCAAGGGCATTTTCATGGTCTGGAAACTCCCAGTTCCCACAGAGTTCCCATGCTCCTCACATGGCAAAATTCTATAATAGGGGGTTTCCTCTGCATTATGAATTTAATGGGAGCTGGGAGTCAGGAGCAGTTGCTCTGGGGACAAGACAGAGCAGGACCCCATCTAGGCAATCTAGGCCACTCTAGGCAAGAAAATATAAAAAATGCAGGTAAAACTTTGACAAAGAACACCTTACTCCTCAGAATGTCCCTGAATGACCCAGTGTAATTCTTTCCAATCACAGCTAGAGAACTCTTATTTTTATTAGTCTTATATTGTGCCAGAAATTTGAGCTGATTTACTTTCTCTGGTCTCTGAAGACTGTCCCCAGCTCAGCACGTTTCTCATTGAGTAGTTTCATTCTGCAGTATTGCACACTGCGTTCGGAGATTAGGATATAGATTTTAAAAACCATAAATGGTAAAAGCTTAATGATCTCAAGTCTATTTGTATTCAGAGCTGTGAACCACACAATAATTCTGGTGAAAGAATTAGTTTCCATGGCTCACACTTTCCTTTTAATGTAGAAAACTAAGCATCATAACTGGAGTACTTTAAATTTTTAGTATTTTTCTCAACTGATACGTGCACATCTTTCTAGAATAACAACATTTGGAGGGCAGTCAATGATTTGGGGGCATGTATTTAAACTTCAGCTTTTACACCAACTGGTTATGAAAAGCAGATATGAAGTGAATATTTTTTAATATGTTGTAGAAATGAAGAATTAATACAATGATGAAACTTAAAAAGTGTGGGTACCCCTAGGGATAAAATACATCCATTGTGCAAAGAACAACAAGTTTCAGTGGTTCTTTTTCTCTTAGTGTTAGCAATGAAATTGCTAAATGGATAAGTACTACAAACTTGTGCTCTGATGGGTACAAATATTAAGCAGAAAATACAGTGTTAGCCTTACTGATTTGAAAATCTAAACCACCACAGTACTGTGACAACTCTGTAAAAATGTAATTAGAAGAATACTGATGTATCTATTTCTAGTGAATTGTCAAACAATAAATTTTCTGCTATTAATTACAGGTCCAAAACTTATTTAGTTTCTATTAATTTCACAAAGAAAATTCTGGAATTTTCTTTCTTGATAAGTTGAAATGGTTTAGCTAGTTCAAAACAATCACTATGCAATCAAAACTTTTGATCATCCATTACCCCTGTTTTAGGGCACTCTTTTTGCCTGTTCATTGAGTATAAACTAGGAGTTATTTTATTAGTAACTTGAAATACTTTTTTCTCATTCTGGCTGAGAGGTGATCCGCTAAAAACTCTTTAGATGGAAAAATGATATATTATCATTCCCATGATAGAAATCCTTATAGTGTCATACAGAAAAATAAGTGATTAATGGATGCATTTCTAAAGGCTTTAGATAGTTGCAGCCTTAGGTGCATACTGGTTTATACATAAACACCTATTTTTTAAAGTGTCAAGGTACATATAGAGAGCAGTGTTGCTTCTCTTGATATTTGAGCCTTTGTTCCTCAGATACACTGAGCTTCCTTCAGGACATAAAAGTTTCTTCTATTATCAGTAAAGCTTTTTATTGTAGAGGTGACTGTAGGGATAGAATGAATTAATTAGGAACATTAAGTGCACTAGGTAGGTAGAATCAAAGAGGGGCCAGAGTCTGTAAAGAAAGAAAGCAGATCTAACTTCTTTTGGGTTGAATGAATTCCACCCACCCAACTGTCTGTCTCCATTTCTCTTTCCGTCTGTCTCTGTGTCATTTCTTGTCACTCACAGGAAAATAGGAGGAAGGTCTGGACCACCTGGAAAAACTTGTCTACAATCTCTCAATAATTGTTGTGTGTCTGCTGTTCTCCAGGTAGCAAAGATCTTGTGATCATGCCTCATTCATAAATCAGATGTTTTCTTTGAGGCAGAGCATCCTGACCAAAGTCCCAAATCTGATGTTTAAGCAAATAAAACCAATCATATTAATGCGACTCTTCACATTTGTTTCTTTTCTTCATTAAGACCTCTTAAATTAGCAGTTCTAAATAACAAAAATGAACCCAAGACTAGTAAACATTTGGCAGGGGTAAACTAGTAAACATTTTGCTATTTATTATTTATCAATAGTAATTAATAGAAAACTACATCAATAGTAGAATAGAAGTGTAATTTCTCAAGAGATTAATAATGTGCCAATAGAGACAGCTAAATTATATATACATACATATATATACATATATATATGATTATCATGTTACCATCTTTGAGCAGAAGAATGGAAAGCCGAAGTGATTCAATTAATACATAATTAAATTTAGAGGAATATAAATGCAATAAATAGCACCTGATGGAGGACAGATGTTATCAAATAAAACCGATTTCAATTTTTTTATGAGACTACAAGTTGGACTGACAACTACCGATGTAATATACTTAGATGTTACAGAAGCATGATTTACAGTTGTACAGACTTTAATAATTAGCATGTACTTTTCACAATGCCTTGAAAAATGGGACTAAGAACTTACCAGTGAAGACAGCAAGTGGAATACAGCAAGAAGTTTTATGTAGGAATCAATACACTGAATCTATCTAAGAAGCTTCATTAAGTGTTAACATTAATTTTGAAATTATTTGAAATTCTGAACCACTGATGCAAAAATACATTTTAAAAATTCCCTCAGATTTAACTCATAAAGGAAGACATAATACTGATCTGTGAAGTGGACACTGTGCAGTAAGAGCACAGACAAGTATATATGGTATTCTGAAGTATAAACAGAACCATACTAAAGGAGGGAAATTTGTCTTTAATTAAAAAACAAACCCAAAAAAGATGGTATATAAATGAAGAATGAAATTCAGTTATAAGAATCATATTTTTAAAAAAATGGACAATAATAAGAAGAAAATTACAAATTGGAGAGCTAGTAAAAAAACCTTATTTTAAGATAGATTTTAGAAACTCTATTCATTTGGCTGGAAGGTTTTGCACATAATGAATCAAGTCTTCTTCCCCATATGAATTTTTTTTTCCAAAGAATTTCTTGATCTAGCAGAGAAAACCATAAAAAAATTACTGGCTGAAAGGTATACTCAAATTAGGGGAAAAAATTTTGAGTGTGATAAGCCATCAGAACTAACTAGAATGAAAAGAAAAATTCTCAGATTTTCCAGTCAAGACTATTTATCTTGATGGAAGATGATACTGTAAATCCTCATTAGAGTAAAGATATGCATAATAACTATGTAGACCTCATGACAACAAGTTTACAAATCAGTCTTATGCAGAACTCAAAGAAATTGATATTTTATATAAAATCTGAACATGTAGAGTTACAGGCTTTGCACTTAGAGGATGCTAGATTTCATATAAGAATAATAAAAAACATTCTAGTCTGAATTATATATGATATCATATTAGAATCACTTGAAGTTCAATTCTGGTACCTAAGATAAGCAAACACTTTGAAATTTAGGTAGGAATATGAGATATTTCACTACTTTTCATTTGTGGAAATTGACCACACTGGTCTTTCTCTAATAAAATCTTACTTATCTCATAACATATCTAAATAAATATTTATTTCTTTTACTGGCATTTTGAGAAATTTGGTGACTTTCAATTCTGATATTACAACCTCACATAGATTTTACACTTGTCAATATACTTCAAAGAAAGGGCCAAAACTGCTGCCACCATGGAAATTGAATTGTTTCCATTTCTGGACTGTGAAAAATACACTGGCAAGGCACAGTGCAGAACATTTACTCAGCTTCTGCAGAGGATCAAAGAAATAGGTCCAGCAATCGACAGTCTCCATGAGTAATATGTTGTTTAGAGATTAGATTTTATGATAACTGTAGTTCTCTCCTGCAATACATGAGTTAAATTACAAAGACTAAATTCTTGTACTGATATAACCACCCTTTTTTGCTTAGTGTTACTGTTGCATTTCTTGTAGACTTTGTCCATGTAAGTATGACATAGTAACTTAAATCTTCTAATGAATAACTTTGAGAAGGCAAAAAATTAATCCCTTTAAAATATTGCAAAGCCTATGAAACTTTTGTTGGACTATTTTTTAACATCTGCAGTGCAAAGTTTATCTTTAAATGATAGCCTCACAGCTGTTCTAAGGACTTTACTGAGCTATACCTAAAGGAAAAGATAGTCTTGTACAAACAAAATTATAGAATTCCGCAAAACTGACACTTCTATGTGTTGACATCATAACCTGTGACTTTTTTATAGCTTGTTTATTTCTTGTCTCAGTGTAAGATAAGAAGAACGAGTAACCATTAACCCAAGAACTAAAATGCAAATAAGTGGCAATATTACTAAATTGTATATTTGCTTTGTATCCTCTAATGGCAGAGATTATTTGGAATGGAAAGTGTTTCTGAATACTTCATTACATGTATTTGATTTGGCTGTTGCATGCATTTATAGTACTTGAATGTCATATCCAGATAAATTGGCAAGTAAACAGATGCCTATAAGTGAAATTTAAGCTGGAGTCTATTTTTTCAAGTGGTGAAACATTTATTCATTGTACAAAGGTTAAGTCAAATTATTTTTTTTTTATTTCCTATTAGTGCTCATGTAACTGAATCTCTCCTTGCCCACATTCTCAATGACAAAACATAATGGAAGTTTGGCCAGGTGATAATAGGTGGAGAGACTTCAATAAGATCTGGTAATGAGGTAGCTGATGAGGTTTCATGCAAGGGATGTTTCATTGAAACTGCATTAACAGATGATTAGCAAGCTTAAATTAAGAGGCAAAGAGAACAAACAGTATGAAGCCAAGCAGGCGGTAGAGAGGAAATACTAAGGAAGGAGCTAGAAATGTAATAAGGCTTAATGCTGAAACATTTCCTCTCCACTTAGAGATGGATGATACAAATCCTTTCTTAAGGACTTCAGGGGAAGTAAACATGAAAACCAATTAGCGGTAGAAACATCAGCACTTCAGGCTACAAAAGCAGTCCAGCTACACCACTAAAGACCTTTGGCCACAGAAATCAGGTACACACCAGAGTATAATGAGAACTAAAATTACATCAATATGTACTAATAGGAATAACACAATCAAACCATTCTCCTTTCCATGGAGGAGAAAAGGAAGGCCAAGCAAAAGACTAAAATCAACTCATATAGCACACATTTTTTTCAAAACTCTGACATTTTTTGTTTTCTGTGGTTATGTCTAAAACAATTTTTTTACATAATCTTAGAAGGAAGAATATCATCATCAAAATACAGAAATTGCATGCTTTGCCTACCTACACGTGGTTTGTTAATTTTATTTAATTAGGTCATCAGACTAGAGTGTGGCTACAGAAATAAAAGTATGCCGGTCATAAGGTTTTGAATTATGAATTCCCAGAAATTGTGACTTCTTGGAGAAAGCTACAAGAAGTGCCAAAAGGAACCACAGGCTTAAAAACTTGTTTGCATAAGTGGTGGTTCATGATTACGAGAAATTAAAATCTTATTGTAAGTAGTAAAACTTCTAGAACCAAAACATGAGATCAGTTTTCCTAAATGACAATAAAGTTGAATATAGCATGTAACTTTGTAAATCATATGGCATACCCAGTTTGAGGAACCTGATTTCTCTATTGCTTTATTTCTAATATTATATTAGAAATAAACCAAATAATAATTATTATTTTACATTGCTTCTTCTATTATTTTCTGCCTCAACATTTTTCAGAATGAAAAATATAACGGAGAAAGTGAGTCATAAGTATTTGCATGATTTAACAGTCCAGTTCTTGTTCATTGCCTGAGGTGTTTTACAACTTTGCTTGTTCTTGGTGCTCAGGATCTTAATCTGCTGATGTGACTTTTTGGCTTGTCCTCAGTATGAACTTGCTTGTCAATCACTGAACTCCTGACTGGCACTGGTTGCCATCCCTGGACTTTATCTTGGTCAGGTCCTGCAAGAAGGCAGCCCTTGCTGGTGGGCCTGTGAATTTGTCACCCTCTGCTCCTGGGTCCCCTTCCCATACAGAGACACCCAAGGCAGTAAGGCTTTTACAGACTTTGTCAGTGCCCAGCTGCATTTGGAATCAAGCTTGTGTGAAGACTCTAAGAGACTTCAAATGTCAAATTTTAGGAAATTCTATGGAATTAATTGTACAGAATCTCTTTTGTAACTGAAGAAACAGTAAAGATAGAATTTAATATGTTTCAGTATTAGTAAATCAAATAACAGAACAGAGACAAGTTTGATATTCATTATTTTGCAAGGTTTTTATATACCCAGGATGGAGGAAAATTTGGCCATATACAGATTCTGACATTGATTAGTAAATAAGACAGGGCTGAAATCAGGACATTCTTCTTAATACAAATTTTTAGAGTAAGTATTGCTTACTTCAATATTTGAAAGTTTTTTTTCATGGTGCGAATTTCTGACATTTTTGAGGAGTCATTCTGGTGCAATGTCCTTCAACTGTTCTCCTAGAACAGCTCACTGGAGCCTTTTTTGGTTTCTGCTATGTATAACCAATTTTTTTTTTAAGCAGAGATGCAAAGGACACATTTACTCATATACGAAAGTTCAATAATGGAGACAGAATGAGGGCTGATGCTGCTCCAGCCATGACCTTTGCACTCCTTGATGGTGAGTTCTAATTAGTGCCTGGCTGCTGACTCACCTGAAACTTCAACAGTACAGCAAGAAAAATATTTATTTTGATTACTGAAACCAGTGCCTGGGACAAAGCTATTTGTGTTGTTTTAATTCATGAAGTTCTTCCTCCATTTTCTAGCACTGTGAGCTAAAGAGCCTGGCTCAGGTCATTTGGACAGAGGTTCTGTGCAGATCCTGAGACCTGGTTTGTTTCTGTGTATGACAATATACATGTATATGACAATATAATGTATACGACAATAGTTCAGATAGCCAGTGCCAGAGCATTTTTGCTTTTCAAGTAATATTTTACTGGATCAATAACATAAACATGCAAATATATAAGCATAGAAGTTCACTTACACATGGATTTTAATTAAATATATTGATGCATATAAACTCTTCTCAAGTCAGCTTCTAATCTGCAAGAAACATTATTTCTGAAAATTAAACTGCATTGCTATGTTTCTTCATCAAAACAATAATGAAAGGATTAACAGTACATGATTCTTCAATTAACCTTAAATACAGTCCTATATCTAATTTCCAGAATACATATGCTACATCACTATTCCAAATCACTTGTAAATAATACAAGAATATACTACTTGTCTCTGCTGTTTAGACCATTACCACCTTTTTATTTTCTTAATGACTTTTAGTAATAATATCAAATTTTTGACACTTGTAACCAAAATCCCCAAATTAGACAAAGTAGAGAATTAATAGATGACAGAACCTAGGCACTTCTTTTGAAAGTGATGGCAAGGCTTGCATTTCACCATGAAATAACTTTGTGTCCTCTAGTAAATTTAACTATGTGCAAGGTTTCTTCATATGGTCTTCTCATGTTTCTTTGTTGAGATTCTACTCCATGTGTATGGATGAAAAAGAGGAAAGAGAGAGAGCTGAACGTGTTCAAAATCTGTTATACATGCATGCTAAAGTTTCAGCTTGATGATGAATTTACAAACAGAAATGCTGAAGAAATGCTGCACTATGAGTTAAAATGTGAAGAAGTTGCATATATTATTTATATTTAGGATTATTTATTATTTAGGATTTTAAATTACTGCTTGTAATTATCATTATTAATTTTGGAAGTATGTTTTAAAGTAATGGCTATATATAATATATTCATGCTCAATTTGACATTAATTTGTTTGCTGTAGTCAGCTGCCACAATAAAATACAAGGCATAATATTATTTGTGGTTAGGATAAAGTAGAATGTAGTTAGGTAATGCAAAACGAATGAGACCAGTTACAATTATTTCCTGCTCAAACCAAAACTAGAGACACAACTCAAAAAAGCTTGAACTGTATCCTGGAGAATGAGACACTGTCACTATCTCCTGCAAATGGAGAGAGAATTTTAAAGGTTAAAAAATCCCACAGTCCCTATTTCATCTACAGCTGCAAATACTTCCACCTGGAAGATATTTCAAAATACACACTCTTGTCCTCAGTTCTAATAATGAGTAGGAGAAGAGAATTTCTTAGATTACCAGAAGGGAAAAAAATAATCTATTCATAGGAGTTGAGATCACCACACTGATTTTTTAAAGCTGAAACAAAATACAAAACTGGTCTAATACACTGAATTAAATTGTAATAACTCGCTTATCGAAAAACAAAATGCAGAAAAATAAAACATCCATATTAGTTGTAATACTCTAGTAGTAGATACAATTAATACATTTGCCTTAAAAATTGTTACAAGTCATAGATTCTTACAAATTTGCAAACTACATAGCACAAAGCAAGCTAAACAGAAAGATATGTCTCTAGAATCACAAAGAAGAGGGAAAGAGTAAGAATTATTAATAAAAATGCAATTATATATGATTATATTTGGATATTCATATATGTGCTTATATCTATACTTCTAACTATAAACATATATATGCTATACTCATGGTCAATATCTATAAATATTCATACTACTATCCTAGAATAATTTTTCCAGTGAATGCAAACCTTTACAGAAAATTACAATGTGTTCTTTAGTGAGATTTTCCCCTTTGCTCTCTAGTTTCAAATAAAATTGACAGGAGAGGTGGAGTCATGCAAACTCCTGTATTGATGGAAAAACTGCATCCTACACTTAAAATTTTCTATAGGACAGGAAATCCACATTACAATCCATTGCAGCCATCCTTTTTTCATTGTTAATTAGATATTCTATTTCCACTAGTAAAATTATGTACATGCCTAATGTGCAGAGCAGGATTTTCCAAACCTCCTGCTGGTGGTCCGATTTCTGTACAGAGCAGAATTGCTGGCACACGGTGTGAAGCAGGTAATGAAGACAGCCAAAATCCACAGCTGAAGTGTAAAGAGTAGAATTATTCCATCACCAAGCTGGGTAAAACAGAGACACAAACACTGCTAAATCTATTCCATTGTAGCAAGGGGCAAAAAGTGCCCAGGCCACTCCCAGCCTCTCACATCAAAAAGGCCCGGCACGTGTGCAATCGTTCCGTGGTTGTGATTTCCCTCTCTGCGTTTGTGATCTCTGCTTTGATCTCTCTCCCAAGACAGGGAGGTCAAGCACATCTGGGAGAGGGCCTCCAAGTCTCTGTAAACACCTATGTTATCTCTACACAGAAACTCTGCTTCTCAAAACAGACAAAAGATAAACACCAGTAGGCAAAGGGGATGGTTTCCCAGAGTGTTATTCTCCAAGCCTCGGCATTCCCAGCTACAAGGTCATTTGAGCAAACCTGTCATCCTCGTCACCAAATCCTTCCATTTCAACCCCTTCCTCCCAACACATCTTTCTGATGGTTTCTTTGTTGTTGATTTTTTTGTGGTTGTTGTTTCAGTTTGGGCTTTTATTTTTTTGGGCGTGTTTTGTTTTGTTTTGTTTTGTTTTTTTGTGTATGTGCATGTCTTCTTACTTTCTACCATTTTATTCAACATTGATTTTTGTACAATTCTTGTTGTCCAGGGATGGATATGCAGTTATCTACCAAGAGGGCACACTACACTCTAGAAGTCTGTTCTACCAGATAACTTTATGCAAGACAGTAATAGACAGATGCATTTTCTTCTGATGCTAGCTGTGAAGCTGCTAGCAGCTCCTCAGCCTATTGCTGGTTGCCATTGCCCCCTTCAGTCTGCTGCCTCCACTACTTCTATAAATTAATATAGAATATATTCATATGAATATAGTTTTATAATATATTTCAGTTCAAAGAAGCCTGATTAGCTTTAGACACTTTAATGAGTACTCTTTGCTAAACTGTCTCCTTTTATCTGAAATAAGGCTTACAAGTGTTCATATCACTGCAAACAAACCTGAGAGCAAAGTCATTTCCTTATAGGGGACAAATGAGAAGGTAAAAGCTATGTCTTTAACCTTGTCTTAGAGGAGAGGTGCCTCCTCCATACTCTCCTTCTCTTCTGGCACATCTATTATAATTTCTGTCAGGCTCCTCTCACAGTTCTATTTGGTATTGACTCCCCCTACTTCCAGATTTGCTTCTTTAAATTAAACTGTTTCCACTTTTCTTCCACAGTAGCATTTCTTTTTTCCTGCCATGTCTGCTGTTCTTCTAATCTGTAACTTCTATCTCACAGGTGTCCCATTTATGACACATCTTGTTACTGTTCTACTCTTTGTCACTAAACATGGTGACACTCAAAGGTTTTGACACTTCCAGTGCACTCTGCTCTGTAACAAGACTGTGCTTTAATGCCAAATTCTGTTTTCATTGTGTCCCACTGTTTATGGCTGGGAATGGAAACCGTAAGCTGTATTGAAACTACACTGTCCCTTGCAATGGATTCTTTTCTCACACAGATATTAAACAGGTAAGATGTGAATTAGAGATTTATTTCTAAAGTTCACCTGTTTATGTATGTTTTCCCAGTAAGTTAAAATTAATGTAATCTTCTCTTCAGAATAAATTAAGTTGACAGATTTTTAGCCTACTTTAGAAAGGTGTATCACATGTGATGAGCTAAAATCCATTAATGCTAATTTGTATTCCATTAGATCTGCTTATGACAATTGAACCAATATCTAATGAAACCCCAGCAGTTATAACTTACATATGAAGAATTTGGAACACAGGGTAATTTCCCAGACCAAAGTAGAAACAATTATTTTCTGTGAATTTCTTGCCACACAGAAATGTGTGAATGTAAAACTTTGTGTCTCAATCTTCCAAAAGCATTTACTTGTGAGTCTATAAAAATGCAACCTAGAAAACTGTATTAATTTACATATATGAGTGCAGAAAGAGATGTAGAAACATAAAGGTTTACATATATTTATACACATTCAATAAAAGCAACAATTAACATCTTTAAATCCATATGTAAAATGTACCATATAATGAAACTGAATATAATGTGGATACAGAGGCAAATAAGAAAGAGGAAGATGTAAAACCATGTTAGCTTAACATAAATACAAACCCATAAATATGACCACACACGGATCTCTAATGTGAGAATGAAGAAACCATCACAATGACCATCAAACTCCTTCTGGCAGAGCATTCCAGGTGCCAACAGCTCCCTGAAATACCCTGCCACGAGCACAAGTGTGGAACTACCAAAACTAGGGCCCAGAGAACCAGGGGAAGGGCAAGCATTACACCAAGGGATAGAAACTAAGACTTTCCCCTATGGAAGGTTCTTTCCTTTTACATAATAAATATGTCTGGACTATTAATGATTCTTGGATTAGAGTGTTAAAGTATCAGTTTTACCAACAATAAATTATTTGCTTTTTATATAAGGTGTGTTTCACTTTGCCAAGAAATGAGATGTTGAACACAGCACAGAAATGCATGCAGAGAGACATACATTCAGCAAATATTCTTTATTAATCTCTAGACAATCTCAAGGTATAACTGTGTTTAACTCATCCCTACCACTGCAAGATCTGCTGATCTTTTGTGTTCCTTGCTGCAGTCCCATTTGACACACTTTCATTCAATCCTCCCCCTGCAATACGGTAAAGCTGTTCATGAAAAGAAGCATTTAAATTTGCAGTACACATGCCTTGGAACATGTAAACTCTGAACCTGAAACTCCCATTTTCACAGAGGTCACAGGCACCATTTTATTGTCATTAAATATATAAATGAATGATGGTAGTAGGTATTCAAATAAGTTTGTGATTTCCATTTGAAATTCCTCCCTGAGGCTGAGATGTATGAGTAGGCTCTCTGTCCCTGGAGCATGGCCATTTACAATTTCACTGTAAAGCAGCCTGAACTTACAGTCACAATGGTAAAAATTATTGGAATTATAAAGTATGCAAAGAATGTGACTCAGGATGATATAAGCAGATATACACTTTCAGATCTTGCACTGTGTCACTATACCTACTGTGATAATTTGTATGCACACTGAGCATATAAAAGGCAGGAAGTGAGGAATGGTGTCAATAAAAGGCTGAGCTTAGGTTTAAATAGGTTATTCTGTCATCTACCATTATGCCTGCTAACTGAGGACTGCTCCTGGCACACTTTTTTAAAATTTTATTAATTTGTATTTCCCTTTTTTAATAGTAATTTCTCTGATTTTTTTCTATTTGTCAGTAAGTTGCAGGTATTTCTGTTTGGTGATAAGTATGCTTTTTAGAATTGCTCACCTCTTTTCTCTGTTCCATTATACCAGGCTTTCAACAGCTTTACTGTGTTGTTGGGTCATGTATATTTTCATGTCATCCGGAGTAGCCAAATTACCTCTTCAATACATTGTTTTAAATGTTTTTGCATCCTTTGTAGATCTTACCTATGCCTCCTGCATCATAAGCCTGTACAGAGCATTTGGAACCTCCAGCTGGCGAGCAAAGTGCCTGTGCAACAGGTGGTGATGGTACTTATAGAGAAATATCATATGAAATCTCTGAAGATTGCTTCAGTAATGTGGGGGTCACTTGTGGTAGAACAGTGACAGAATAATGCCAGATGGGACATGATTCCTTTGCAACTCATTTACTGTAAATGCAGTGTTGTGACTCATCTAACTGTACAGAGCTACTCTGCATGCCAGCAGTAGACAATCAGCTATATACCTGTAAGGGGAGCTTTGTCTGCAGTATGAATAAGAAAAGAAAGAACTGTGCAGCAGTAACTGCAGTGTGTGCCTCTGCAGCAGAGCTGATGACAATTGCCAGCTTAGTGCTGCAGGAAAATCCACAGCAGATTGAGATACGTTTTAGTGATTAAGGAGAGTGCCTTGCCATGAATTCCATCCTCCATGGAAAGTGATTATAATGGAAGGCACAGTTTCAGTCAACGCCTCTCCAAGGGTCATCTGCTGCTCATTCAGGCTGGGTCAGGCAAGAGCATGGGCAGTGCAGCTCCTGCCTTTTGGCCCTGGGGCTCTTCTGGGGGATAGTCGTGCAAGAGGGATTGGGTATTCATCTAGTTTAATAACTCCTAATCCCCCTGGGGGAACAAAGTGTAGGAGGAAAGGGATTAGCTAATTATAGCTAATTGTATTAGCTGGGAAAGTCTGATTAACATAATTAAGATAGCTTTGTGACTAGTAGCTATACGTCAGGAAAGTGTGCTTGGATATAGCAAGAGATAAACTAATTAAAAGAAGCATGAGCTAGAAAACCTAGCTAAAGTCCTAAAAGGATGATTTTTTTGACACATGTATGCTGGGAAAAGCACACAAGATTGTGGCAAGCATGCAAGGACTGTGAGGCAGGTTTTACAGAGAGATGAAAGATTGCAGGTTAATGCACTGGAAAGTTTGCAGCGTATGAATAATGGGAGAGAGGTAAGCATGCGTGAGTTGCCTGGAAACAGCCTGTGGGCCAGGAAGCAGGCACTGGTGTAGGGTGAATATAATGGTTGTATTTGGTATTCCTGTTGTTAGAAAGTGGATCTAAGCCTTCCCCCCCCACAGGCCCCCCTCCCCCAGGCATGAATGTAAGTTATGTTATGAAAGCCAAACACGTTTTATGGTATAATTTATTTCTTTTGCAAGATGTGCTGCTTCTTGTTCTCCATGTGTTTCCTGGGGTCTTCCATGATAGTAATACAGTGTAATTTTAAATTTGGGAGGCCTGATAAGGTGCATGCATAGAGATGAAGAAGCACAACTTTTCAGTATTTTCAAGGCAATACTCAGCTCCTAATTTCATGACATCCAAGAATTTAAGAGCTGTGTAAGGAGATTTGGAAAAAAAATTGTAAAATTCCAGTCAAGAATTTTTTCCATTTCTGCATTTTCCCCAAAACAATGGAGACCCTCCACATTCAGAAATAGTAAGAAGGTGCCAAACTATTTGAGAAAGATATGTTTCAACTTCTCCCACAGCTGCTAATTTTCCTGAGTTGAGCTTCAAGGGCTTTGACTATATTTTTCTTTCATAAATGTCTTAGTCTGATATATTTTTAAATTAACTTTTGTCATAGCTATAATACAAAGCAATCCAGATTGTTTATACAAAAAAATTAGTATTTTATTTTTTAAAAGAGATAGCTCACATTGCATAGTATCGAAAATTTATTGTGATCTTTATTTTCATTTGATTTCTGCAAATTAAGAGTTTTATCACGTAAAAAATTACTTTAATTTCCCCTCACCAAATTCTTTTGTTGTATTTCTGGTTTTCTTCCTGGAAATAAAAATTTCTTAGTCTAGTTAGGAATCTTTATACTCCTCTGGTACCTGGAACAGAGATTTCTGTTTAAACTTCTAAAAATTTTTGATTCCTGGACTGGGCTGTTAGGGTTTTCCAAGTTCCAACAAAATAGTTCAGCCATGCTTTACCACTCTATGACTTTGCAGTACCACTGAAACAAACCAGAAAATACAGTTTTACAAATTGGAAAACATCATTACTATGGCAAAAAAAGCTATTGTTGCCTTTTCCCCAGCCTGGGAATGAAACTCAAGATAATTTTAGTAAGGAGGTAATATAAAATGAAATCTTTAATGAAGGCCTCCAAGGCAGTTAGGGAATGATGTCCACAAAAGCCCACCCATCTCAGGAGTGAGTACATTTTATAGGTTTTAGGAAATTAGCATAATTGATAAAAGTCATCAATTACGAGGAGAAGTGGCAATGCAATTCCCCTCCAGGTCAAGCCCCCTTCTCTGGAGTCCCCCTTCAGCACTGGCTGTCCTTTGTCCATGAGAAAGGATCTCCAAGAGTCGTTCTCAGCCTTGGTCCCCAGCATGAACCAAGAGAGCACAGGAGCCTCCCAGGGCTTGGAGCTCTGGAATTTGTTTTGTCTTTCTGCTTAGGGAAAGGCCATGGAAAAGTACTGGGAAAACTAGTCACTAATACAATAGGCTACAGAGCTACAAATGTATTTGTGAAGAATACAGAGAACATAGAAAAAAAGGTGAAACCTAAATGACATCACGATGGATAATGATAATAAGAAACTCTCAAACAGTCTAACCCAGGAATTTAAGCTTCTTCCTGAGCCATTATTAGAAAGGGTACAAGCACTGGACTAGAATGGTATTTCTTAGGGTTTCCATTCAAGACAGAGAGTATTACACGCCTGCTGGAAAGAGACACAGATTATGGCTGAATTATAAATATTTTGTGTGGACTCAAAGCTTTGACCTGTTGGTAGATTAAATCTATACTTGCATTTCCATTACCAAACCCAGGAGCTTCTTGCTGCTCTAAATCCAGCATAGTTATATCTGCTCAAAATAAAAATTCAAATGGAAAACCTTGTGAGCTCTTTTCTAGCACAGCATAAACACAGTCCCACAGAAAGCATGCCCTGTGTTCTGTGGGGCCACCACATCACCCAAAAAAATGCTTTCCACAGTCTCAGAGCACAAATCTGCAACATTTCTGATGGAGAATAACTACAAGTGGAATTTGTGGCAGTCAGATATGTTGATTGCAGCATGGAAATGTATGAGGTTTACACAGAAATTCTTAAGCTTGAATAAGCTAAAATGCATATGGCTTCCAATCCACTTTTCATCCAGCTTTTGTGAACAATTCACATTATATATATATGCACAGATATATGTATTCTGTTTGGAATTTTAATCTTAAAATGGGATACTGTGCGGAGTGCTTCCTTACGGGTTATGTTCATGTGCATGGTCAATATGTAAACTCTAAACCAAAACAACAGCGACAAAAAAAAACAAACTAAACCCCCCCAATAAAATAAAAAACAATGCCCAAAATGCAACTTAGTATTTGTTGTGATCTCATAAATTGGTACAGAAATGAAAGCTAGAATTCCAATGACAAAGATTCTAGTAGACAAAAGATAATATAATAATATTATTTTTAAATTGCAAAAACTATCTAAGTATATTATAATGGTGTATATATTAAGAATAGGTTTTAGAAATTTAGAAATTTTCAGTGCTTTCAGAAAAAAAAGATATACTCTAAAACTATAACAAAACACTCAAAGGTTTTTTAAAGGTTGGCTTTTTTGAGGGTTTTTTTATTTGTTTTTGTTTGGTTTTGTTTTCTGAAAAAGCCCCTCTGCTACTTTATTACAGAGTAAAGTTCAGGAGAATCAGCAGGTTTTGGGGTAAGTGCATTAACATACATCAGGCTGTTTATATATCTATGTTAAGCATTTTCAATTAGTGTTATAAAACAAGTAACAGTGAATATTTATAATTTTTTCAAAGTATAATGAATAATAATCATTAATATAAAGGAGTACTTGCCAAACAAAAAGCTGAAGTTGAAATACATAACTTAATTATTTTGCTGTTATTCCAATTTTTTAAACATATTAATAAAAATGTGTGTATTCCTTGTTCCAGACATATGCACATCCAATTAAGCAATAATAATTAGACTTGGCAGCCAACAAACTGGCCTTCTCTGAAGCCTGAACTCTTCTTGACATAGCTCTCAGCTTACCAAACCTCTTTTAAGAGTTTGTGTTTTCCCTCAGGAAAAGCCTATTAGAAGAAACAGACCTAGAGGGGTCACCTAAAGTCAAGAGAACTGGTCTTCTGGAAACTGAATAATACTAGAAAACTTTGCTTTATTTCCTCGAAATCAGCATATTTTTCCTCTCACCCTGTCAGAGATAAGGAAGAGAAAGAGAAAGTAAAAAAAGCAGGTTTCATTCTTGCAGGTTGACTGACAGCACTTATTCTAAGCCAAGTGATGATTTTCCTCTTCAACCAGGTATTTTGGACTTTGAGTTGAAATTCCCAGTCAGTTTGAGCTGTGTGAGTGTCTTTGCAAAGATGTACATGCAGAATGGCATAAATGGGTGTTTGGTAAGCTGTAAGGCTTGCTGTTTACCATCTACTACTTTTAATTGGAGTTATAACACTCAAAAAAAGCTTTTCTCTTGTGAAAATGAATAATGATGTGTGAAGTCTTAGTGGTAAAGTACATTTTTTAAAGGAACTGAGTTGGAAGTAAAAAGGTAGAGCAGCCACTTCCTATGAACAAACCACTTCTTCACCTGGATTGACTATATTGAAACTAAGTAGCATGGAAAGCAGAATAAACAGTTAATCATTTTCTAGTTCTAGTGTCTCACTTTGTTGAATTAATTGGACTATTGAAGAGTAGCTTGATGTCTGAGTTTCATTGGTAGTTTATGGATGTTCAGACCAGAACAGAAGTGGTTCTGGGTGACATCTGGTACCTTCTGAGTTGGGTCTTCCTGCAAACACTTTTAGCCCTTCTTTCATAGATCAGAAAATTATCACGAAATAACTTCTGACTGCTGAGAAAGCACCTGTGAGAGAACTTTTTGCACTAACAGTGCCTTACATAAGTACAACCAATTGAACCAGTTCCCTGTTCAAAACTATATTTTATCTTTTTTTAATATGGAAAAAAAAGTAAAAATTTTATGTAAATTATGTAGAACTATGAAGTTTATGGCTTTCTCATAATAAATATGCTAATAGAAAAACAAATTTGAGAAATGTAAACATGAATTCTGCTTACAGTCCTTTAGAAAGACTAACTGTTCTTAACTGAAAAAAAACCGAAAAGTGCTCAGTGGATTTTTTTGTGGAATCAGAAGACATTTCCCTTTGTTTTAATAGGAAAGCCAATAATGTAAATTGAAATGGGAGAAGTCTTATAATGTGAATTCTCCCAATCCACAGATAATATAGGCTGGTACCTTAAGGCACCTGAAGGAAGGCGTAACAAACTGATATTGAATGAGAAAATGCAGATGAGGAAGACATTTTTTTGTCAGATACAATACAGCAGAGCACAGATTGTAGCTGACAATAGCATGGGTAATGAACAAAAACCCAATATAATTTCACCAAAAGCCATAGCATCATAAAAAGTATTGGGTTAGAAGGGATCTTAAAGATCATTAGTTCCAAATCCTTTGCCATGGGAAGAGTCTACACTCAATAGATCATGTTGCTAATGCCATGTTTATGAAGAATAGAAAGAGTAAGCTTTTTAGAAAATAGAAAATTATTGATAGATTCTCATGGACTTGAAAAAGAAGAATGGAATAACTGGATGGATTTTGACAGAAAAAAAATTGTAAAGAGAAAAAAGTAAAGACAAGAAAGGTCAAAAAATGAGACAAAATACCCAAGAATATTATGTTCAAACCACAGTAAGTCTTGTGAGTTTATCTGTTTACAATAAGATAGATATATAGAGATATAACCAAAGGCTGTGAGACACTTAAGTAAAAATAAGTAGCTGATGTTTGATGTTATAGAAAATAATGTAAGGGGGAGGGCAGACAAGTTGCAGAGTTGGAAAGATCCTAACTGCAAGAGGATTTTGAAGACTTTGAAAGCAAAATTGCAACTTTTGAGGCTGGAAAGAGAGGTTCTGCAATGACAAATGAGAGTTCAGTCCTTACTCTTTCCCCTAAAAATAAATTATAAACAAAAAAAAAAACAACCAACAAACCACAAAATCAGCCCTCCTAATGGAAGTTTCAAATTCCTTTCAAGATTCAAGTAATAAATCCCTTTATATATTTTGCTGCCATAAATACACGTATATTTTTTGGGGAAAACTTTTTTTATTTCTGTAATACTAACCCCTAACAACAGCTATTAAAATTTCTAGATGCAAACTTTTGCATCTGCCACTGACATAAATGAAGTAATTTGAAACTGTTTAGTCCTATCACTCTTTGCACGATTCTTTCCTTAATCTAACTGTGAACTGAGACAGTAAATTATGTCTCTCTTGCAGTTTAATTTGTTAATGCATTCCTTTTCAGATTTTAGGAATAATATAAAATTAATTTATTCATCATGCTGCATTTGTCAAGCCTTAGATGCAAAAATCTCAAAATCTTTGCTCTTATCCCATGTTTTTGATTTGTTGTATCTTTAAAATTGACTTGGAGGCCAGGACATTTCTGGAATGAGAGCATACACATATGTCCATACAAATGTGTGTGTTTATGCATGGAAAAAGTATAATGTTTGAAAAAACTATACAGTCTCTAGATCAAAGACGTTACTTTTAAAAGGTTTTAAATATTTTACCTGTAAAATTACAAAGCGTGTTGATTTTAGAAATTGTTAACTGTGAAGTGTTGTATTTGGATATTTCTTGTGTTGCCAGAGAGAATTGCAAAGATGGATGTGCAGGTTTGCTCTTTGATGTGAACTATCAGATAGGTTTGTGTAATTGTGCCTGACTGATGTCTGTGGGAGAACAAGGAGGGCTGGCTAGAAAGACACAAAGCACATGACAGCATCAAAATACACATATAACTACGGAGAATAAAAATTCTTTTTCCACACACTTTAAAAAAATTCAGTGTCAAGGTGTTAGAATAGATCTACTGCTGTGACTTTTAGTGGGCAGAGAAGTTTTTTGTCTGCTGTTTGCTGCCGCAATACAGCAGTTTAGTCATTTAGGCTGCATCTTCTTCCAGTTGTAAGGATAACCCTACTCATCTTTGCACAGGATGTGGTTAGCATGTTCTTCATCAGTGAACTCTGGATTTCCATGGAACACTGAATTTGGGTCAGCTAGGAATCACAGAAGTGAGGAATCGTCTTTCACAGCAGATGCCAAACAGCCAAAGGGCTGCTTCCATAGCAGAGATGAGGAAAGCAGTTCCCATCTCCTGGGAAGTCCCATGATTGCTCAGAAAAAGATGATTGTCAGCTAGACCAGATGACAAATTAAGATATTTCAGTGCAAATGACTCAACTGTAAACCAAGACATAACCAGAGACATCCTTGTGCACTTCATGGCAAAGGAAAACACGTAAAGAGAAAGAATGGCCACTACCCATTTGACTTCTGTGGAACCTCATTTTATTTGAAAGGACAGAGGATGCAAATTTCTTAGTTACTATGTCCTGACTTTCCTGAAATTTTGCTTGCTTTAGAGAAGTATTTTCTTTTTTGCTGATGAAGGACAGCTCTTTCCTCCTCTACATTAGTTGCACTGCAGTTATTTACAGAAGAAGGGAGGAAATGTTGAGCTTTGGATTGGTACTTAGCCCCACAGCCTTTCTGAGGTAGCACACAGTTCCTTCCCTTTCCTTATATTCCCCACAGAGAATGAAAGTTGTACAAAGTAAGCTACAATGATAAGCAGTGATCACAGGGGAAAAATTAGGAGAAACTCCCATGAGGATATGTAGTACAATCCAAGTTCTTCTGACTGGAGAAGCAACAATAGTCTCAGGCTACAGATAAAGATTGTAATTATCACTGTTATGTTACACACCTAAGCTGGATGCAAAACTTGTTTCCCATTTCATCTTTATCTCTGCCTTACCTGCCATCAGATAAGGAAAGCTTGCTGTGTGTACAAGTGGTGGGGAGTTGTTAATCTTCATACCGAATAATCTTAAACAA
Organism: Cinnycerthia olivascens; assembly: GCA_035048155.1. Taxonomy (NCBI): domain Eukaryota; kingdom Metazoa; phylum Chordata; class Aves; order Passeriformes; family Certhiidae; genus Cinnycerthia; species Cinnycerthia olivascens. Next base: position 102,225,127 of record JAWWMU010000001.1, on the reverse strand, counting down.
AAAAATGGAGAAAGAAAGAGAAGAACCAGGCAGAATAGCTGCTAAATGACGTTTTGTCTGAAGCACACCCTGGTCCTCATGCTGGCACCTCCTTGCAGTGAAGCACTGCCCTGGTGTGCTCCCTGCTGTCCTGGTCTCCTCACCTCTCCCTAATAAGAGGGGTCTCGGGGCTGCCGCAGGAAGAGGGTTTAGGAATTCCAAGAAAGAGAACAGCTCTACATTTTCTTTCAGCTGCAGAAACCACTCTGCTTAGGGAGCAGGATGCTTTATAAAGAAAACCCTGCAAACTAGGGATGTAAAAAGGAAAAACCATGGACATGTCAAAATCATTGACCACAGGATATCAGTTTCTATAGATAGATTTAGCAGCAAAAGGAGGGTTAAGGAGAGTCTCCATCCTTGGCTGGATGCAGAGGGTACCATACTGCCAGGGATGAGGAAAAGCATTGAGTGCTTTATGCCTTCATTGCTTCAGTCATTAGTAGCAAAACAAGTTGTACTTAATATCCCTCAGAGCTGGAAGTTAGTAACAAGGATCTGAGTGAATAATCCAGGAGGAATTAGTGACCTACTGTGCCAAACAGATCCTGACAAGTATATGGGCTGGCAAAAGAGCTTGCCAAGATGCTTTCAATCATTTATTTAACAGCATTTCTGGTTAACTGAGGAAGTCCCTGTTGACTGGAAGTTAGCAAATGTAACACCCAGCTACAAGAAGGTGTGGGAGGACAATCCAAGGAATTACAGGTCTGTCAGCCTGACCTCAGTACCAAGAAAGATGATGGAGCAGATTAAGAGTGTACTGTCCAGCCAGACTACCAGACTTAACCATAGAAAATGTATCTCAATAAACTGTTCATTACCCATTTGAATTACAGTGTCAAACTTATTGATGTGCACTATTCAGGAATTTCTATTACCAACTTGTCCTGAGATGTGAAATCCTTGGCTGTGTTTGGTCACCAAGGGCTTTTGCATCAGCTTCATAAAAGCTCTTGTGTTTCTTCCCTGTGGATTGCAGGAACACATTACAGGCTTACCAGTCCTGTCACACTGAAGCGATTCATCAGCATCACAAAGAATCCTACTGGCTTTGGGTATCTAATAATAAAATTCTAATCTAATAATAAAATTCCTCTAAAATCTTCCAAATCTCACTGGTCAACCCACTATAAATCTCCTCTGGAATTTTCCTTCTTGATCTGAAATTGTAAGAGTCTTCTTGCAGAGAGTTAAAAGCTGAAAAAGTGGGAGCAAGCTTTCAAATTCCCTCATTGCCATTGAGAAAGCTCATTATAAAATACAGTTGATACAGATATAAGCATATGCTTTGCTCTGGTTCAAAATATTCTGTATAGCTATTATTCTAATGCAGTAAGGATTTAATTGATGCCACTATAATTACTGTAATAGATTCCTTACCGTATGCTTCCTTCAGGATTTTTAGAACTACATTCCTCAGTTGATTATTAATAGTCCTGAAAAGGCTTTTACTTTTGTGTTTGGTCATGTGGATAAATTGCAGTCCTCCTACTTGAAATGCACCTAACTGTTCATTTGTCCAAATCGATGCCTTCCCTTACTTTCAATTTAAGATATCTGAACTAATTAAAATATACCTTATCTAACTACATTATTATAGCTGGGAAGTAATTTTATATCATCAGTAAATGAGATGCATCTAATTAAAAATTAACTTTCACATTGTAATTAGTTTTTAGAATGAAAATAAAAGTGCTGATAGTCCTCAGTGCTTCTGAAATATGGTATTCTCCTACCTAGGCTTCAGCCATACATTTTCTCAAAAGAAACTCTAATAAATAAATACATTCTGATAAGGAAAAACAAAGTTTGGGGATTTTCAAATACGTACATTTTTTCCTAGATGTGTGCAAAACCCAGTGTTTTATTTAATCTAGACCTCTGCTCTTAAACCATTTTTTCCTTCTAGATAAATGAAAAAAGTTTATTCTAGATTTTTCTTTTCATTTATTCTAAATGTGTGAAGAGTCCTACTTTCAAAAGCACAAGAGTCATACCTTGCTGAGGTAGGTAGTTTACCGTTATGTAATACTTCGTTTCATGTCAGGTGTTCTATAGTAGGCAAGGATATTTTTGCTCCATCAAAAATTATAAGAAAGTACTTAAAAAAAACAATTTGTAATATTAAAAAAAACCCAAACAAAATACTAATTTAAAGTTTCACTTCCTTACAAAGCAAAAGCAGTCAAGGATGAGTAACAACGATTGTCCCTGAGTGACAAAAATAATTCTCCCTCATTATGTAAAAGGACAAATTTAGTCTTTTTTAAAATTGTTATTTAAAACCACGAAAAAATCTTAAAATAACATCTTTTCTGAAAAACTGCAACAAAGTTTTGAAATACTATTACAAAGAAAAGGCATAAGGAAGAAATATATAGAAAAATTTTCAAGATATTAAAAAATTGCTCACATACTTCAGAGGACTTCCAAAATTTTAAAGAACGCTGCTTCTAATAAATTTTTCTCTTCTACAAAGGTAGAGAGATTTTTCTTCTCATCAGAGTAAGTCAAAGGATAAGAACATGGATAAAAATGAGAACTCCAACATTCTTGCAAAATTAAGTCAAATAAAATCTATGGTGGAGATTTGTAATATTCCTACTATATCAATACTCATGAAGTACTTCAGTAGTTTATACAGTTTATCTTATAATCATTTTGTTACCAAATACTAGAAATGTGCATCTGTTTCTGTTATATTTTGTATTATTTTAGAGTGTAAATAAAGTCTTCCTTTGCATATGACACTTCCTCTTGGAGCAGGAAGTGGTCTTTATTCTGGTCTGAGCCAGAGGAGGATGCTGAGATGTCTCTGAATCAAAGAATGCTAAACATTGAAACTCTGACCTGTAATTAAGCAATTTATGTCGGCTTTGGGTGGTGGAAGGGAAACAGGAAGGGTAAAAATCATTTTTGCAAATGGGCAGACAAAATATTCTGAATGTGTCCTTTTGTGATTTACAGCAAAATGTTTCAAAAATATTGATTTTTGAGGATTTTATGCTAAAATCTGTTTTGTTTTCTGACAGCAAATATTTTGTCTGTAAGACAGTAATTTTATTGAAAAAACAAGATAATTTAAGAATGGCATAGACTATAAATTAATTCATAGACTATAAATTAATTCATAGACTATAAATTAATTTGCTTGGTCAAAAGCTTAACAACTCTCATTCTTATCCAATTCTACGTGATTGACTTAAACAAAGCATACAGATCAGATTGCTTCATATTACTGTTGAAGTTAGTTTTTGAAATACTAAATATTTTAAAATCTTGCACATATCATGTTGAAAAAGGACAATAACAGTTAATAAAAAAATGGGGCCGTTGTGTTATATTCTGGCTTCTTTAGAAAACAGTAGTCACATTTTCCACTCACATTTTCTGAGTCCATTACCTTGCTGGCCCAAGTTCTGTTCATCTGGCAGGTTCTGTTCATCTGTATTCTGAGAGATAAAGGTCTTTTTGCAACCATTAAGTTAGGTTATATTACATTTGTAGTAAATTCATTCATCTCTCAGTGTTCAAATTATTTTTCTTCCTTTCAATCCAGAAACCCAAAATTCTTGTGAGAAAAATTGTTTCAGCAAAAAAGATAATATGATACTACCACAATTCATATGTAAATGATGTTTGCATGCCATAAAATTATTCTAATAAACATGCAATGATGTAATTTGAAAAACAACTTCATCTGCTGTGATACTCTTATTTGTTAATGACATTAAATTATATTCTTGTGAAAACATGGTTTTCATATTACCATGTTTCAAGGAAAAATACGTTTAAATAAAAATATTAACAGAATTGAAATAATTTTTTCTCCTAATATTTATATACTTAATAAAATCTAAATATTTTCCATAGCAATCACACAGCCATACCATCTGCTCCCAGATTCATTACTGTTTAGCACCCTTTCCTCACTTTGATGCACTTGGAAGCTTTCCAACATTAACTTTCTCCCTTTAGCAAGACTGGAAAGCAATTGCAACATAACATTTGGAGTAAGAATTAAGCCTTGATGAAAGGAACTTATGATGAGCTACTTATTCTAAAAAAGATTTGCAGAATCATAGCTAAGATGAATGCATGAGTAGGAAAGTCACATCTGAAGTTAAAGAATTTGTAAGATTTTCTAATTATTAAGCAGACAGACAAGAACATGAAGAAATTTGAAAGGCTTTCAGGGAAACTTACAGAAACATGATTGAAGGATGAAAGAGTTTGGTTACTGTTCAGTGAATGGCAAATGGATAATGGAAATACGCTGACAGGATGGGACATGGACATGCACCAGGAAGCATGAAATACAGAAGGAAGCTGTGTAAGAGCAATGGAGGGCATGGGAATAGCAGCAGGAACTCTTTCAGGAATAAAAGTAAAGCAGCTAAAAGGCTTTGCTTCTGTACCTCCATTCTCAGCTTATGAATCATGGACAAATACTGTACAAAACCTGGCAACTTAATTTGCCTTAATTATGTACATGTCTGGGAGGTGGTGGACTATGACTTCCTCTAGAAAGTGGCTTGATAGTCAAGGGAAAAAGACAGGACCATGAAAGGAAGGAGAAGCTGAGATAAAAAGTATAGAATAAAACTCAACTAAGATGGCAAATAGGAAAAGACATGATATCTAAGGAACTGTGTATCTTGCATGGTGGTAGTTGGAGTAAAGTAGATAGAAGAGGGGCCTGCTGTTGAGAGCGACAATAATGTTTAGGAGGGTTGAGGTAAGTGAGAGTGAAAGGAAAAGGCAGAAAAGGCTCTTAATTTAGCTGGCACTTTGCCTGTAGAAGTCTTTCTTTACATCCCTTGTCAGATGTAAACTCAAGTGGATTTTGGCTTTCATAGTACTATCCCCACATACTTGGACAGTATCTCTATGTTCCTTCTGGATTGTCCAGTGCTGCCTCCATCTTTTATCTACTTCCTTTTGACATTTGAGCCCAGTCAGGAGATCCTGGTTCATCCATGAAGGCCTCCTGCTCTGTTTTCTTGATTTCCTGTGTGTTGAGGTGAACCATTGCAGGTGACTCTTGAAAGTCAACCAGCCTTCCTGGAGTCTGCTTTTATTTTTTTTTCCCAGATTGTATTTCATAAGATTCTTGAAAGCAGGCCCTGAAAGGGCTAAACTCTCCTTTTGTGAAGACCAGGGACATGATTTTGCGTTTAGCTTTTTTTTCTCATCTGAGCATCCTGATCTTCACCATCTCATATTCCCTGCACTAAAGGCTGTAGCTCACCCTACGTCCCTAATCAGTTCTTGGATGAATCAGACCTATCAGAGTTCCCTCTCCTTGACTCCTTGATCATCTGTGTTAGGAAGTTGTTGTCACAGCTGTACTCAAACTTGTGTTCCCCTCCAGTAGATATTAGTGGTTTAGGAAGACCAGATCTGGCAAAAATAAGGATCCTCCCAGTTTCCTGAAGAAGGCTTCATCTACTATTACATCCTGATCAGGTGATATGTAGCAGATATACAACTACAAAATCACCAATATTTGTCAGCCTCCTCTTGGCTGACATGTTTATGACTGGCTCATTGTCCATGTGTAGGCAGAGCTTTGTGCATTCCTCTAGATCACATAAAAGGCAAATTACTCTCCCTTCCTTCCCAGCCACTCTCCTAGAGTCTCTGTCTGTCCATCACAGTGCTGCATCTGTGTGAGCTGTCCCACCCTGCCTGTGTCATCTGAGTGAGGCAGCAGCCCTGTAACTTCACACAGACCTCCAGCACATCCTGGTGTTCAGAGGTTTCAGAGAAGTACCCAGTCACACCAATTTCACAGAAAAGTTAGAGCCTTGCCCATCACCATGTCCTGTAGGCTGTCCCTTATTTACTCACCTACACTCAAGATAAGCCCCTTCAGCCCAGTATTGCTGATCACATCACTGTGTCCCCAGTTCACATCAAACTTTTTTTCCCATCCCAGTCTATTTTTCCTGGATTTTCTCAAATGATGGAAGCACAACAGGGGGAATGGTTGCAACTCTACCATTTGGAGTTTGCTCTGGCAAGAACACAAAAGGCAGCTGACCCTGAAAGGCCACAGGAGGAATTAAAGGTAAAATACCCAGTACTAACTGTAAGAGAAATATCATGGGAGCAAACTGCAAGTAGAAGTTCAGTCAGAGCAAACTGATAGAATATGGTTTTCCACATCAGGGAACCTCAAAATGGAGCTGCTGGAAAAACAGTGGAGCTGGCAGCAGACTAGAGAAACTCCTGCTTACAGCTGCCTTCCAGCAGCCAGAGCGCCACCAGGGACAGAGTTAAGAGCTGTGATTCATCTTCTCCTTGTAATTGGAGCTGACAGAAGTTGCATGTTTTCCTGACAGCATTGGCAGAGCACTTGCTTGTTCTCCACCACGCTCCCAGGGCATCTGTGGGAACCTGCAGTGCCGAGCCTGGCGGGCTCCGTGCCAGGCTGGTGCCACACGCAGGCAGGGATCTGCACTCCTGCCTCCAGCCCTCCCTCACACACACACAAAGGTAACCATACCAACCACAGCAGGGCTCCAGGGTAATGGAGGTTATGTGCACACTGTAAACTCCCCCCCTAAACTTGTTTGCTAAGAAGAGAAGCAGTTTTTCTAAATGGTTCCAGAGATCTGGGATCTAGCAATGTATTTTTATCACATGCCTGGTTAAAATAATGTTACAGAATTTTATCAGAAATTTTGCCACTGGTTTTGTTTATAAGATGGAAATGCAGTCCAAAAGGTGTCTTTATTTCATTAAGAAAGGGGTTTAAGTTAATTATCTTGCCCTGCTAGTTAGACTAAATAACAGTGCCATCTGCTGAAAGGTAGTAGTGACTTGCAGGAAAAGTTTATACTCACTGTCCTTTACTAAGTATAAAGAGACAACAACGCAAATGGTGCTAAAAGGAGAGAACCAAAACAGTGTGAGGAGGCAAAGATGTAGATATACAAGAAGGATCTTCATTAAAAGGAGGGTGAAAAAAAATACAAACAATATCAAAAAGCAAAAGGAAAAAGAAGTAGGCTGAGAGCAAAAATAGAGTCTCTTTTAAACAGTATTGATTTGAAGTTTAATAAACAATGATACATTGTATTCTCTGTAATGAGCTCTCTTTTCAAATACCTATATAGTTCATCATCCCAATGGCACTGATCTGCTCATGTCAATAATCTTCACCTTCAATCTTGGAAAAAAATTGCATGTTAAGGTCTTTTAATCAAATTAGAACACCAAATAATTAGGATATGGTTGTGGTCCGAATAAAAAAAAAATATTGTTATATATTCCAAGCAGTTTCTTGGCTTCTGACACATGATGTTTTTATTGCTATTAGCTTCTGGAAAGGACAGCTAATGAAAAAAAAATATCCTGGCATGAGAGAGACAGTATTGGGTGAAAGAAGCAGCAAAAAGACATTGCATATATTGCTAAAAACTCTGCCAGTTATATTAACCTTGTTTTCTGAAATATTTATAAGAAACTGATAAGTTCTACCTTTCCATTTTTCAGTGGGAGATGGGCATGTGAAAGGAACCCAGTCATGCATTTCCTTAGCTTTTGGTCATATTGCCCAGGTGTGCATTTGGGATTTCCCCCAGAATTTTGTCTCACCACATGGTTGTTTTAAGGATTTTAAATCCCTTTGAATCCCAAGAAGTAACTTGTAACATTTTAATTCTTTAAAAGAAAGAGGAACTTTGATTAAGACATCAAAGTGGAAAGATATGACTTTATCATTAGCTTGGTGATAACACTTGCTGGAGATCTAAAAATAGACGCACTTAGCAAGTGTGAATAAATTTATCACATAGAAGTTGAAGTAGTTTTTATCATATTTTCTATTGTGCTTTCTGCATTCCATAAACATGTCAACTAATAAACTTTCACTATCCTGAATCATGTCTTGTGTTGGCTTAGTTCTTGCCCAAGAGAATGGTACTCCTTTTTTCTATTCTTTTTAAAGAAACTGAATAATTTGCATTAATGCATAAACAATTGTACCTGACAGCAAAATTGTACTGGAAAGATAGTATACATCATGCTTATAATAGTGCAAACTCCTTTAATTTATCTCAATATTTTAAATATTGAACTTTTTTTTAAAGCTTCAGCTCCTTAACTACTGTGATTTTGAAAGTCCCAGTGTGCTACTTTTCGATTTTGGGGTTAGTACCCTATTCACTCCACAAGAAAAACTACAAAATGTGAGAATTTTTAAGGATAAAAAAGGTGAAGTTATGTAAGAAGTTTCCCAACCCTTTTCTTGGTTTAAATCTTGTTTTCATTTTTCCAGAATAGCCTTAATACATACCATCATTGTAATTTGAATCAGTTGAAAATAACCTGTTTATAAATCTGCAAGATAGAAGATTAAAAGAGATGCTTGGAGTATACTGCTTATGGTTATCAATAAAATCCATTAAATAGACAAAATTTAACTTAGGAAGAAAATTCTATAAAAATTATAGAGACAAATCAGTGTGATTTAGAAGATGGGATCTACAAAGTGCTAAGAGCTAGCCTCTGAAATAAGACTTTTTTCTCTTGATGGGACAGAAGAGTCAGAAAAAGCTGATGTTGAGATGAGACAGTGATGAACAACCACATTTAATATGGTGAAGGCCTTTAATGTTTCAGAATTTTAAAAAAGTTGTTTCCACTTTGGTGCTAAAACTCTTACAGGAGTTGTTCGGCCTGGGGCTTTGTTGTTGAAATTTAAGATTTTCTTTTCTGTAGACCCAAAGCACACAATTTACTTAAATCCATATGATGGAAAAATATAGATATGTTGTTAAGCACGTAGATGTTTGTTTTCTTGGGATTTTGGGGGTTGGTTATTTATTTTTTTAATTTCAGTTTCTCTCTGCTTCCAACAAAACATCTTGAAGATTTTTGCCACTTTTTCAGCATTTCAAATAATTGTCCTCACCTTTCCTGTGAAGGAGAGAAATTAGCTGGAGAAGAAGAAATATTATATGGGCAAGCTTAGCCATGCTGAAAGATCATCATCAGTTTTCCTTTCATATTGTGATCCATTTTGAAAAGAATATCAGAAGATGACAGGCTAAGAGTAATGTTTACATAACCAATTAATTATAAATTCATCATATCACAAAATCACTGCAGCAGTTCCAGGGGATCATTTTTGTGGATTTTTGTTGTTTTCATTATTAAAATACTGTGGTGTTTTAAGATGGCAAAGTTATGAGATAACATGAAACCTTCTCAAAGACCAATAGTGATGAAGAAAAGCTTTCAAATATTAACAGAATGAAAGAACCACAGATTACTCTGGTTCTACATATTGAACATAAAATTTAGGAAAAATAAAAAACTTAAAGGAAGTTTGTGTGTTTCATATATTTTAATAGATAAGTTCATTTATAATTTCCAGAAGAACTGAGCTTAGGGAATCAAGGTTTACTGAGCAGTAAGCATAATAACAGTTCAAAGAGTTAAATGTGTCCAGAGCAATAAATTAGACCTGTGAGAAGTTCCAAAACTGAAAAGATTCCCCACTTTTGATATTATTTTCATTGCAATAACATTATTTGTATCCACAACAACCTGAAGATAAATGCAAGGTAGTGTTTGGCAGGAAGCAATACTATTTTTGTTACCCTTGTTGCATTAGAGTCACTGGCATGTACTTCAGACTGTGTTCCCAGAAGCTTGTCTGATAAAGCTGGAAGAAGGTGAACTCTAGTCAATAAAATACATCATCTCTTCCTGACAAACTTGGCCACTTATCACGAAAACTCAAGCCATCACATGAGCTAGCAGCAGTCTTTTCAAAGAAAAGAGCTGCTTAAAATATGATATTGAAGGAAATGCTTAGTCTCCCTCCCTTTCTTTCCCCAACCACACTCAAAAATGTGTTCTTTCTGTCGTGTTTATACTTGCACATAAATTCTTTTAGTTACTCAGTTAACTCTGAGTATTTGCTTGAAGTTTCAACTAGGCATGCAGTTCCTTGCCTCCTGCAGTTCAGAAATCCATCTTTAACTATTGAAGATAACCTGCAGTCTCTGCAGGAGAAATAATTTATCTGCACAGAAGTGACAAACACTTCTACCAAAAAAAAAAAATTGCTTGCAAAATTTTGAGCATCCCTACATTTTAAGCTTCACTGTTACTTCAGCTCTTTTGTTCTCAACACTCTTAACCAACAGTAGATTTTGTAATTGCATGTGCTTCAGAAGTGAATATTTCTCTCAGTTGCATATCAATAGGGAAGGTAATATTTTGTGAGAGCTGGTTCCAAGCTGAATGCAGGGATGTTGCAGAGGTTAATGGCTGATATTAAACTCCTGTTGTTATCAGCAGTTTGACTCCACAGCTCATTGCTACTGTCTTAGTCTGTTACTGCTGCTTTTCTTCTTTCTTGTGTATTTACAAGTTAGACACAGAGCCCTGCAAAGTACTGTAAGGATTCCAGGTATACTGTGGGAAAGGATTTAGACAGTACTACTTGTGGGGAAGTAAACAGAATTCTCTTTATCCAAACAGCAATTTTTCCTGTGTGTTGATTTTCATCCTTGTTCATGTTCTGAATAAATAAAACCTTTTTTTTTTTTTCTTGGCCTTTAAGGGGAAAAATCCCTTTTAGGAGAATTGGACTGGGACACACAGATCAATGATGCCCCCAGCTACCCTCCCCCATGTCTACTTCACTGACTGATGAAACCCACTTAGAAAACACTAATTGAATAAACCTGAATTATTTGGATTTTTTCCTTCTCAAAACAGAACTTAGATGAAATTGCTTTTCTCTGAGCTGAAATAAAATATTGTGTTTCAGAGAAAATGTGAAAAGTGAAGAAAATGAAGGGCTGACTTGACTTTGCAAAACTGACACAAACTGACAGCAGTGCTTTTGGTCAAAGTAACAGGGAGAGTGGGCATCCAATCACTATGGGAGGGGGCCTGTTCAAATTTTTTACTCTCCCTCAGTCAATTTGAACCTACCACCTCCTGATTTCTAGGGACTCACTGAGCTATAATCACTTAATGATAAGCTAATTCACTTTATCCTCTTGATGCATTTCCACTCCTACAAAAAACTAAATGTATTCCAGAACAGATGTTATACTCAGATGCTGCATTTCCCAGAAAACCACTATCAACACTTACAAATGTTTTTAATAGAAAGTGGAACAGCTCATGAAGAATACACAAAATATAAAGTTTCAAATTAGTAATGGCTAAATTAATATTCCCTGCTTTTCACCCTTACCCTCAAGCAAAAGAAGAACCCTAGCACCCTAAACATAAAAATGCTACTCTTCGCTAACTGTAAAACTCAGGAGACAACAGAGATTCAGTTCCTCTACTACTGAATATTCATTCAGAAGAGAAAATAGCATTGAGACAGAGAGAAGCCTATGTGGGCTATGTGAAATTAGAGTGGTTTGAGTCCTATTCAGAAACTTGAAACACAGACTGAAAATCCATCAAACAGAGAAAGGGAATACATAGAACCATGGAATATTACAGGTCTGGAATAGAGTTTAAAGATCATCTCGTCCCAGCTCGCCCTGCCATGGGCAGGAACAATTTGAATTTGGACCTCCCAAGCCATGAATGTTTTCACTTAGTAAAATGGAGGAACGCCTACAGGTGTTGCCACTTGTATGTTCTTTTGTGACTACAGCATGCCAATGTGTATATACACATATATATTCTGTGCCCACCTCAGGAAACACATAATTTCCAAGCAGAAAAAAAAAAAAAAAAAAAAGCAGGTCTTGAACACTACAGTAAGTAAAATAATTTGAAAGCTAAGATGTTTTTATGTGACCAAGATCATAGAATCAAAGAATTTTTAGGTTGTAAGATCATCAAGGCCAACTGTTAACCCAGCACTGCCATTGCGCCAGTAAACCACATCCTTAAATGCCACAATTAAAAATCTTTTTAATACCTCCAGGGATGGTGACTTCATCACTCCCTGGGGAGAATTTTCCAGTGCCTGGCAACCCTTTTAGTGAACAATTTTTTTTCTAGGATCCAATCTAAACCTCCCTTGGTACAACATGCAATTTTTTCCTCTTGTCCTTGTTAAACAATCCGTATTCTCACCACTTTGCCTTGGAAATCATGATTTCATTACTCTAGATTTGCATTTATCTTGAGAGTTCTAGACTGTTTTAAGGTAGTTCTGTAGCTGAGGTTCACAACACATATGTGAGCTGGCAAGAGTTCACATCATGGGAATTGCATTGTTTGCCACATGTGTAAAGCCTGGTAGCATCTACACACAGCACCAGCAGTGCACAGCAGTTTAGTGTTTCCAAGCCAAAAACAGTTGTAAAACAGCAGAAAGGTTGTATGGGGAGGTAGAGTCAAATTTAATACACTTTAATTTCATTGCAGGAAGGAAAGAGGTGGATCCAACCTCTTCACTCTAAGGATGTATTACGGAGACTTTACTTACATGATCATAAAGAACAATAATTTTTACTGTATCTCTAAAAACCAATCTATTATTTCTTCTCTAGAGCTCATACTGTGATGTGGCTCCACCGCTGGTTCCAAGGGAAAAGGTTCATGTATGGACTTACAAACTGTATTTCTTCACCACCTTGATCCACCCTGCTATTCTTTCCCCTGGATATGAGCCAGGCTTCTCCTTTCTTATTTCTGAGTCATGCCAGTTTTGCTAACCTACACTTGGATTACTTCCCTCCACTTTCACAGATCAGAAGCAATTCAGCACTTGTCCACCTGGCAATGCACCAAAATACCTGTTCCTGGCAGGCAGACAAGTCATGCTGGTTCAGCACTTCCATTTGCTCATTTGCCACCTGCTTTTTCATCAGGAGAACAAGATTGCTCTTCTGTCCTGTCCACAGGCCATGACCTCTGTGTGCCTCTGTTTATCACAGCAGGACATTTCTCCAGAGAACCAGTTTCCATAGAGCTATCAACTATCTGCCAATGAACATGCAGATTTATTAGTGATGTAGATCAAGTCCTTCTAACTCTCTATATGATTAAATAGATATTCCCTGTCTTAAATTTGTCTCTCATATATTACAGTCCTGATGAAGACTGAGCCTAACCTATTGAATATGATGATATTATGGAACAGTACAGAAAAGCTGAAGAGATATTTCCATCCATAAAACAGAAAGATTGAAGAAAATGTATGGCAAATTCCAATTTTTATAAAATATGTAATAGGCTATAAGTGTTTGCATTTTTTAAGTATTAGCAATCAGGAAACTGGAGCAGGTGGACATTGTTTCCTTTAAAAATAAAGATCGATGCAGGCATATATGAACAGATCAAGTTCCAGAACCTTATAAGGTATAACACATCTTTTCTCACAAGATAAGTGGCCATCATAAGTTAATCAATATTAGCCTGTACCTAAGGGCTTGATTACCCAAAACTGGTGAGCAGCTTGCATGGCAGCCTGCACTCTGAGCTCCCTTGCTAGGTAGGGCTTTGATTTCTTCGGCTGGGAATAAGGGGAGGAGGATGCTGACCACTGACTCTATTTTGATAGAGTGGTTAACAACACATAAGGGAACAGAGTCAATTTCCATCTGCTGCCTTCAACAGCATGAATTACAAAGATATATTAATATCCACTGCGATTAATTTGTGTGTTTAATCAATTGAACTTATTTGACAGGAGTCACACACACAAATATACCCATACATATGCAAAAACATGAAGATAGATGTGATAATAATTCCATTTCAAAATCCATTTTTTAAAGTGTAGAAAACTACCATTTCTAGTGGAAAAGCATAAACTTGTTATATTAATCTTTAATTTTTCATATTTTATTTTTTAAAACCTTCTGCAAAGGGATAGGAAAAAAACCATTTCAAATTAAATGAATAATATAATTCAATTGACTAAGCATTATGTAGGTTTGTTTTTAAAAAACCCCAAAGCAACAAACAAACCGAAAAAACAGCTAAGAGTGTTTCTTTTCTGAAGAAAAATCCTTTTGTAGAATCAAGGAAAATAAACTGGAACCAAAACTATATAATTCAAGGGGAAGTGCAAACCTCACAGGTTTGGAAGTGCACCTAAAATAAACAGTAGGCTCTGCTGTACAGAATAAAGCAACAGAAAATGTTGGTGAGTACCAAATGAGAAGTGCATGAGTACATAATACTACACAATTTTGAAGCACTGACATCCAGTGTGCAGGTTTGCAAACAAAGCTAAAATACATTGTCTACTGGTGTTATATTAACTAGATCATTCTAGGCACTGCCAGATTGGGTGACTGAGATCTGAACAATCTGTCCAGGAAAAATTTAAGAAAAAAATGTATCTTTTACTTGTTTAGGTAAAGCTAATTTACATTTTTTTAAATTTACTCCATTACAAAATTGCCAGCAACTCTAAAAGCCAAGAAAAGGCAAATGGAAGTAAAATTGAGGTCTCACAGACTCATTAATTATCCTTGGTAATCATTTCCTACTTCCCTTCACACAAAGGACTCTGAAGATTACTGTCATAACTGCATTACAGTTTTGTAGCTGACACCATGGCATTACAAGCCACTGCTTTTTAATTCAACAATAGCAAAAAATGTGGTCATGCAGTCCAAAAATAAAGCCTTTTCACCTGAGAGGACATCTGTACTGTTTGTCTAAGGCAGCATGTATTAAATGGCACAAGGAAGCCCTGTTTAATAGTATTTGAAGTATACAGGAAATTTTTTTAAATCCCAAAGATAAATGAGATTCTCTCCCCCCGTGTTTTTTGTGTCTCTGAATTTTATCTCTATGGTAGCAATATGTCCTTTATGCCAGGTGTCCTCGGTAGTTTGGAGCTTGGATTTTTCTTCCGTGAGCCAGCAGTGCTTAGTTACCAGATCTAAGGTAACTACACTGAGGAGGAACACTTGGGAACAAATGCCAGTCTTGTCTGTTTTATGAAAGTGAATAGCTGATGCACTTCTCCCATCTGCAGAAGTACCACTTGATTTCTTAGCCTGGTCTCTGCTTGATGCATGTACTTTCCCTTACCCTACTCATTCCTCTTTCATTACTTCCCTCTGTCTCCTTGATTCTGTCACTCACACATAATTTATCTAGATATGCCATTAAAAAAAAATCTGATTGTGGAAATGGACTTGGGGCCTCCACTTCATAGCCAAGTTAAATTCTTATTCACTTTACTGCTTCAACTTAGTTTATCAAAATATACACCCCCAATTAATTCTCTTGATGAGGCTAATAGTTGGGTTTTATCAGATGCCAGCTGGTATTGGGCTGTTTAAATCAGTTGGAAAAACTGCTGTATTGTGGAATCTGGTGGTGTTTGCAATTGGAATGACAAGTAAAATACACAGTGTAACAAAAAATTCAGAATATTCCTTCTCTTGTCCCCAGGGGAACTTTTGAATTCTGATTTCAGAAAACAGGCAGAGATTCACACCTACTAGATAGTTTATGAGTCCCCAAGGATGACAGTGAATCCAGAAGTGTTACTCTATTTTATAACCTTTGAAAAAACTTACCTTTTCCCATTAGCATCCTTCCCTTCCCCCTTCCACCTATGAGCAAGGGGAAATACAGCAATTTAAATATACTTTGAAAGAAATTTCTGAGGCCAAGAATTCTTAAAAAATGAAGAATTTTTTTTTTTCCTATGAAGAAAGCATTCCTACTTGCAAAGCTGTCATCAAAAATATCTGGTAAAAAAGAATAATGATGAATGAACATCAAGTTCAATTATTCTGAATTTATTTTCCAGACTCGAATATGCATTGATCTAGAATGGCTCAGACAATAATAATTGTAACATAGTAGAGAGGGGGACTTGCAATTCACAATTATTACATTTTCCTTAATAAGTATACTTGATATTATCATGATAAAGTGGTACAATTCTTCAACTTATAATTACCTCAATGTTATTTGCCACAGATGTCCTACCAAACGTGGAAGATCTGAGATATTTCAAGGTTTTCATTCCATCCCTGGAATTTTTTTAAGAATTAAGAGTTGTTTTATATCTAGGTGCTTCAATCATATACTCATGGAAACAGGGCAACATTTATTGAATTAGACCTATGGTCACACTCTGTGTACCATGGCTGGGAAGTTTCACGTGAGCAAAGGCACAACTGGAATGTCACAATCAGCTCACTTGAGTGTGACTAGTAGGTAAAGTGAAAGTAATATACAGCTCCAAGCTAAACTATGTGAGCAACATTTACATTTTTCTGGCTTAACTTTTATCCTAATATATTTATATCTATATATATATATAATATATTTAATATATATAATATATTTATATATATAGTATTTATCCTAATATATTTATAATATTTTACAAAGAGCAAGGATAAAGACAGAAGAGAAAAATACCTGACTTCTTATTAGTTTATTCAGATTTGTTCACTTCAGCTTTTTAGTCTCTGCTGTTTTATGTGGTGTGGTTTCCTCACGCAGCAATGATTACACATTGATTGCTTTGCTCTTGGTAGAAGAGCCTGCCCAGGCTGTTACACAGAACTATCACACACTTGAGCTGGCTCCAAGACCTGTGAGGAAATGCAATGATGTGATGATTTCATACCAATACCCTGGGCAAATTAGGGAAAACTACTCTGAAACGGGTTTGAGTATGCATCTGCCAAAAACAGGCAGTAAATTGGCAATCAGCTCTTCAGGCTCTTCTTTCCAACATTTGTGTGGTTCTACAAATAAATAATTTATACAGGTTAGGAATTTTGGGCATTGACATTTTGGAATTTTGGAATTTTCCCCTGTTCTTTCTACATGGAAAAAACTATAGTAATCATCTCTGAGTTTCTGAGACAAGTAGAACCCAAGAGCAACATATTCCCTGTTCTAAAACAATTTCAAACAAGTTGGGTTTTCAAAATATTTTGTTTCTTGTTCCATTAAGCATTCCCTTTATAAACTCAGAATGGATCAAGGACAGCCCACTTAAATAAATAAATTATTGTTAAAATATGTTGAGAGACACTGTCTCCTGCACATCAAAAATTACTTTTGATACTTTAGATAAAAGAACTAGTATAAGTCTGCAAACAAGTAGGTATAAGAATACTCAAGGTAGATTTTAGGGACAAACTTTAAATATCAAAGTTATTCCAATAAGCAAGGATATAATATTTTTCATAAATAATTTATTCAATTAATTCAGCCTATTAGAACTATTTGGTGGAGGGGTTGTTTTGTTTTTAGGGTTTTGGGTTTGGTTTGGATTGGATTTTTTTTTTTTTAAATAGGCACTGATTTGGTGTTCTTGATGGACAATCACAGGCACATAGCCAGTGGACAAGATGTGTTATTGTTTCAAGACTGAAAATATTTAAGAGCAATTTTGGCTATTTAAGTCAGTATTTTGAATAATGCAATGAAGGAAAACCAAATTGATTTAGATTACATCTTAACTTAGATCTAGCTTGTCAAAATATGACACCTAGGATAATGAAATGAAAACTCAATAAAATAACAATAATTTTGAAAGTCCAAATCCAAAGCAAAACAGCAACTCTAGGGAATGATTAAGAATTAATGAGGTGCAAAATACTTTCTGTCTTAATTATTTCAGCTTGGCAAAGAAAACAAAAACACTAATCATAACATATACAGATTTGGTATGGATTTGAAATTTTTTCCTCTATTCACAGGAGGTATGATGCAAACTCACACTTGTAACTCCACTCCCAGGTGCCTAGTTTGTAATGCTCAGAGTGTCATGGTAGCACTCCTTAAACAGATCTGAGCTAAAAAACTGCACTTTTCCACAAAAACCCAAACACCGTTTATACATTTCTTTCAAGTTCCTTCATGATGAAATAATCTGCTTTTGCTTTTCCAGCAGCTATCTACATATACAAAATTATTAATATCTATGAGGAAATTGCTGTCTGGGGTCTAAGAATGGCAACTTTACTAAGGTAGTTGAACTTCTGCTACCTTACAAACCTTGGTGCTCCCAGCATTGTCCTAGGGACTCCTCTGTGTTAGGGGGTGACTCCAGTACTTGGTACAACGAATGCTGCATTCTGGGTGAGTTCAGAAGTAAGAAAATATGGGGGGGAATGAGTGCTGTGGCTCTTGGCAAAAATTTTGTGGCTCAGTTTGTTTAAATGAGTGAATCTCTTTTAAGGATAAAATTAACAGTAACACTCCCAAATCCAGAATACATTTTCAAAACACTTCTTGAGCAATTCCTGTTAAATATGCAATTGGATAAATATCTCATCATTTTTATAAAATAAATAAATCCCCCATCCTCTTTGAATACACTGGCATTTGTGTTGACTCTAATTTATATGAGTTTAATTAACATTTGCTGAAATAAATAAACTTTCTGGTTTTACTGCTGTCAAAAGCACTAGAGAAATGTATTGCACATCAAATACTCTTTCTGTTCAGATTTTACCTGAGCTAAACTATCACTCCATTCTTGAGATTTTAATTGTACAGCTCCAAATGTAGCAGCTCTGAACGTGGCAAAAATGCTTGACTGAATGTTTACAGTCAGCCCACAGGGAGTAATACTTTTAGCAAGTCAAATTTAGAACTGGGCTGTAATTAACTGCTGTTCACTGTCTCTTCACATTTCACTTGATGTGGAAACAATATGGAAAACAGTAACGTATCTCCTAGAATATGTTGTAAGGACTACATTGAAAATGAAGCTTATGGATACCATACAACATATGAGGATTTAATAAGGTTTCTGTCTAAGCACAGAAGAATTTTAGAGCTGCTAGAATCCATTCCACAGTTTTTAGAGGAAATCAATGCTTATCAATAGGTTGCCAAAGTAATACTCTAATACCATAAATGAAGAAATTATAGAAGGAACAGTTTTGATTCCTGAGAGCTGTGATTTTTATTATGAATGCCATGTCTTTACAATTAAAAAGATAGCTTAGACTGACTGCAGAGATTTTCAAGAGGTTTAAGAGTTAACTAACCATAAATCAGAGTTGAATCCACATTGATTTCCCCATCTTTGGTGGCAAAAGCATTCCACTACAGATGAGAATACAAACTCACAGCAAGACAGCAACATTTAGACTGAAGAATTCAAGTAAATTTATTTCTATAAACTGAGATTCTAGTCTGCTTTTGTTCTGTTCTTATTTTATCTATCTATATATTTATAAACATATGGTACTTTTGAAGAAATTTATTCCTGAACAAGGGTACTCCCAGCATCAGTGTCCCTTTCTTCAGTTTTTATTTTATCCAGCCATTTGACTATTAATTTTCAAATAAAAACTCTGTGGTTACATATGTTCAGCAGAAGTTACTAGCGATTTTGTTGTTAGCACAGTATTATTTACTGATATTTTCAAAGAAAAGTTTCTTTTTTTCCTCTCACAGTTCAAAGAGACTTGCTAGTTCTTTATTCATCTGCAGAGTATCCTGTTACTGTAGAACCAGGGAATAATAAGATGTCTGAATTTTGGTGGAGAAGGAATGGTTTGCAATAGTGTGCAATCAAAAGCACTTACGTATGTTTAAAAAACAAAAAAATTGCTAAGGTAACTTTTTCTCTTCCCGAAAGATTCTCCCTTCTGTATCCTGAGAGATTCACTAAATACTTTATTGTAATAATTTTGCCTGTTTTTCTTGTATTGTTTCTCCCATCCTACTCAAAAAATCCAGCTGAAGTCCATGGAACTATTTTAAACTGAGGAACAAAGTATACAATCTCTAACGAAGACTCATCCTATATTTATATAATATATCCTATATTGTTCCATAAACTATAAATGTTGGTAATGCTCATGTTTAAAGAAACACTCAATGGGCTTTGGTGTATCTTAAATTGAATGCCTTGTATGTTAATTTCTGCATGTGCCCTCTACATTTGGACAGCATTTTGCCAAGGACAAAACTGAGGACAGCAGAGGGAGAAGTTAGATATAGTATAATTAAAGGCAGGGTACTAAGTGTGTCATAAATGAGATTTTCTTTGCATGAACTGTATGTTATTTCACATTCAGGTCTGGCTATAGCTTTGAAATTGCTTCTAAAGAATACTTGACATCAGACTTGGTGTCTTCTCAAACACTTATTAAGACCAGCCAAAGAAAAGTTTTCCGCTCTGCCATTAAGTTTTGCACTGCAATTTATCCCAAAACACACATCTAACAATTAATCTAATATGGTCCTCAAACCAAAGGAGCATATTTTGTTGTCCATCAGTTTATAAACAGGCTGTATAATGCCCAATCAACACTTTCTGTTTCTCTAAGATTTGACTTCAGCCAACAATATTTAAGCTTATTTTAGTGACAGAGTTATTAAGAGATATTTTCTATTGCCTGAAAAAACAAAACACTGAAACACAAAACTTGTATATCTGTTATAACTTTGGTATTCTTATTTAACAATAGCCCAGTTTGCTAATCTGTCCAATAACTCAGAATAATAGAATATGCAGACTTGGGAAGGATCCATCAGAATCATCAAGTCCAATGTCAAGTCCTGCACAGGACACCTCAAGAATGTCAAAAGATACCAAACTCCAACCTGTCTTTCAAGCATCTTTATTCTCTAGTCATTTTTAGGAAATCAATGTATTCTTTTCTCAAGAAATCAAAGTTAGTTTCCTTTTTATAAAATGTAGAGGAGAATAGGAATTATGGACTTTATACTGAATGACTCCCTGAAGTGTGGTGGTTTAAAAAACGAACCGAACACATTTATTGCAGACGCACTTCGTAAAAAAAGTCCAAAGAGGCAACCTTGTGTGTCTAGATACGAGGTTTCACAAAATTCATTCTGGTTCTTCAAAGTAGAGTTCAGGCTATTCCATTTTTTTTTCCCAAGATCCTAGAGCATTGGAAAAATGAGATTAGGATTCAGCATGTTTCAACTTTAATGCAAGATGCAAATAGATTTAATCAATATTTAAAAACTAAATTAAAAATGCAGACTTTCATACATTTCTCCCAAGAGGCAATTTCATTTGTTTTAAGCACCAAATTTCCTGCTCCTGTATCTGTAATCCACTAGCATAGTATCAACTCCTTGGTGCAATAAATGTATTTTAAAAATCTTTAGGAAAGACAAAACTGATAAAAAACAGTGACATTTCCCAGATTACATTCTGAAGCTTTTTATTTGCCTTTATCTCAGATAACATCCCCCACACTAATTTCCTCTTTCAGTCTCTAATGTGACTTTCTGTGCCATATCCTGAAAGTTTGTCTTCCCAACTTCTACAGATCCTGTTACACCTAAAATGTCTATATTTTTCTGGTCATTGTTCCTCAAGATCTCTTAGCAGTGCACTTGTTAGGTTAACTTTGTTTGGGTTTGGTGAAGACCACTTAAGTCACAGATAATATGACTCAAAATGAATAATATCACATTTCTTTTCCCGATTACTACTTTGATGACATCAGCCTTTTCATTGCTGGTATCCCCATTGTTTTCACTTGCAGAACTCTCATATCCAAACCCTGAAGCTTCTCCACTGCCTACGTCTCCAGCTGTGCTCTCTGTTGTCATCCTCACTACTAATATTCAACTTGATTTCCTATTTTCCATAATACAGTCTGTCTCAATGCTTCCAGCTCAGCTCCACTTGAAGCTCAGCTCTTTATGGCTGCTCTCTCAGTTATCCACTCAAATCTCCCTTATCCATGCTTTTTCCTCTTTCAAAGCTTTCTTTCAAAGCCACATCTCTACTTTCATCTCCTCCAACACTCCTTAGCTCTGGCCAATCCATTCTCTTCACCCCCTTTCATGTGTAATTCTTGCTTTGTGCCACTGAACTTTTTGGAACAAACTCAATTATTTATCTAGTTCTCTCCCTCGCCTTCATCTATGGTATAAAAAAATCACCATTACTAGACATACAGCCTGTTCGTGTCAGTATGAGCACATCAAATCTTTGACATCTCTCATCTTACTCACAACATGCAGTTGATGTCTGTGGTGGCTGGAGGCTGCTTGGAGCACAGTGATTATGAAATTATAGAGTTCTCAATATTTGGTGAAATCAGGAGGAACATCAATAAGACTCTTACATTGGACTTGCAGAGGGCAGACTTTGGCCTGTTTAGGTGATTTATTCAGAGAGTTCCTTGGGAAGCAACCCTTAAAAAAAAAGGAAAGGTGGGCATGCTTCAAAACAGAGATCTAGAGGGCACAGGAACAGAGGGTCCCTGTGTGCCAAAAGGTGAGTCAACAACACAAACATCCAGCCTGCATGGGCAATGAGGTTTTGAAGGAATTTAGGAATAAAAAGAGGATGCATCGTCTTTGGAAGGAGGCTCAGGTGTTTCAGGATATATTTAAGGGTGTTGCTAGGCCATGTAAGAAAAAAATTAGAGAGGTCAAAGCTCAGTTTGAACTTAATTTGGCTACTTTTGTAAAGGATAATAAAAAATATTTTTTACAAATATATTAACAGCAAAAGATGAACCTTTGTTCTCTACTGGATATGGGAGGGAGCTTAGTAACTGCAGATGATGAGAAGGAGGAAGTGTTTAATGCCTTCTTTGCCTCAGTCTTTAGTGGGAAGATGGCTTGTCCTCAGGACAACTGTCCTCCTGGGTTGGTAGATGGTGTCAGGGAGCAGAATGGTGCCCCTGTAATCCAGGAGGAGGCAGTCAGAGAACTGCTGAGCTGCTTGGATGTTCATAAATCTGTGGGACCTGATGGGATCCATCCCAGGAGGAAGCTGGCAGATGAGCTTGAGAAGCCACTCTCCATCATTTACTAACAGTCCTGGCTCACTAGTGAGGTTCCAGATAACTGGAATCTGGCCAATGTGACACTCATTCACAAAAAGGGTGGGAAGGAGGATGCTGGTAATTACAGGCCAGTTAGCCTGACCTCAGTAGTCGGTAAGGTTATGGAACAGTTTATACTGAATGTCACCACGCAGCACTTACAGGATGGTCAGGGTATCAGACCCAGCCAGCACGGGTTTAGGAGGGGTAGGTCATGTTTGACCAATCTGCTCTCCTTTTATGACCAGGTGACCCAGCTGGTGGATGCAGGAAGGGCTGTGGATGTTGTGTACCTGGAATTCAGCAAGGTCTTTGACAGTGTCTCCCGCAGCACACTAAAATCTAATTCTCCACACAAATTTACTCTTAGGGACCAAAAAATGCTTTGGGTTTACCAAACTCATTGAACACGTGATACTTGCTAGATTTCTTTACATTTCAGCAAGCATCATGCTATGTGCTAATACCAAAAGTTGTCCTAAGGTCTTAGTTCAGATCTCAGGGTGCTGATTGCCATTCAAACTAAAAGAAATCTATCCGTATATACGTAATATCCCCCACCTTTGAAGCATTCCTGTGTAATAGACAAGTGACTTTTCATCAATATTTTAAAAATCTTTCTATTCCCAAATTTGGTAATATTAAAATTTTAACTAAGGTTAGTAGAATATTAATTTAAGAATAATTAGGTGTCCAAACACCTAAAACGTTTCATCAGAGCAGGTGGGAATTATGTGAGAAAAAGGGTTTACTTAAAGTAGAATTCCTCTGATTTAAGTCAGTCTTATTAAGAATCTGGGGAAAACTTCAGTAGACTTCTTCAAGTAAAGATTTAATTGAGCTTTCTAGATCTATTAGATATAACAAGACATTACTGGTGTAGTATGAATATTTAGCTTAAGGCACCCATTGGGATATCTTTTAATTTGATCATTAATCCTAATTGCACAAGCCACTAACTATAATGGTAAAATAAATAGGAGAGGGGGAAAGGACACATTTTGGGGTGTGTTAGGGATACAGAGTTGCATTGTAAAAGTGAAATTGGAGCATTAATAAATGTCTTTGGAGAGAGAAAGTGAAAATGTTTTCTAAGTCTTGAGTGATGTCCCAAACACTGTGAATAAAAGCAAATAAAGGTCATGCCAAATGACAAATGATTTTTTTCAGCTTCTAAAGAATTTATTTCAGCTCTAATTGTGTATTATCAACGATCCAGTAGAAGACACTGTAACATTTCCTCTTAGTATTTTGAGGCAATGAGTCTAGTTCTAATTTCTTACCAGTTCTGCAGCAGAACAATTTCTTACTTTGTCTCTTACCCAGACAACAATGGTGCAACTGAATGACACTACAGTATTTGAAAGTAAGTAATGTTCAAAAAAAGGGAGTTTAGAGTAAAAATAGGAGGAGGAGTTGAAAAATAGTCATATCTGTACCATACTGATGATATTTTTGACAATGCATAGTAATACTTCCAGGATTTTCTTTTTCATTTGTATAGTGCATTGTCAGTGGAGAAGACAGAATATTTGTTTCTTCGAACATCAGAGAAAAACTTACGTTTTCTGTAAAATTGCTTAGTTAAGGTCACTGAGAATAAATATACTCTGCGTATTTTCCACTCAAAATTATAATTAATTTTCTGTAGTTATTAATATGTACTTATGAAAAAAATACTGCAGTTTATTATACTGGTTTTAGCTGTGATAGGGTCAACTTTCTTCACAGCAGCTTGCATGTTGATATGTTTTGGACCTGTGATGAAAACACAGGTCCAAAACACATTGGTTAGAGAAGGGAATTTTAGCTGTTGCTGAGCACTGCTTACACAGAATCAGGGCATTTTCTGTCTCTTATGCTCCCCAGACAGAAAATTTGGGAAGGGGCACAGCTGGGACAGCTGACCCCAACTGACCAAAGGTTTATCCCAGACCACACAGCCTCATGATCAGCACATAGAGGTGGGAAAGGAGAAGAAACACCTTTGGAGTGAGGACATTTATGTTCCCAAGTCACCATTTCACTCAACAGAGTCTTATTTTCCTGGGGATCACAGAGCATTTGCTTGCCCATAGGGAAAAGTGAATTAATTTCCATTTCTCTTTGCTTGCATTGGCAGTTTTGCTTTGCTTATACTATCCTTATATCAACCCTTGGGACTTCTCACTTTTGCCCTTTCAATTTTGTCCCCCATCTCACCAGGGGAAGTGAGCAAATGGCTGTGTGAGGCTGAGCTCCCTTCTGAGGCTAAACCTTAATAAATTGTAATTTGTGACAATGAAACTTGGTTCTGCAAGGATTTTTCTTTTAAAATGAGAAATTCTTTGTTCTTCCAAATGTGAAATTTTGAATCAGACATAATCAAAATATTTGGTTTTAAAAGTAAAATTTAAAATATCAATCTCAACCTTTAGCACATTGAAAAATAGTTGACTAATGTAGAAATTAAAACACAGAAGCTCAAAGAAAATATGTGGCAGCCTCAGAGACTGGTTGGATGGTGGGTGGTCAGGGCTTTGAGAAAATTAAGAAATGGATGCTTACTGACCATTTCAAGGTTTTTCAAGTGTGGCTATTTTGATGTCTAATCCAAGATTTTTCTTTACTCCAGTGTATGAAAATTCAGTGCTTGAAGACAGTCCACGTAGAATCGTCTGCACCGCGTCTCAATCTGACAAAAGCTGAATCTTTGTAAGTCACTTTTAAACTCTTTCAACAAGAAAAGAGGCACAAGTACACAGAAGATGTTGTTTTTAGTGGAACCTGTCTGGGAGCTTCATCTTGTTTGTGCCATCATAGACCTCAGCTCCTGGTTAGAATCCATATGCATGAGGCATGCTTGAAACTCATGGCATAAGCCAATGGGTGAAGGTCACTATTCTATAAAATTATTTGGGAGGAAGGGAAGTGTATTTTTTTTATTTGGATCACAAGTGTAAGACCTGGCTATTTGAAATTAACTACTCCATCTTTTGTGTGAATTGTTGAAGAGCCATTCTGGGCTTGATGTGGAATTAAGAATGACCTCTATTATGAAAGAGGAAAATGAGAAAACTTTATAGTAACAGTGAAAGAAGAACCTCATATACCTTGGGTATGCCAGTGTTCACACTGGATAAAGAAATAGGCAGTTTGTTCATGATTTCAGGGTAATTCACATTCAGCTTATCACCTACTCATCTTAAAAGCATTAAGAATTGAAAGTCTCTGCAACAGGATGGAAAATTGCACTAACCCCAGAAAGCGAGATTTGCAACTCTGAGGAAGATAAGAAAATTCAGATAGCTCCAATTCTACTTCAACAGGCACCCATATTCATACAAGTAGAGTATATTCACTATGATTTAGGTATCAGTCCTCAGCTCTTAATCTGTGACTGCTCAGCATCGTCTACTTCAAGGCAAAGATGGCAAATTAAGACCTTTCTATTGCTGATCTTTACTTCCTGTATGTCCACATTTTGTAGGTAAATTTGTATTAAAATTCACATTGCATGACACCTATTAATTCCTCAGCTGTTAAAATAATAATAATAATTTTGAAAAATTATCACCTCTTTCCTCAAGAGACTTTTAGTTTAGAAAAGTTTAGTTTATTCACTAGCATGTATAAAACCACAACCTTACACAAGTGCTACAAGAGTGAGATAAGTTCAGGGTACAAAAAGTAGGTTAATTAAAATACCCTTATTTATGCCTGCATTGCTCTTGTTTCATTCACTGAAAGCTAATTTATCCAACAGATGGGCAAATGTCTGCAGGTCATAAACCTAATGGCATTCTAGTAAAATTCAACATAAGGTTCTTATTTCTTGAAGCATAAAGTAACTTGATACAAACAAAAATACACAGCAAAAATCCCTTAGTTATTTCACAGTTTCATATTCCACACCTAAAAGAACAACTCAATACCTTAAGATTTGCTTTCTTAGAGGATCATCTCTCTATTTTATGGAATGCTTCTGTCTGAGTGTTTGTCTCCACTCCTCCTTTTTTTCTGCATTTGATTTCTTACACACTTATTTTATAAAATGGAGGCTAATTCAGAATTTGAAGGAAAAGCTGGCTTTCCAGCTGAAAAAAATGAGTTGACACTTAGCAAATTCAGGTTGGATCTATCACAGATATAAGAAATCTTATAAGGTTTCAGAAATGAAGTCTCAGGAACAAACATATATGCAACTAAAACTTTTCTGAACACTCGTGCTCACTGTTTATTTTATTTTGCCATGATTCAAATCTCAGGCAGTTCATTTTCCAAGACCACACTGAGAAAGGAGTCTTCCTTTTCATATGGGCAATCAACCTTTCAGGAAATAATTTATTTTCTTATGGCAAACCTTCGTATAATCTATTTCTGCCAGCATTTTCCAAATTAAATAGGTTTGATAAGAGAGTCTGGGAAATGTTGAAAAATTCACATAGGTAGCCCTTGATTTTTTTCTTAAACTTCCTTTTTCTCCCCTGAATGTAGTGGGGGGGATTTATATTTTTTTTTTTGTATGTATCTTTTGAAAAAGAATATTATAGAAATTTTATATTTGGAGAACATTGCCACTATATTTGGAGGATATTATATAAAGAACACCTGAGGAACATTTAGATTTTTTTAAAAATTAAAATATTATTTTGGCCTTGCATTAAAGAAGCTAAGGAAAAAATTTCTTTTAATTACTCATCCTAATGTCTCTTTTAGAGTGCAAAATATATTTTATGCCTCTGTATTTCTCTACATATTTCTCTACTTAGGTTGAATTCTTTCTTTTCCCCCTCAAAAACCGGTGAATTTGTCAAGTGCAGTTTTCCTGGAGTCGCAGCAAAGATCATAGGATTTGGAAACGAAAGAAAGATTCCTTCATCTCCACTTGAAAAAAGCAAATAGTCTCTCAGGGACAGTACCAGGACAAACTGGAAAAAATAACAAGTGCTAGCCTGAACGTGGCTGGGGAACAGAGAAAAAAGGATCTTTTTAATGAGAAAAACCTGGCTGAGAGGAGCTGAGTTACGGAAGCCAGAAAAACGCTTCCAGTGAGAGCCAGAGACCCCATTCTGGTGTGTCACACGCTGACAGCCTTTGTGAGATGTTTGCTAGAATGGAGTCACATACTGACAGACTGTGAACACGGCTGTGCACGCTGGATGCTGCCCCATGTGTTGTATAGCTCCATACGTGGGTGCTTGAGATCTGAAAGCTCTCCAGTCTATCTCTGCATTAGTTTTCTGCATGACAATAAAATCCTGCTTTGGTGGCATCAGAAATTATTATATTAGTTTGTATTATGTGGGGTTTGATGTGCTTAGTCTATGAGTTCATGTATTTCTGATTCATGTAAGGATTTCCTCTTTTCCTGCAGACACAGTGCACTTTTCCAGTGCTTGTGCCAGAGAGATCAAAGGGAATGCTGACCAGTTATGGGCTTCCTACATCGACTGTGCTTGTTAAACCTATGCTTTAAAGTGGGAGCTAATAAGGCTGATGTTATTAAAGCTTTAGCAAAGTAATATGTCATCACTGAGAGCAAAATCTGGCCTTAGAAATGCGCTTTATGTTCATACATTCACAGAATCACAGAATGATTAAAGTAAGAAGGGACTGATAGCAAGGTCATCTGGCCCAACCTCCCTGTTTGAGAAGGGCTATCCCAGAGCACATGGCACAGGATTGTGCCCATATGTTTTTTGAATTCCAGTGAGGGAGGTTCTGCAACCTCTCTGGACAACCTGTTCCAGTACTCCATTACCTGCGCATAAAAGAAATTCTTCCTCATGTTCAGGTGGAAGTTCTTTTCCAGTTTCTGCCTCTTGTCCTCTTGCTTAGCACCACCAAGAACAGCCTGGCTCCATCCTCTTGGCATCCTCTGATACTGACAGATATTGATTAGGTCTCCCCTCAGATTTCTCTTCTTGAGACTGAACAGGCCCAGCTCCCTCAGCCTTTCCTTGAAGGAGAGGTGCTCCGGTCCCTTCATCACTGTTGCCCTGCACTGGACCTGCTCCAGCATCTCCGTGTTTCTCTTGTCCTGAGGAGTCCAGAGCTGGACACAGCACTCCAGACAGGCTCATGTCACCAGGGCTGAGTGGAGGGGCAGGATCCCCTCCCTGACCT
>JAWWMU010000001.1:102161644-102195706 GCA_035048155.1 Cinnycerthia olivascens | reverse complement strand
TCGGGGGTATCAGCCCCTCCTGCCAGCTCTGTGCCATCAGTGAACTCACTGAGGAGGCCTCTGCCCCTTCCTCCAGGCCACTGATGGATAAGTTAAATGATATTGGGGCCAGTATTGAACCTTGGCTGACACCACCAGTGATAGGCCTTCAACTAGACCCTGTGCCATTGATTATGATCCTCTGGGATCTGTAATTCTGCCAGTTCTCAATCCACCTCACTGCCCACTCATCCAGTCTGAAGTCTCTGAACTTAGTCTGTTGGAGGATAGCACAGGAACTTTGCTGAAGTCCAAGTAGACAGCATCCACTGCTCTCCCCTCATCTGTCCAGCCAGTTAACCTCATTAGACACCACCTCACTGAATACTCCTTTGACCCCAGTTTACCTGGCATAGAATAAGAGCATTTTTGAAAATCAGGTCCCACCATAAATTAGTATCTGCAAAAGTCCCAGTTACTGGAAACTCCAGTCAGCACGAAGCCTAACACACATTTTCCTGAGAAGGACTGTAAACACATGTAAGGTGTAAAGACTCTTTTGGGTACCTTACACTAACATATTTTTATACAGTTTTACAAATGCATGTATATTATTTCCAAAAAAGGACAAAAATATTTGAATGCTGCGTGTTCCTTGTTATTTTTTCCTTCAAAACAACAGCTGGTCTCAATGCATTAAGAATTTTATTAAAATTAAAATTAGAAGTTAAAATTACACCTTCAGGAAACTTGTTATCCAAGAAAATGATGCCAGTGTAATAATGAGAATGTAATTATGATTTCATTTATAAGAAGTGGTGTTCAATTATTGCTTCTATTAAGAACAAACTGTTAACAGCAGTCAGCACTGAGATTCTGAATATAGATTACATTTTTCAGTTGTTGAAAAATAAACAAGAGGTGGTCTCTGCACTGAACATACTCATCTGATTCAGACAGGAAGATATATCTTCCACAGATCCAGCCACTTCTTTTTTTCTTCCCCAACTGCTGTTAGTTAACAGCTGTGCTTAATTCATCAAGTTTTGTTTACTTGACTTGTTCCAGATTTTCACACATGCAGAGCCTGTAGGATTGCAGGTAGAGGAATAGAAACTAGTAGCAGAGAAATTGAAAAATAGACAGATTGAGTAATATGGGAAAAAAAATTAAATACTGGTGAAATGGCATTGAAAAACACCCTCTGATAAGGATGAAGAATGCATCAAAGCTGAACACAAAAGTTTTTTTCTTTCTTAAAAGCGAAGGAGAAGAAATGCCATGTAGGGTAACTTTAAGGTTTGCAAAAGGAAATCACAACATAGCAGGACATCAATTAATGTGACAAGAGTGAACTGGGGAACATTGGTTATGCACCTTTAAGGCCTTAATGCTATCTTCTTCAAATCCCTTTGGTTTAATTTGAAAACCAGCTGGATTTGATGGGTTTTTGCTTAAGAAGTCAGAGGCTATTTATTAATATGTTGATTTTCTGGATTCCTTTACACCCAGCTGAAGAGAGCTGAGGTAGAAAGGCAACTCAGTAAGGAAGACATATACACAGCTCTGAGCTTGAAATATTGTAGCTGGGGCTTTTTCTTTTGTTTTATCCTTCATCTTGTTTTCTTTTACAGTGAAACATTTCTGAAGTTGAAGGCACTGAGCCTGCACAATCCACACACATAACTAGAAGAAGTCTTGTTTAACACAAATGTAAGACTGCCTGTGATTAGAGAATTAGGAATATCATAGAAACATAAGGGCACTTTTTTTTTCTAAGATAGGTGAGAAAAGTTATGAAAGATATCACTTGTACATATGTGTATCAGCAAGTCATCAAGTGTTAGAAAGAAAAGTTTACCTTGAACAAAAGAAATATCATATATAAATGCATCCTTTAGAAAAGTAAATTGGAAAAGGCCACCAGTTAAACTAAAGTACCAGGTAACAATAGATTCTCATAGGCAATGTGGAAGCTTTTCCTAACAAGAAGGTACTCAACATTGATACATCTCTTAAAAAATTTCATAAGGTATAGAAACTGAATTGCAGAGTAAGAATGACACTGAATCAAAATGACTCTCAGGCTCTGCTGAAATAAATTCATTGTGGAGAGGAAGACATATTTACTCCAAAATGTAAACTGGAACAGTATTGATCAAAGAGAGACTCTTACAGCTGAGGAAGTCTATTAGATTCTGGCTGCCTCTACTGCAGAATTCTCACCACTTTAGGCAGAACAGGTTGTTTATTAGTATCACCACCACTATGGAAAAAACATGGTGTGGTTTTGGGGGTTGTTTCATGCAGTGTCACACTTGGACTTGATGATCCTTGTGGGTTCCTTCCAACTCAGAATTTTCTATGATTCTATAGCTAAAATGTTTACAGGAGTGTAGAACCAGTCATCAAAAGGTAAAATCAAAGTCAATCAAGCAGTATATCAACTCCAGGTAATACAAATCACTGTGTAGTTCCTAAGGTTTAAAGTAATGGGCTTGTGAAAAGACATAAATAGAATGATACTGACAGAGATATTATAAATAATAAGCATCTAACAAATGCTGTCAAACAAAGAAATAGCCCTAGAGATGACAGTTTCTTGGGTGAGGCCTTGCACACCATCTTTAATGTACGACTCTAGTCCTTGATGCAAATATCCATCAAGCAAATTATACAAAAAGTCAAAACCATTTCCATATAAAGGAATTTTTACCATTTTCCTAAGTTTTAGAGTCCCAAAAGAATTTTTCAATGGAGGAACATCAAAGACTTTTTATTCTTCAGAACTGATCCTCTACTGAAACTAATGGTAAGGCTGATATTCCAGTTCCTTTAAAGCTGATGTGAGTTTTACAGTTGATTTTAAAGGCCAAATTCTAGCTAGGTAGTAATTGAGTGAATGGTGTTTTCCCCCTTATAAACACCTTAAAGCTACCTATACCACCACTTATTTGGCTGGATATTAGAGACTAGTCCAAGAAGGAAAGGTTCATATCTGACCTTTTCTGATTTTTCTTAAAGAAAAAATTATAAATCTGTGCTGACTTACTGTTGGTAATTCCATACAATTTCTACCACTATGCAATATATTACAATTATATAGTTCACTGTTTAAAAGATGTTCTTTTGAATGTACCAGCAAACTTGAATTTCCTTCACCCAAAAAGGTTATAATAAAGCAATGATAGAAAATCAAAAGCACTTCCTCTTCCTCCTACAAATTGGCTTCCCTTAGAGGTTTCAATAAAATAAAACTCATTTATTAACACACCTTATTGATTCTTACTCATTTCTATTTTCAGTTACTTTCGACTTTATTGCTGAGAGTAACAGGACCTTTCCTGCACATGTGAGGGGAAATATCTCAAGGCTTCTGATGTGTACATCCTAGCCTGGCTTGATCAGGCTCCACAGTAATATCTGATATTATAAAATGCTCAGACTGATGAGGTAAACAAGGTTCAGTTTGACTTTTGAACAAAATTTGGTCAGTTTCTTTTACGCCAGTGTCCTTTCTACTAATTTTCCCACCAATTTTGACTCCTACTGCCTTTACTGTCCATTTATGGCTGAGTGCATTGACTGCTGGTAAACAAATGAAGAACAATTTTTCATTGTCTAATCCTCTTTGCTCCGCTTTGTCTGTCTAATTCCCTTGCAGCCATCAGCATCCAGCCTCAGCCAGCACAGAATTACTGCGCATCCATTCCTGAAGGCCTTGTCAGTCCCATGTGGAGAGGGACAAGTTTGTTCAAGGGACAGGGATTTGTTGGGTCCCTTTCACTCTAAGCAGAGAGTCTGCAGGTTTCCCAAGGCAGAGGGAAGGATACCACTGCAGAAACTATCCATCAAGTTTTATCTGTTCGAGGGGTTCCTGAAAGTATGCACATGCAAGGTCGTGATCTCCTCTTTTTGCACTAACCAACAGGCAGACCTGATCATCAATATCTTTCACTGTTTCTGGTGATTGAATCTAGAGGAAATGCATTTCAGTTTTTCCTGTTTCATGGCCCAAAAGAACACCAATCAGCCTCAAGCTCTTTTTCCCGGTTTCTCTGCGTTCATAGATGCTAAGGCATTTTTAGATTAAATGTCTTACCACTTGTTAGAAAATAAAGGTCTTCTAAGACAATTTGAACTAAGATTAAGAGGAGCTAGACAGAAGAAGAAATTGAGAGCAAATTTTAAGACAAATTGTTGTCATTAAGCAAATCAATCAATGTCGTCTCTTTACTAACCAGTGCATATGTAGCAAATTATACTGCTCAAGTCTGTTTGCAGTTAACAATTTGACTTGGAACACTTGGAAAGTACTCAGACAATGTGCAGGAGTAGGCAGGTGGAAAAACATCAGTATTTAAAAAAAATAAATAAATATTTTTTTGTCCTGTAGACACGGTGCATTCCTGACATGCCACTGGATTAATTTGAAACATTGCTTACGTCTGTACATTTGACTATTTTCAAGCCTTAACTAACTAGGTGTTTATACATAGGGAGACATACAGTTTATAGATATTTATATTATTGTGTGTAAGGTTTTAATTTTTTGTGGGCCTTCAAAACAGTAACTCCAGCAATGGAGTTTTCTGAAGTAACTGATGTTAAATCATGCACCAGTTTATTTAAGCTGATTTTACTTAATAAAACTGTCAGAAATGAGCTAAGAGATCTGTGCCAATACATAAAGTGAGGGTCAAGTTTCTATGAGCTGCTGAGTACTCACTGCCAAAAGCTGCATGCCCTTGTGTTGGAGCAAATCCAGAGTAATTCCATTGATTTAACCGTGTAACTCCAGATTCACAGCTTGGCAGCTCCCATGTCTGTGGACACAGCACAGAGGCAACATTAGACATTCTGGGGTACAAATCTCTCCCTTTTTTCATGCCAGAAAGTTCCCTCTACAGTCTTGATCAGTGCACAGACACTTGTTTGTGTAAATTAGCTTTCCTAAGACAGGCATTGAGGCTAAATGCAGTAAAGCTACATTACTAAATGCATTTGTCTCTGTGGCCTAAGGAAAATATTTAATTTTGTTGATAACACTAGTACAGTGAACTGCTTTTAATACCAGAAACTTCCTGACAAAGATATTTTTTAATATTCCATGTAAATTCAATGCTACTTGAAATAAAAGAATATTTTTTCTACTTTGCCTTAGTTAGTAGAGCCTCATGCTACTAAGAATGTTTGTTGAGAGGAGTAGGATGTATCTTAAAATGCTGAGACAACATTCACCTCTGAGTAGCAAATAAGTGCTACTTGTGCTGTCATACCTTGATGATTTATACTTTCTGATTCCCACTCCTCTGTTTCTAGTTGAAAATCTCCCCACAACACTGGGAGTGTTGTTGAGTAATGAAAAGACTGGTATTCAAAAAACTGGGTGATCTATAAAAAAAAAAAAACAGCATAATATTTGTTTTGTTATGTCAATTGACTTTTGCAGCATCCCATCTTCCTTTTATGTCTCTGGACTACTAAATTTCTCAAAAGAAGTATGATAACTCCACTCTTTTTCTTGTGTTCCATAAGTAATTTCCCAAATTCACAGATAAAATCTCTGGAATTTTAGATGATTGCAAAAATTTTAGGTAAATGTTATGCTCCAAGTTCTTCACAAAATAGTTCAAAGTTGAGGAAGTCATTAATAATAGTAAGGAAACATGTCTGGAAGAGGGTAGCATAATAGCATTTTACCTTAGTTTTTCTATCATTGTTAGTCAAAACACAAAGGCACTTTATCCATATTAAAAGCATTAATAGCTAGAGCACTAATGTGTACGTAAATGTGTTACCTCATCAGGTCCATCTTGTTACTCTTTTTTCAGCAACAAGGATGCCAGGTCTGCACTCTTTATGCTGTTTTTCTCCAGATATTTGAGTTGATCTCCAGGCTTAAAGGACAGGTTTTCAAATTTATTTAGTCATTGAATAGCAAGCAGAGATTCATAGCAAGATTTTCTCAACAGTATCAGAGTTGATTCAAGGTTTATTTCACAATTCCAATGAGTTACAGAGATAATCTGATCACTGCCCTACAAAATTTTCCGAAAATACTTATCTGTATCTCTTTCTGATTATACAACTTAAGAGAAATTTTTGTCCAAGGTGTTTGTTTTTGAGTTGTTCGGCAATATATGAAAACTTTCAAAAAGTTCTAGGTTAAAAGTCATGACCTGAAGGATAAATCTGTAGGCACAATAAAACTCCCTACAATAAGGTTAAAAGTCTCCTGCAAGATGGAGAACATGATTTCTTAAGGTCCATCATAAGATGAGTCTAGAATGATTCCAAAAAAAAGGCCTTTTCAGTTATTTAACATAGAGGTTGTTTTGGGGTTATTTAATAGTTATTTATATACATATTTGTTAAAACAGTGGACAGTACATATTGTATAGTTCAATTCGTACCTCAAAAAAAAGATCATAACTCTTACTCAGAACTAATAAATATTGTGATACATTGGAAATTATGTTATAGAAAAATATAAGGGAAAGGAATTATTTAAATTCACTACAAAAACTATTTCTTTGTGCTATAGGCAAAGAATGAAATTAAATTACAACCAAGTGGAATATGAACCCAGTCCTTGACAACTTAATTTAGAAATTAATCATTCCAGGACTTACAGAGACAAACATTTCTAGTGTGTGAAGATTAAAATGAGAAGGATTCTTGGCTTTCAGATGCCAGATTTCAATTATCAATATAAAAAAACTATTTTAGATTGTCTGCCTGAAGTATCCCATGGACTGGACCAAATTCTCTGTAGAAACATGAACACTTCAAAGTGTCTGGTTCTTCTTGCAGCTGTAGCCTGAAGCCTGTCCATGCTTAGAGACACACACAGGCACTGTCCTGCACTAACAACAACCCCTCCTTCCCCTTCTGACAAATCTCTGCCTTGCACAGGCTGTGCTCACCCACGGTTGTGTGAATGGCCCTAACACCAGAGAAGGGCAGTTGAACACAAGAAAGAGAAGGATGAAGAAACACAGTAAGGGGGACAGAATACAGCAGGAAAAAAATAAAAATTTCTATCATTATAAGGTGTTTAAACTGTGCTAAAACCAAAACCCAAATGTCATTTTGAGTAAGAGTAAAAATTGGAAGTTTAGGAGGAGTTAAAATCCTTAATTCTTTGAGGGGCTAGTGAAGCTTGAGGGATTTCTTTTTCTTTATTTAAAATAGTTCTCCAATTATTTAGAAAACAGACAAGCAGAAAGCAAATTATTTTCAATGTTTTCCACAATTTTTATAGCTTGCTTTTTCATCTGGTTACATTAAAAATTCTTATCACACTAGTTATTTTTTCTGAAATCAATTGCACAAATGAAGAAATGTTTTAGTAAGCTGTATTAAGATTAATGACTTCTACATTTTAGTGATTGTGAATGTCTTGAAGAGTTGCAAGTAGACCCAGATTAGTATGCATGCATTTTAAAAACCTCCTTAAGTGGAGAAAATTTGTGCATTAAACCCTCATCTTTTCAGATTAATTTCTACTGTTTTGGTATTATTTCTGTTATGTTTCTGTGTACACCAAAGGATTAGCTTTATAAATGATAAACTTATTTCCTTAAGCACAAAATCATGCTCCAGTCCCCCAGGCTGCCCAGATGTACGTGCAGAACTGCTGATCATTCTGTGTGACCCGTCACTCGCTGAAAGGGGCTGTGGTTACCTTGGAAGCTTTCTCAGTTTCATTCTGCTCACCAGCAGTTGGTCAGCTAAGGCTGTCATGTACAGCCTGGTGACCCTGATTTGAGCTCTCTGATCCTATATTTAGGCTGTTGCCTGTATGTGAGGCAGCTGGCTGACAGCTAAGCTGCATTTAACACCTCCCAATCAATAATGCTGCTTATTCTGCAGCTCTAGGATGATCAGGCTGCATCATGCTTGAAATTATAAGGTTCTAAGTTCAGTCACTTTAATTTTGCCAGCATTTTCACAGCAATCTCCTAAAGAAAAAGTAAATTATGATTTATTGAAAAGGTGTAAAGACTTTTATGAAAAAAGATTAGTTTTTGAACTGGCTGAAAAAAATCAAAATTTGTTAAAAGGCATGGTTTCAATTCTTCTTAAACCAAAATAGACCTCCTTCACAGAGTTCCTTCTTTGGAAAGAAGACCAGTCTAAGGAGGAAAAGGGTAAAACTACCCAGAAATCATCAATTCCTACTCTACAGTAAAAATCAACATTGTTTCCGAGGGAACTGAGGTAAGAGAGATAAATTGGAGCAAATCAAGATGGAGTGAAGAAGAAGGAATGGCTGCCCATGGGAGTGGGAATAGCAGGAAAGTTAGTTCAAAAAGATTATCCATCCTAATCCTACCTCCAGGTAATTTTAACTACTCCAAGTGTCATCCCTGATAAATCACTGCTTTGCAGAGCCAAACATTTGTGAGCTTTTCTTTAGTTAGTCAATTTTGTGAGAACAGGCTTATTAAACATATGGCCCATTTTTTCCAATGCAAGTTGTTAGTATTTTGTCAGCTTTTCAGAGGTCAAAACTTGGAATCAGTCCTAATGACATGATGATGCCAAACTGCACTTCCTGCTGCTGTAATAGATGGATACCCAGAGGTGGGCTGGCTCCCTGAAAAATAACTTATGTACATTCACACTATGCTGCAGTCATCCCAGATCAGAAATCAGTCACTCAGTGTGGACCAGACCTTTCTGGTCTGAAGATCCAGTTTGAAACCTGTAAAGCTACTTCCTAAAATCCAGGCACTCATGATACAGCCAAGCTTGAATGCACAGAACAGGTTTAATATCCAGGCCTTGAAACTACCCTAACCTAAGCCTCGAAATTGTAACACAACAGCCCAGACCTGACTCTACCTAGCACATGCTATCAGCAAGAATGAGCTTTGGCCAACATAACAAACACTCTGCACAGATAAAGGAATTGTTTCTAAGGTACCTAAATTTTACATCGTGTGCAATTCTGAACAAAGAACAGATGTTGGAAGAATTTCATGCATAACTGAAATGTAGGCATGAAAACCAAAAATTAGAAAGATTAAGGTGTTCCATTATTGCTACAAAAGATGAGTTCCACACAGCCTGACCAGTGAAGGACAAAGATGCCTCAGAGAAAATGTAGTAGACATCTGGTTGTGGAACTGAAGACTGAATAGTCAAGCTTCATAACTTTGAAATGACTTTGGCTTCTGAGTATTTACAGACTAAAATATTGAAACTGTTGAGCTGGCTTTTTTGCCTATTTAAAAAACGTGAAAGAGAAATGAAGACAAAGAAGAGATATCAGATATCAAGAGTAAGAAGAGCAGCAAGGAAAAAGAAAATAGAAGATACCACGACTAAGGGTGTGCTACAAGATCTCAAAGACTCAGAACAAACTTTTGAAAGGTTATAAAAGAAATCTTGCGCTAGCTACTGTAAAGGCATGAGACAAAATAGAAGACACAGGTTGGCTTTGAGTAACAAAAGTTTGATTGAATTATCAGGGTGAAATAATTTTTCTAAGTGAGACTGAAGTACAATAATTACCTTATTGTAACTTACTATTACGATTTTTCAGGAAAGAGTATTATGGGTAGGTGACATGCCCTTCTTTCACTTACAAAAAGAGCTGCAAGACATCCTGGGAAGTTTCTGACAATGCTCAAATGTGGAAACAGAGAATTTACTGGAAAAGTAGTTCGGGAATATTTTATATTTCACAAAAGATGTCTTAGAAAATACCAATATTAGGAATTTCAAATGCTTCAATTTTGCAGAATGCTTTATTTTTTTTAATTCTCCATGGAATCTTCAGTACAGCATTGCATTTTAACTAGATTAACCTTAAACAACTAAATTACTCCTGTTTTAAATAAGAAATTTAATTCTCAGTCTTACTGAGAATAACATAAAAGCATTTAATAGCTACTTCAAATTTAAGCAGTAAGTCAAAAAGACACAGCATTGCACCTGGCACATGGAGTGTTACAGTCTGCATTTTAATGTTAGTGGTGCTTCTATTAAGTACGCTGTCAAGATATTTCTGTTCCTACACTTGTCCAAGAAAATCTGAAGAGCTATCTAGCTTTAAATCCATTTCCAACTGGATCTATAATTGGGACAAGATTACCGTATGGTGGATGTGAGATGATTAAGACTGTAGCAGTAATTCAGTTCTGGATCTTGTAATTATTTTCCTCTACTACACTAGTGGAAATTAATTATTTTTGTAGTTTCAATATACTCAAATGATAAGCCCAGACTGCATTATTTTATAGATTTGTTGCCATGGGATGGGACGTCAATAGATTTTCAGCAAACAAGCATATTTTATATTATAGTCCATTCTTTAAGTCTTCATGGTTTAAATACAAAGTAAAAATCTATCTTGGGAAGAGAAGACAACACAATAAAACAGTATAA
Organism: Cinnycerthia olivascens; assembly: GCA_035048155.1. Lineage (NCBI taxonomy): Eukaryota > Metazoa > Chordata > Aves > Passeriformes > Certhiidae > Cinnycerthia > Cinnycerthia olivascens. Next base: position 102,185,326 of record JAWWMU010000001.1, on the reverse strand, counting down.
GGAAAAAAAGCATCCAAAGAATATCTGTAACTTGAGAAATTTTTCAGAGCAGGGAGAGGAATTTTAAAGAAGTATGCATTCTGTAGCATACAGTCCAGCCTCTACTAAAAATAATTAAAGTAAAAAATGCCTAACAATTGCCTAACTGAATCTTAATTTTTGGAAGACAATGCATTTTGTAATGCAGATGAACTATGATACTGATGTCATCAGGAAATGGATCTTTTCTGTATCAGTGTCACTTTTGCAATTCTATTATCTCAAATTTGCCTGTATAATAAAATAATAAATGTTATTTAATTTTTTTTAATTATTTTTAACAATGTCATTATAACAAGTCCAAATTACTATCAAGCTCAAAAATTATTAACATCAATAGTTTTTCCTAGATTAGTTTTGTGCTTATTATTCTTCCTACTGTGGCATAAAAAAGAACTTGACCAGTAGGAGTAACATAAAAAGATATACTGCTTCTGAAATTTGGAAGGCACAACAGTTGCATAAGACCTTGGGTGGTTTCTTACTTCAATGTCAAACATAAAGGCAAAAATCAGGATGATCAAAAAAAAAAGAGAGAGAATTGACAGAATAAGTGTGATTGGCCAGACTATATTAGTACGTTAGGTATTACCAGAACCTTTAGACTTTATTCAGGTCAATTATTACATGTGTGTAATATGTACATATACAATGAAGAGAAGATTCAAGCAAGATTCAGAATATATATTTTGTTTAACTTTGAAAATTTAATAACTAAAAGACATCATTTATAAATAATTAATAAAGACATTTCTAAATTGCTTTGTAAAGTGTAAGGCATTTCAGCATGCAATTTGCCAAATATACCTGATATTTTCCTTTCAGATTTCTCTTTCTCTTTTTTTTTTGTTTGTCCATTCTAAGAGTAATAAAGGTTTGAGGTACCAGCCTGAATCAAAGCAAAACCTATGTATGAAATATAAAATAAAGAATAGATCTGAACATCTGTGTTACCAAGGCTTCAGCTGCTCAAAGACAAAACTAGTATATTTTTTTACCTGTTTAAACCTTGTAGTAAAACATTATTATGCTTTTCTATATTGTTACCCTAGAACTGAACTCCAGTGATTTCATCTCCCTGGAAAAAATTCACAAATCCACAGGAAGGTGTTTTGTCATTGGTAATCACTGTAATCCGCTGGAATTACTGTGGCACAGCATTGCTGGAGAGCTCCTGCTGCCAGAATGCAATTACTCCATCCCAGTGAGTCTTGCCATAGCAAATCCCCAGCCTTATAACATCTGTTTCTGTATAGTTTAGCCCTTCTGTACCTCATAGCATGCATCTGAGACCAGACTCAGAATTCAACTAAGTTTACTTTGGTTTAAGGTGTGCTGAAGTAAAACAAAACAGATACAAGTCAAGACAATTGAGATAAATACAGCCACAAAAGAGAAACTACAGTGTATGATCTAATCAATATTCAGTTTAGGAATTTAGCTTTTACTAATCCATAATATAGGTGTTGCAACAATTATTTATAAAGTGGTTTATAAAATAGTTCGCTCAAATGTACTGTCTATTTTCTGCTGTAGAGCAAGATATTTCAAGAATACAGCAAACCTTATGTTTGTCCTGGCAGTTTTTACTTGTAGGAATACATCAGCTTAGACCTGCTGACATTGATAATTTTTCAGAAACTTACTGCAGGTGAAATATTGTTGGAACCTTGAATACTTAACTGAAATAACATTGTGCTTCATTCACATTAAGGGAATGGCATAGGAAGTTATCTGATCTCTTTATCTCTCAATTCTGCTCTTGAAAATTGACATTAGCTTAGGATGATGAAAGGAGAGAAGGATACAATCCAATCTCACAGAGATACAGTTTCAGATGACCAATTCATAATATTTAATGGAATAATACATTAGAAAGACCGATAAAATATATACAGAAGTTATTGCTTGTCACTGCCCTTTGTTTTAATTTATAACAGGTTGATAAAACATACATTAACTAACAGCTGAGGGGGCATTTTGGGACAAACATTTTGACACATCTATTTTTATATGAAGTGGTTGTGGTAAGAAAAATGCAGTACATAGTACTGTGCACTGTAGTCCTTAGTCCTCTGCCGTGATAATGTATTTGTTTTAACACAAGGAGTTCTTATTTATATAGGTAGATATACCTGTCCCTAGGAAACAGACTGCATTTTTGATAAAGTGAATCCTTTGGTCATTTCCACAGAGACAGGGCATAACAAAATCACCTTGTCCTCAAACTTCTGATACTCTATCCAGGTCGGGATTTATAATAATTATGTTTTTATCTTTAACCCAACTAGCAAATACATTTCGGGAAATGTCTTCAGTCTGCATGTGAAGTCTGCCTCACTTCTGGTTGAAGGAAAAATATATTGAGAGGGAGATAGGGTTTTAGAAACAACAATCAGTACTTTATGCCTTAGATATTTGCAAGGAGAAATTTCATAACCAGCATTGTCAAAATTGTCAAAATGCTTGCTTTTCAGTCATTGTTTTATAACAGCTCAGCCTGATTACTCTCAAGTACTACTCACTTCTGTTTCTACCTGCTTAAAAACTAATGCATGCCTTTTTTGAAGCCCATGTACCAGCAGGCTCCATCCCACCTGCTCTCTATCTGGCAGTGCTCTGGAACCCCTTGCTTTCTTTACCCATCCCTACCAATGACATGCTACATTTCAGCTTGTGAATCACTTCCACTGATTTGACTCACAAAAAAATACTTTATTTTCCTTTATTCTGGGCATGAGTCAAGACAGCAGCTCAGTTTCTGCAGGAGGCCCTAAACCACCCCCTGACCACATCTGCAGCAGAGCAGTACCTCAGGTCTCTGCTCCACGGTGCTTGCCGAGCCCCAGCTCCCCTGGAGTCCCTCCCTTCCTCCCTAGGCTCTGTTGCTGCTGGTTTCTCTCCACTTCTGCTGCAGGGGGTCAGAACCCTCACTGTCCGGCACAGGTGGCAACTCTGGTTTATGACACTTCTTCTCTGCCTCTGCTGACTTTGTGCTTTTCTACCCACAGTGATACCCACAATACCCTCCTGCTTTGGCAGAACTGGGGCGTTTGAAGGTTCAGCATATTATTTTTGACATAATTTCTTTCTTCTGGGGATGAGGAAATCTGGAGGAAGCAGAAAAGGCATAGACTGTGAAGCATTGGTAGCAGCAGCAATCACAATGAGAAGTTTGTGCATGTGAGAAAACAATGGAATATTAATGTAACCAGGCCACTAGCACTTAGATACACTGGATAACAAGAGAAACTGTGTGGAGATCCTCCACAGACAATGGCTCTCATTTCCCCTCCTTCACACAGAATAGTGCTTATTGCCAGCTTACTGAATTGTAAGAATAATTTGTAAAGTCTTAGGAATTAAAGAGAAATGGACTGGGAAAGATGACAGAAGTAAGCATGCAATCACTTCAAGAAAAATATCTCTAAGATGCATCTTTATAGCCAAAGCTGTTAACTCAACCCTTTAAAGTAATTTTACTTCAGCAGTCTTAAATAACCCTCAGTGTTTAAATGACACTCTTTACAGTTAATGTTGTTTTCTTGCCTGCAGGCTATAACCATGAATCCTCCCCTAAGTACCTATCTTCATTAGCAGCAGAATGTCTTTTGCTATTCTGCATAACCCTATGGAGAATGGTGCAGAGTATGGTGCAGTTTGCTTAGACTGGGCATTCTCATACACACAGTGGAGAGGTGAAGTTGGATTCGGGCACAGTTATTGTATTAATCAAAGGAAATGCATCTTGCACTATCAGCAAAGCTCTTTATCTTGAGTGCCAGGTCAGATAACAGTGCTCCTTTCATAGTGCAACAGAGATAGCACTATATAGTACTGTGTTGATCTTCCATTCTGACTCAGCTTTCAAATTGCTTTCCTCCTGTGTTTTGCTGGGAAAGAGCAAAGCCTCAGGATTCAGCTTCAACTTGACTTTAGATATGTGCACTCCAATCTGACAGCCAAAGTTAAATAGTTGGAATTATCAGAATGTATGTGTGCCATCTCTGTTAACATGTGACCACTCTTTTAACTTTTAACTCTGGAAACTGATTGTCAACCAGATTTGACTGAAATATGGACATTTAGAGTTGCAGAAGAAGCTATGCCTGTAGGTAGAGATGCATGCTCAGAAGAAAAGCTGCAGAATAGTCCTTCAGTTTGCTACACTGAGACCACCTACAGACAAAGAGGAGGAGGCCACTTCCAAGCCGGTAGAAAACGTCAATCAGTCTTAAACAAATGCATCTGAGAGGTCAAATGGGACTTGCTATCTCATTTTAAACAGAAACACGTCTCCTGCATTTGCACAATTCACAAGAGTACTCCTGTATTACTGTATGTATTACTGTGTATTTATTAGATGCAACAATTTTACCTAGGGGAAAAGATTCAGAGTTTTTATTCTGTAAGAAAATCTGATAAAGGATGTTCCATTATAGTTTTAGGAAAATTTGGGACCTGAGATAAAAAAGCATTATGAATAGAGCAAATTGAGAATAAACCAGGAATAATAGTGTTCCACTATTCTGGCAGGGATTTCAAACAAGATTTAATTCTCAAATATGTATGCCTAAACTTTGAAACTAAAATTATACTTATCTTGCTTTATAGATGTCCTTCTAACTTGAATTAGGCTTTTCTAACCTGAATTATTCAAAAACTTTCTGATTTTCTTAATCTGAGTAATAGAAGATGTTTAAAAAACATTGTCATACGTGAATGATGACTTTTAAAATGTGCACAGAAGTTTAACTTGACCAAGTGTTGTGTTGCTAGTATGATCTTACACATTTTGTTTTAACCCACTACAGTCCGAAACACACGTTTGTAGCAAGCATTTAAAATAAAAAAGGCATGAAAATACAATTAACATATGAAATAGATACTATTGTTGTCCTTGATTTACCATTGAAAAAAGAAGACAGATATATGACCAATAGATTCTGCATTTTAAGGTATGTAATATCTTTATTAATAAATATATAAATTAAAACACTCATATACTAAACTAAAATGATCCCATTTCCATGTTTAATTGTCTTATAAAATTGGACATAAAAATGCATTAGTTGCCTTTCTCATGAGTCACTTTTGGGATCTACTAATCTTGTCAGCTTTCATGAATATGCTGCATAGATAACGATGTAAGTATTCAACAAGTTTATGCAATATGTCCGAGTAGCAATAAGAATTTTTTTTTCCGTTCTCTGTTGTTAAGATCTGTAATTGGTTGGCCTGGACAACCAACAGCAACACCAGTATTTTTTTTCATCTTTTCATGTCCTCCAATCCTCAAACTAACAGTGACTAAAGAGAGAAAGATGTTCATTCTAGGAGGGGCAGAACTGAGTTCTTTGACGATTTCATTTAAATGTCTGCAGCTACAAAATTGATAGCTGATGCAACATGGGGTTCCTGTAAAATGCCTCATTTGTTTGAAGAAGTGTGTCTTTACAGTAATAATCCATGGGCAGCAAAATGGTTCACAAAATGTCAAACACCATTCACCATAGTGAGACACAAGATGAGACTCATGTCTGCTTCATGAAAAAAACTAATAAAAGGGGGAGGGAAAGGGAGATATGCTATATTCACCTCTTCTGTGCAGTCCTAAGCACAAATTTATCTTTTTTATGGGAAGGAAAGTTTTTTTCTTTCTCACTGAGGCAGTTGGAAAAACTCAGAACACACAGTAGCCACTGGATTCTGCAGTCAGTGCTGAGGACAGACAGGTAAAAATAACTATGGTGAAACAGCATTTGTATTTCAATGCAGCTTTCTCATAATGCCTGGGATAGCTGTATTATTTATTTTTCATCACAGCCAGTCCCCAGTGTCTTGTCACACTTTGCAACAGGCAAACTTCCCTAAGTTAGAGGTAAAAATACCCTGTCAGAAACCAGCAGTGAATGGTTAAAGGGTTTTCATGTGGCTCTGCAATCCAAGACAGACCTATATTTGAACCAAAAATATGAAGATTTTACCATTAAAACTAAAAAATTAAAGAATATTAGTAGAAAATCAATTTACTGCATAGGTTTAAAAGAGGGAAAATAGGGTGACTTTAAAACTTGACAGTGGATGAAACTATGAATAAAAGGATGAACACCAGGAGTTTGAAATGTAAGATGGTGGGAACATTCATTTAGGAGACAGTATAGCTATATGTTTAAACACAGTGAAAACCTCTACTTCTTCCAGCTACGGAATGGACATGATGCCATAACTGTGGAAAGCTGCTTCAGGAATTTGGACAGCAGAAGGCAAAGATGGCCAGGGAAGTGAAAGAAATAGGAACATTTCCTGGATATCACATTGAGGAAAAAGTGAGTAAGCCCACATTACTAGGAGTTCATTGAATTACCTAATAAAAAGTTAATTTTATGTACTTAGGGTCTAAAAGGCAATGTTTAAATAACACTGGAGTTAGTAAAAAACAATATGTGGACAGTGCAAAGGTCCAAAGAATGTCTGGACAATGTCTAACCATGGACTAACAGTGTATTTGTTGCTCATAAAATAATTAGAAATCAAGAAGGACAGTAAAACAAAAAATATTAAAGATGTCACTGCCCAGAAAGTTAAGAAAACAGTTAGAAGTATGCTCTCAACAGCCTAAATTTTAAAATAGAGCTAAAAGATCACTAAAAAATGAGAACATGACTCAGATTCAATAGCCTCTCTATTGTTATTGAAGAAAATCTCAGGAAAGAAAAATGATTGCTGAATCTAGGATTCAAAAGAAGTAATAATAATATGGAAACAGAAATTATCACAAAAGATATAGTAGGAAACTCAAAGACTATAGTCCTCTTGAGTGAGGGAAGGGACAAGGTAATCTTCATTTCAGAAATCTGAAACAATTGGTGCATGAAATTGCAGTCTCAGGAACATTTATGCTTTAAAAAGACAGTGAAGTGGTCTTGGTTCTTTCAGGCTCGTTATTCTGACATCTGTAATATACAGCTCTGTGCAGGGGCGAATGCAGCCCTGACCTGAATGAAAGGCTGAACATCTGTGCAACCACAAGGCATGTGATGTGCAGAGGCAATTTCCATGCCAGCCAGTGCTAATGGAGTGAAGAAATGAAAGAAATAAAAGGAAATAGAAAGAGATGCTAGCATCTAGATTAAATGTCTTTATTTTCATAACTGTTGTTTTGTGTATGTGGTAAATGTCACAATTTAAACAACAGAATTTTACAAAATCTCAGATTAGGAAACTTGTTAAGTAAGATGGAAAAGATGAGAATCAATAAAAGTATTATGAGAGCGGGAAAGGCCTGAATAAAAGGTCAATACTCAAGAGTACTGGAAGAAAAAATATTAGCTTGAAATAAAGTTATTAATAATGTTTGTCAAGCACTGCTCTCCAATTCAGCAAATATTTGTTGATATTTTTATTAATTATCTTGGCACAGGAATCAGCAAAGTCCTAGAGAATTCGGATGGCACTGTTTGGTGCAGTGCAGACATGCATTTATTAGCCTCATTTAGATATTCCCACACTTTCAGATACCTGGAAGGAAACACATAAACAGCTGAACCTTAGCAGAGAAGAACAGTGGTAAACACTGATCTGTTCTGCAGACATGCACGCATCAGAATAGTTGGGAAGATGGTGGCACAGGGAATTTCAGTCTAGAGTTCTGGTCATATTTGCACACATTGATACCTCATTACTTCACAGTCTTTAAGAATAAGATCTCTTTTGCTCTCATACACTGCCAAATGTACAGGACCTGAAACTTCCAGTCTATCATATATGTTTGTTTCACTTTTTAAGCAAGGAGAGAGAAAGTAGCTCATTTTCTGGATCATGCCTGTTGGACAAAAAGTTTGAAGATAGTTATAATTTTAAAAAATCTTTAGAAAGCAAACAGCATTTCATGCCTTCTATAACATTTTATCAATAAAGGTCATCATATTCCAGTTTTTCCAGAGTATTTTAACATTGACCTTTGAGAACATTCATGGATTACGTAACAGTCACTAATCACAGATTTCCAGTTTTGATTTTCCTGAAAATCCTATTACATGGAAGGCTCAATCTAAATGATAGAACTTATTTTCTACTTGGATTAAATAAACTTCTTAATAATATTTTGTTTTAGCACATAGCCATCTTTAATTTGTGATTCCAGAAAAATATGTCAATTATTACAATTTGAAATTCCAAAGAATATTTCAAAATTGCTTTTCTGATGCATGGAAACCATCTAATTTAGTCCCTACAATCTCTAGAGAAAACTTGGGAAACATGGGGTTTATCTTAACATTGTAATGAGATATTTGAATCTCAGGTTTCTCCCAAAATGATGAAAAGGAACTCTGTGTATTTTAATTAGCTTTTCCTCAGAAACCAAAATGCATTAATTTCAAAATACAGGTTCGAGGTACTACTCAAGTGGCCAACAGGAAATGGGAGCCAATACATCACGGACTCCAAATTAGTGGAGCAAAGAACACGAATATGCAGATACAGATACTGCAGGACACAACCCCAGGGGTACCTGAGGTCATGGATCACAGCCAGGTGAGGGGCACAGCCTGGCAGCAGTGGGTACAACATCTCTGTGATAAAAGAGATCAAATCATGTGTTAAAATGCAGAATCTGATCAAGGTGAGTGAGAGCTGGCCTTAGGACATGGGCTCTTACTGGGAACAGGGAGACAGGTACATGCAGCTGAGGCAGGGGATAGCAAGTGTTGTTTCCGAAAATCAAGGGGAAATGAAAACAAGGACATTGCTGCTGCATTCATTGAAAGACACAACTTTCAGTTTTCAGCTCCCATCCAGTTCTGTGAGGAACAGAAGCTGAGGCACAGCTAAAAGATAATGAGACTTTCATTTAAAGTCCTAGTGGTTGTATTCTCTCCTCCCTAGATATTCATCATCACTTTTCCATATTTGAAGTTGTTACTCTTACTTTCCTATTTCAGTTATTTGCTTAGAGTCACATCATATAAATCAGAAATTTTTGGTTACTTCTCCCATTCTTGCTTGGATGCTGGCCACATAGTGGAATATAATTGGATTTACCAGCAAATATATTCACACACTACTTACTCTTTCAGCATTAATCAAAGTTGCTCATATTCATTTTTTTACATTAATCTCTCACTCCTTTCTAGCCCTTTTATCTATATTTTGGTTTTTTAAATGCCTCAAGCTTTTGTTGACAATGTCCTGAAACTGAAGTGTTTTTGTAATACATATTCCATCCAAAAGTGGAATTTCGAATGCGCCTGGGGCATGTAGTCATCATGGAATTCTCGGACCATTTGGATACAAACACCTGTGAAAATCCTAATTTAGGACATTAGGAGAATGACTCGTAATTCCATTGAAAGAATCTCTTTGACATATGGATGTCTCAGTGGGTGCAACTCAGATTGATTGCACTGTATTTCTTTTCCTCTAAACAGCACTAAAAACGTAATTTCCAATTCGACTGGTTGGTTAGTTTGCTCATTTCCTGATGTTTCCTCCTGGAAGAATGAGGTCACAGTTATCCAAGCTGAAAATCACATTATTACTTCTAGTATATATATTTAACTCTTTGCTTTTTCTATATATTCTTTCACAGTCCAAAATACCCCTTCATAGAATGGCTTCAATGAATCTATTGCTACAATATTTACTGATTTCTCACTTTTACTTCAAAACTAAACACTGTAGACCCATTTATCAAATAAGACCAAAGTTTGGCTTTATGTTCAATGCAAGATTATTGCCAGCCACAGAGATCATGGTACAGATTCAAACCTACAGCTAGTGGGCACAATATGTTGATACTAATCCTGTAAGCAGTTTAGTACTCAGCAGCATATAATTTAAAATTGTTTGGTTCGTGAGCCAAATCCTGAAATCCCTCCTGAGCTGCCATTACATATTCTCAAGGCAAAATGTTACAATCTTCTGATTTTTCTTTGTGGCCAAGACTGACACCTTGTGTAAGCAGGATTCTCATGCAATGTATAGCTGCCTCTGCCCTTATGCAAACCACAGCTAAAGACTTTTAGTATAAAAAACTAATTGTTTCAGCACAGCTTGCAGTCTTTCTAAGCCCAAAAGTGGTATTTAACCCAAACATTATGCTGCTTTGGCCATAGTGCTACTTAAAATGGTTTATGTTTTGTGTTTGGCATCTTGATCACTTTTGTTACTGGGAATAGTTTCACATAGGGTCTGGAAATGACCCAAAAGACAGTAACATCCCAGCTATGGAATGTTTGGGTGCTTGGGCAGGTCTCAGCAGTCATGCTTAAAGCCTCCTGTGGAAAGGAAGAGATCTGGGACAGCCACACTCTCCTCAGAGTGCCCAGCCACCACTGCCATTCACACCCACCTGCCCGTTCAAATCCCTCTGGAAAATAAAGGCACTCTCTCAACAATTTAAGTCACAGGTAATATTTGCAATATTATTAGATGAGTGTAAAGGATATGAGAGTAATAAATGTTGCTTTTATTTTTTTTTTTTTTAACATGGTACCTAGGCATGTTGCTTGTAAGCCAATCTTTCCAGATGTTATCTAAAACAGACAACTTACAAACCCTTGAAATCCAAGGTTTTTAATACAAATGTTAACAACTTCTTAACTAGAGCAGAACACCAGTTCATTCAGTGTGTATACACTGTCACTTTCAATGCTGCTGTGCCATCTGTTCACTCTGTGAATTGTAAACAGTTTTTCATATATTGGTTTAAAAATCTGTTGGATAAATTGGATTGTAAAAGGTGAAGACATAAATGAATTACCTCCTCTTTCTCTTCCCCTTAATTACACTATTTTTCCTGCAAGTGTCCAAAGGCTGAGAATGGAAAGGTTATTGAAAATTGTGATGTGATCTTACAGCAAATCATTGTTATAGCTGTCACTAAGCAGGAAATGCTATCATTAGGTTTGTAAAATATATTTCATAATCACACACAGTTTTATGACAGTGATGCCTTCTTGATAGTTTTCCTTCTGGATTGGAAATTTCCATATTGATCCCTGGCCAAAGATGAGCTCTTCAAAGTAACTGAAGTTAAGTGCCTTCAGTAATTGTGGATTTTTCCTAGTGTAAGAAAATTGCATGTCTCTGTATATTTATTTTTTAAAAGCTATGAGGTAAGCAAGAAAATAAGGTTGACTCCAAAATGCAGAGCTTTGAATCTGGCAACATGGAATTTAAACGTTTCTTCTAAGAATGGTTTTATGTTAGCAAAAAAAACATTAAATGAAAATTTCATATATACATATATACACATATATAGGGAAATCTTTTAAGACTTTATGCTGGGCTGTTATCCTTAAACTGCCTGCTTGGATTTATACAGTTTCAAGTCATTGAGCTCTTATATCTGAATAACTGAGGGATTCTTGTGACAGGAGAGAAGCCTGATCTTTTAAGGCAGGAATGTCTCTTGTTTCTTTCCTTCTGCTGTTCTTATCCAGACTCTGATGTCTGGGATGTGGTAAGAACTACTGACAAGACTGGAATTTGGGAAACTAGAGTGTGAGCACACATCTAGCAAAGCCGTTCAGGGGGATGAATTTGTGCCTTGGGCATCTTAACAAAGTCAAGATAAAAAGGTAGATGAACACTTGATTTGTAACAGAATGTGTGAAGCCCTGTCTTAAAAGTTTTAGTTGATGTAATTGCTAGTGAAACAAATATGCTCCAATTAATATTTTTAAGAGATGATGGGTGTGGGATTAAGTGCAATAACTTGTGCTGTGTGAGTTTGCCTGGAAAACTTTTGAATTTTACCCACATTTGTAGGCCATTAAAAGGCTGACCAGTGCTTGTTTAGTGTTCATGATGATATCTAAGGTGAGTTCAGTTCATACCACTCTCTTTGTGGCCTGTATCACTCAGCTTTGTCAATTAATTAGTATCCCTCCAAACTACACAGATATGAGCTCTTTCAGTAGGGAAACTCATCAACAGCATTAGTTGAGTCATTCTTGTGATACCACAACACAATGGATTTAATCTTTTTTGACTGGAAAAAAACCCACGAGCTATAACAACCATGAGATTTGGCTTTTCAACATTCTAAATTTAAGAGTCTAAAACAAAATACCAATGAAGAAAACAAGAATCTGCTGGTCTTTTTGCTAAAGGAGTATTCTAACATTTTTTTTCTGCACATTATTTTGTTCATCCTGAGGCTAGGGATTTTTTGTATATCTGTTATTGCAGCATGGAGTTTATTTTTTAGCAAAATCTGAGTTAGCAAAATGGTGATAAGCATTGTCACCCAGGGATAACCAATTGCAAAAAAAGGAAAAGCTACTAAAACAGACCTCCTGCAGTAATTGTTATATGGTAGCTAACTATGAAAATGCAGTCTGACATTAACATTTTTTTCATGTCCTATTTTTATTGCCTCAGCTGAGACATCAGACTAGACCCTCTGAGTTTAAAGGCAATCTAAAAATTATTCTCCCTATGCAAGGTTGATGGGATGTTTATCTTGTTATTAAGTATCTATTTGTTCATATTACATCTCAAAACATGTTATGACGGGGTAACTGAGAGTAATGACACTAAATTAGGATAAGGAAAATTGAGGTTAAATAGCATCCTGATAATCTTCCTGACAGTAAGATCTCTGAAATCATTGAATAATCTCCCATGGGAATAGATTGCAGCTACTGTGCTTGATGCTTTGGAAAGGGCTAATAAGCACTAGGTGTGCCCCTTAGGGAACAGTCTTTCACTAGTAAGGAATGAAAAAGGTCACTGAACAGGTGCCTTTTTTCCATTCTTCTATAATTATGCATGTGGTTTTTATTCTGTTTACAAAGATATTGTTGCTTTCAATACTATATTTTTAAAACTATACTTTTAATAGCATTTTATAATATGTGACATAAATTTTTCACATACTGAAAACAATTTTTATGATAGTGGGTGTTTTTGAAGGTAAGAATCTTATTTAAAGCACAAATGTTACTTTTCTCAAGACGGAAGCAGACAATGTTGGGTTAGTTTTTCAAATTGCCTTCTTAATATTCAGCATGAAATGTACTTTTACTCAAGAACCTGAATAGAGAACTTCAAATGACTACATATTACACTATAAATTGTTATTTATGGTTTTGACAGCAATAGGAAAGTGCTAGAACTCCTCCTGGCTGAAACGAGGGTTAAGGAATTTGGTTTCTTTTTCATTGTACCTACTAGTAAACTGTACATCTTAGGCTAGCACAGCAATTACTGCAATGATCTATGTGTTTCCTTTCTTACTACAAAATACATTTTAGTACATTTTATTTTTCTGAGTGATTTCTGGTTAGGTTTTTAGTCAGTTGGGTGGGTGGGTGGATGCGTGGGTGGGTTGGGATTTTTCCTGTTATAGAAGGAAATTAAATTCAGTATGGAGACCTTGCAGGGATCTTTTGGGGGTGGGGAGTTTGTTTGTTTGTTTGTTTGCTGAGGGTTGTTTTCTTTGTTTTTACTGAGTTTAAAGTCTTCTGTATGCTTTCTTGAAAAAAACACCATGTAACAATTTAATTCCAAAATTAAATGTCTATTCCCAGTATTGCCACAGACTGCTATGAAATGTGAAAAGTCCCCCCACTGCTGACTAAGATCAACATAACTCCCACAGGTGTCCACTGTTGTCCTCTGTTGGATGCTACTCTTCAACCAGTAACAAGGGTCTGATGAGGTTTAGCAGTAAGATGACAAAACACTTGATGTTACTTTTTAAAAGTATATGATGAATAATAACAAGTACACAGATCAACAGTCTTCATCCATGTTTCTAAGATCCTGAAAATACAGAAGGACCTAACAATAAAGAAAGAGACTCAGGATCATTGTTCTGTGGATAGATGAGAAAAGCAAACCTAAAATGTTTCTCATGAGACAGAAGGGTCATTGGCCTGGAAGGAAATTAGGCAAGATTTTTTAAAGCAATTACAAAAATTAACTTTTTATCATTAAATATTTTCATTTTGTCGGAGGGGCAAATCCTAGCTTCTCCAGAAACACCCTCAGAACTCTATCAAGCCATTCCTGGGAGGAGACCTTTGATAGCTTTCAACCTAACAATAAAGTGCAGGATGTAGAAGACATGAGGGAAAGACCAAAGGCAAATATCACATATTTACAGCTGTAAGTGAAGCCCTCAATTTTACCCTTTTGGTTAAGTCTCAGGAAAACTGTGTAGGTTTGCTGGAGTTAAGAAACAATGTATTAATCTATTTAGTGATAATAATAATAACCATGCTATGTGAGAACAAGGCACCAGAATCTGGTTTCTAACAAAACTGCTAAGGAAAAGAAAACCACAAGTGTACACATTTTTTCTGTATTTTTCTTTTTTGGGGGGGTTATTTTTATTCCGAGAAATGAGACAGATGTGTTTTCTTTTGCAGCATACTGAACATGGCCTTTATTATTAGAAGGCCATAAATCTTTTGTTGACCTGATAATGCAGGGTCTCAGCTCTGTTCTGAGCTTGCCTACACGTGAGCTATTTCTAATTTGTTCCCACAGTGTGTTTCCCTAATCCCTACACACACCATATCTGTATGAGGTCTGGAAACTCAGGCTTATCACTGCATAACAAACAAGAGCACTTTCTGCTAGTAATGATTGTAAAATTCTACTGCACAATTTTCAAATTTTACCTAGGAACCTGTGAAATGGAAGCAGATCTTGCTAAACACAAAAACAGCTCTAAGAGTGAGAAGAAATTACTCTTGCCACCAGAACATTGTTCTTTGCACCAAAGAACTGGGAATGTCACTAAAACCCTTTTCCCTGCTGTTATGCCTCAGCAAAGCTGTTGCTGTCAGCCTAGAGATCCATAGGGATTTTTGCAGAAACATCAAAATGAAAAAGGCAATGGGTAAACATTAGTAAGTTTTATTGTATAATAGTTTGAAATGTAATATTAATAATGCAGTTATTCTCTATTAATTTGCTCTATCAGAACTATTTTAACTGAACAACTAACTTTTTGTTGCCTTTTTGATGATATTGTTAAGTTTTAATCAGGCTATCATTAAGTTCTTGGCTTCATATATACGACATATTGCCTCTTATTATAGTAATATTCTGAATGCAACTTAACATATTATGCAATCATCGCTGAATCATTTTGAACCATTTTCCCAGTTTTACTTCAAGCCTCAAATTTAGCAGCCACAACACTCTGATGGAAGAAGTGCCACAGTTCTATCAGCAAAATCAGACCCTTTGGCTTTAAAACTGGCTACTAGAGGCATTTTCATGCTCATCATTAATTCTTGTACCGGAAGAGAATGTGAACAATAACTTGTTCACCCTGCTACTAATTAGTTTGTAGACCTCACTTAAAGCATATCTTTTCCATGCTGACAATTCCTAGCTGAACTGCTTATTCCCCATACACAGACTCTTCCACATATTTGATCAACTTTCTCTTTGAAGCTTAACAAGATGAAACATTTCTTTCCTTGTACCAGAACACCACTTCACACTGCCCATGCAAATTAGTAATGGCATTGTGCAGTGTCATGATGTAGGGGCTTCAAGAGCACAGTTGCCTGTCTCAAACACTCACATAATTATAGGGATCTCCATTTGCTTATGAATTCCCTACCTATCAGTTTCATGACATCAACTTAATTCTGAGCAGCAGTAAATAAAAGGAAATATAACGTAGGAATTATCCAGCATAAAACCCAAGTCATGCCTGAGTGATCATATCAGCTTAAAGGTATTTTATGAACACATTATTTATCTGTAATATGAGTTCTGTTTGTCATTGACAAATACATTGCTAAATGATGAGTTTCTTTTTGATATTTCCATTTTCAGGGAGTACCATAAGTTCCTTCTCCAGCTATCTAGAATTGTCGTTGTCCTTAAAACAATAAATTAATGTCATCAGCAAAATGTTTTTACTCTCTAATATATTCTTTTCTAAGATAGTTCATGAATACAGTATAAGTCCCAACAAAGAATTCCAGTGTTCCCAATACTGTGAAAACTCTTCCGTTACTACCTGAGCCATGATCATTTCATTTCTTTAAAAGCCTTTGGTCTTGCAATGTCAAAAGTCTTCCAGGAATTCAAGATGACTGTAGAAACCAAATCACCCTTGTTCAACTGCTCAAGAACTATAGACATCACTACTCTCATAAAACAGGACTTACTTTTGTAAAAGTCATCTTGAACCTTTCATACTGATTATTTTTAAGCCAGTATCTATCAGTTCTTTTATTTCCTTAGAGTTTCTACTAATTTCGACTCAGAAAAACAGGACTAGAGGGATGCAGTTCCAGGAGAAATCCATAAACAATTCTTGAAACAAGAGAATCATATTTCCAGAATTTAGCCAGAAGTATCAAAGCCTCTTAAAAGAGAGGTTGTGTGCTTTATTGATTCAGCTATCCACCTCTCAGGTCCTGCAGACCTCTTGGATTAATGACATTTGGCCTAAGCAATGTTTTAATGTCAGCTTTGTTTAACATATTCTACAGCTGTTTCAGTTTCAGAGAGATCATCTGCTGGTGTGGGCATCTCCTGAAGTGAACAGTGCTGAAAAGAATTGATTTAAACTGCTTTTATGCACTGATAAAAGATTCTCTGGCTGGTTTTCTACTCTGTGTGTGTTTTAAAATGGATTTATTATAAATTTTTAGTCATTTTGCTATTTAATTCTCAGACTCTCTTTTAGACTGTCTCATTGCTTTTCCTGTCCATATTCAGAAATTTATGATTGTCTCTCTTGCTTATATTTAGACAGATTTATTTTTTCTAGAAAATCTCTTGCTTCTAACAACCCTTTTTTTTTTCCTGTTGGCTGCAGTTCACCTCTTTAGCCTTTTTAATAGGTGGTGTGTCCAGGGAATAGTATTATTTATAGCCTGGTATTTAAATAATGGATATTCCTCAGGCTCTAATTCAGTAATACTCGTGCCCAGGTTAGAACATTGTGAGAGTGACCTCACTTACTTCCTTAGAAGAGCTTATATTCACATTATGTTCATGTTTAGCCAGTATTTTTGAACTACAGCGAGAATGAATATTGTACAAACATCTATTAACAAGAAGTAGTAAATCATATGAAGAATCAGATCTTTTTAGGTTTTTTTTATAATACGGTAAAAATATGTCATTATTGTAACTTCATGTTGTTTGTAGTTTATTCTCGACATTTTTGCCCATAAGTAAATATATGTTCATTAGATTGGGTCTTTGTCATTATGAAGTGCAAAGGAAGTTGACATAACATTGCTTATTTAATAGAAAATGTATTAAAAATAATTTCAAGCAAAAGATAACTTCTGCTCAACAGGTGGTTCTGCAGATATTTTCCATGATGGAAAAGCACCAAATAATACTAGAATTGTCTTTGCAATTTTACCTTTAATAATATTGAATAAATTATGAAAATTTATACAAAATGTTAACTGAAAGGAAGAGTGGAGATTTTGTGCCTGGCTTCTCATTCTCTGCTTATAGAGAAGTAGCAGTAATTTTAGTTAAAGTCTTTAACAACAGATGTCTTTGAAACAACAAATCCAGTAAACTATCCACAGGTCATTCTTAGAAATGTTTTTTTCTTTTCTGTTCTATATTATAATAAAGAAATAGGTGTATACATCCTCCTATGCTTCTGTATGAAGGATAACAGAAGAGGTGGACAGAACTGTATATAAACATCATAACACTTTTCTGAGAATTCATTTTATAATCCCCTAATGCTTCAGAGATTGATTGGCTTATGCAGATATAAATGAAATTTTACAGATTAATTTGCTGCACTCCCAGCATGATATTCCACACAGTTTTTTACTGTTAGGCTGCACAGCAACAAATTAATTCAGGTTGATGAAAACTTTGCATTACGCTTTACTAATTATAACAACAAAGCCAGTTTATGGGGGCCTCTGATTGTTATCAACAATCAGATATAGATTCGTTTCTTAGTGCATCACAGCCTATTTTTTGGTAAAACACTCCTTCCTTTTAAAAAAGCATGTAGAAATCCCCCAGTGCTCTTTTTTGACTGATTAAGTCTTGGTGTCATCTTTAAACAAGTCTCTATATGTGTATACAGAGTAAGAGTAAGGAAAATAACTTCCGGGGGAAAAAAAAGGTTACACTTAGGTAAAATTTGTTCATCATAAATAACCCAGATAGATCTAGAAGGTTAGATTTTGAAAATTGATCTGTGATGTGGTCTTTCAAAATTACTGATGCTTCTGAATTTATAACTGGGTTGGTTTTTGTAGTTTTGGAGGTTTTTTGAACTCTCAAACAGTTCTCTTGTCCTACTTAGCAGTAAAGATTACAATTAACATAAATCAGCTAAGTCAGTGTAGGCACAAATGTGTAATTGGGTGAACTAAAATATGTTTATAATAATTTGTTGATCTGTCGACTTAGATTACAGTATTATTCTCAGCAGCTTGGATTGCACAGGTTAATTATCCACAAACCTTTTTTCTGATAATGATAGCTTATCTATCCAAAGCCTCTGGTTCCATGCCTTGTTTCTTAAAAGATGTTTATCATAAAGTTCTGAATAATCCAAAAAGTCTGCCTGACCTGTAAAACTCGACTCTGAAAAGCAGCCTAGGTGCTTCCTGTTTAAAAAGCTGACCTATGTAGGTTTGGCCACCTGAAGTAAAGTATTTAAGCAGTGCCAATATAATACAGATTTTAATTATTACTTGTTTCATCTCCTGTTTTTTGGGTGTTCTTGTTTGGGTTTTTTCTGTGTAGGTTCACATGAACATCCCTATTACTTCAGCTGTCAAACTCTCAAGTTCTGTGGTAGATGTGGTACCTCTGCCTGTTTATTTTGGAAGATCAGTTTTTTTAAGATTACTTTCTGCAGTAATTTGCATATACTCCTGTATTCACAACAAAGCACTGTGAGGAATTTTCTCTTGAGATTTGAAAAATTATCTTCCAAAGAGAACAGATGAATAGATCATGCATTCCCATTTTTTCTGTTAGTGCATGGATATGTGTGTGCATGTGCCCTGTACTTGGCACTGGTGAGGGACACCTCAAATCCTGTGTCCAGTTTTGGGACAGTCACTGCAACAGTCCAGAGAAGGCAAGGAAGCTGGGAAACCGTCTGGAGAGTCCCATGAGGAGCAGCTGAGGGAGCTGGGGATGCAAAGCCTGGAGAAAAGGAGGTGGAGATGAGACTTCATCCCTCTCCACAACTCCCTGAATATAGGGTGGGGCCCCAGGTGGGGCTCAGTCTCTTCTCCCAAGAAATCAGTGACAGGACAAGAGGAAGTGGCCCCAGGTTGTGTCAGGGGGAATTCAGGTTGGAGATCAGGAAGAATTTTTCACAGAAAGGATGGCTAAGGGTTGGAACAGGCTGTCCAGAGAGGTGGTGGAGTCACCATCCCCGGAAGTGTTCAAGAAATAATGCATGTGGAACTCAGTGCCATGGTTTAATTGACATGGTGATGTTTGGCCAATGGTTGGACTAATTAACTAGGAGGTCTTTTCCAACCTTAAAGATTCTATGTGAAAGTACATATTTTTTGGAATTTTATTAAAATTTCTTCTGTCTCTATCACAACCAGTGATATATTACTTAATATTACTACTACTACTATTATTATTATTATTAATATTACTACCAACTTCTTATATATTACTTTTTCTATCCTATTTTCCAATATGGACTAGAAAAAAAAGGTGATTTAGTATTTTCTAATATGTAACTAACTTGCAACAATTGTGCTATCTCAACCATGATTTCTTCATATGCTTCTTTTTGTTCGCATAAAGAAATGTTAGTCAATCAAAAATATCACATAGAAACAATAACAATTGTCGGAAATACTTTAAATTCTGAAATTTTTTATGGCTATGAAAACCCTTTGCTGTAGGACAGGTCACTCAGATTTAGTAACTGGAATTATTCACTCTTGGTCTTCCTGGGAGTTTATTCTTGACAAAATGCTGATATTGGCCATAGACTTAGGGGATATAAAAGACATGCCACAATCATTTAAACACACCCTTAGGATGTAGGGAGCAGTTTCATTCCTCTGATCTACACAAAGATAGAGGTTTGTTTATAGTCCATTTTAAGTCCAATTTTCCCATAAAGTAATAATTCCATATAGACTTTGAGTCCTCTAAGGAACTGATCCCTTTTTAGACCGTCACTAGTTACTTACCTCTCTTCAGCTTCTGCAAGTACTTCTGTTCTTAGGAAGTTCAAAAGGACAAATGAGAGAAGAAAGTATGTTTAAAAAAACACCTAAATGTACCTCACTATATATTTTCTCTTGAAATGGTCCAAGTGGTCTCTGATGAGCTTTAGACTTAACAATTGGTAGTCAAAAGGGTTCACCAGAAGTGATTTTCTTTCTTCTAATACCAAGAGTTTCTTCAGTGAGAGAACACCTTGGCTTGACCTTTTGTTTCATATGCTATAATTATTTGGAGCTTTGCTATAATAACAGCATTTTTCCCCTTTCAAATGTGATCTCAGGTAGTAGTACCACTGCAAATTTTTGGCTCTCTGTCAAGTCATTAGACAGCTAAGCTCCTAATATATTCAGGCTAGAAAATAGGAAGTATATGGCTTCTGCATTTTAATATGAGAACAACATTAATTATTCAGGTTAGATCAGCACAAATTAAATTTTAATGCCAACAAGTCATTATCACCTTATCTTAACCAAAGAGAATATTGAGTCTTTACGCTACTCTTCATTTCAGTTTAATCTTAATTTCAGTTCTTTTTTCCCATCTGAATGAGCAGGTAAAATTGATATCACCATTTTTAGAAATCATATAGTTCTTAATCTCAAAATTATTTGAAAGAAATGAAAAAAAAATGGAAAACTTTTAAATCTCCATTTTTGCAAGTTTTAATATTTGTGTGATTACAGATCTGAGCACCCTGCTGTAGCTGGTGCTGCCCTGAGCAAGGGATTGAACCAGGTGATCTCCATGGGTGCCACAGTAACTCTGTGGGCGTGTGATATAAGTAATTTCTAAAAAATCTACTGTATTGCTAACATGGAGTTGCACTGATAAAATGTGTGGGTATGTGTGTATGTATGTGTATATATACATATTATATATATATATATGTTTGTGTAAATTACATTAATTAAATTCCAACTTCTAAAGGCAAGAATTCTATAAGCATGTAAAATTCAGCTGTAAATCTGAACACTATTCAATAGATTATTATGAACTGCAGTACTTGACATTTAATTCTGTTTAAAAAACCCTAAACAAAATAAGGAAAACAAGATAAAATTTTTCAATAGATTTTTTACACAAATCTTTAAATTCAGCTGCAGTGAATGCAAGTGGGTCTCTTACCATATAAGAGAATTAAAGAATATAATAAAATTTAGTAGAGTCAAGACATCCTTTTAAATTACTGAGTTACCAACCCTGGAATTTTTTTTTTTTTCTCAGACTTCAGCTCCTCCCAGTAACTATTCCCAATATTTCAGAATAGAGATGCAGAGTGCCAGTGCTCTTCTAGAACTTGCCACAGGTAAATGGCGGTCATCCCCCAGACTCTTGGAACAGATCCTGCTCTGCACACCTTGAAACCTACACTTTTGTACTCAGGATTTTATCATAAATCCTCAATGCTGCTCAAGTGTTACAAGTGGGCAGGCTGTTTTTAAGGAAATCACTGGTGGATATTGTACACTGTGCACTGCAAGTGACTCCAGACCCACTGGCAAGGCAGGGAGGTTTTCTCCCATGATAGAATGGGGCTGAGGAGGCTGAAGTGTGAATAATTTTTTTTCCAGTACAGTTTAGAGTCATACATTTTAGAAGCACAAACCAGTCCCAGGGTTTCCTATCTCAACTGCACCTGTCACAAACCCGGATGAGTTTTGAACAATGTTCTCACACTCTGGGAGAAACTAGAGAGAAGCAAATTCTACAGGGAAGGAAAGGTTTATCCTGTCCTGAACAGTGTTGTCTGTGTGTAAATAGAGCAAGGTTACCGCAAAATCTTATTAAGAGTTAAAGAATATGTACGCTTAAAAGCAGTCTCCTGAGGTGTGTTATTGCAGTCACTAGTAAACTCACTTCTGTAACTTAAACCTCAGTTAGGCTGTGAACATTTCTTCACAAGTTAAATCTCTGGTTATTCTTTCTGTACTTAATGCTTTAGAGGTCCTGGTCTCTGGTATTTTCCTTCTGTTTTCCCCTTATTTATGGATATGAATAGAGGGAAATATGGAGTATAATTAATAAAGCTTTACCAAATTAATAGACACCACTTTTAGATAAGGTTTAGGTTTTATTTCATTTTTCAAAACACTTATATTCTTCAGCTTCAATATTCAGTATCTCTTATCTCTATGAACTGTTATACTCTCTTTAAACAATGAATATATCAAAAAGATACTGCGAGGGATTTTCAGAATTATGTCACTCAAAAGATTTCAATAGCAAAGAGTGCTTTCTCCAAGGAACATCAAGTTTTAAGTGAATTATTTGGTTCTGGATGGCTCTTTCAACCAATAATTTAGAAACCTTTATGAGCTTCAGGTGGCTTCTGGATTTATAGTGCTGGTAAGCCACATAACAAGCCTTCAGAACATGGCCATGGTTCTGCAGTGCAAACATGCAGGGTGTTAATCACTAAAGCAGTTTCTGAGCTCCTGAATGAAATATTGCTAAAGGATAGAACACACACAGATTACTCATATTATTTAGCAAGTTCTAATTTATAAATTTCATTCTCCTTCCCACACTCAATCACTTTATCTTTTTTCCTGGACTTCCATCCACACTTCACGGAGCTTTCACAGTCCCTGTGTCTTCCTGATCCTGTCCGTTTAGTGAGAATAAGCAATCAGTGACATCATTCACCATAATTCAAAAGAGTTTGAATTTTCAAAAAATTTAATTTTTCCTTACATTTGAGGCAATTCTGCAGTCCTAAAACTTATCTCATTTATAAGGTAATGCTACAGTCCAAGAAATATTGGCCTACAAGGTATTCTATCAGATGCAGGAAGAGCCTGCAAGGAGCCTTGTTGGGAAGTCACAGGGTCTGCATCTTAGACTGAGGTGTTAGGAAAACCAAGTCACCAGGGTCTGCTGGTTCTTACTCTAATGAAATAACCAGATTTTAATACTTTAATACATTTATATTCAAATAATTTTAATAATAGATCTTAATTTTTAAAATATAAGTGAAATATAAATAAATAATCTGCAATTGTAATGTTTTAATGAATTTT
Source organism: Cinnycerthia olivascens (assembly GCA_035048155.1). Classification (NCBI taxonomy): domain Eukaryota; kingdom Metazoa; phylum Chordata; class Aves; order Passeriformes; family Certhiidae; genus Cinnycerthia; species Cinnycerthia olivascens. The sequence goes on along the minus strand of JAWWMU010000001.1, from coordinate 102,162,074 downwards.
TAAAATAGCATTTCTTTGTATATTACATCTAGTAAACAGCTATAATCTCAAATTTTGTGAAGTGTTTTGGAAAAGACTGCAAGATAATAATGTCCATTCATAGGGTTTTTTATTAATAAATAGTGAAGGAGTTCTAATGTGGATCTTTAGAACAGCAAACCTAGGAATTAAAAGTGTTTCATATATATGGTATAATTTCAACCTTAAAGAAGTTACATACTGTAAGACTGCATTTTTAATGTGACATTCCAATTTGTTCAGCAAATTATAATTTTCACTCCTTTTAAGGAAAGATGATCTAATTTTCAACTAGGAGGAAATACTGAGATGCTGACCAGTGCCAAATATCATTGCAATACATTATTTTAATCAGTGATGAAGGAGAGAAATAGAACAATTAAACTCCTTTCATATTCAGTGCCATTAAGTA
>JAWWMU010000001.1:102149099-102161627 GCA_035048155.1 Cinnycerthia olivascens | reverse complement strand
TTGTCATATTGTGCCTTCAAATATTTAATTAACCATCTGGAGAAAGGATAAAATGTGCAGGCTATTGTGCATTTTGCATTAATTCACATTTTGCTAATGACCCATAGCTCACCAATTTATCTTGGTAGACCTTGGAGCTTTAGTTATATGACTGAAAAGTCATTGAGAGTCATGAATATAGTAAATAGTTTTTCTTTATAAAAATAAAAACGAAAAATGCCTCAAAAATCAAGGTCTGTAATGATTTTTATTAAATGGTTGTAAGACCAACAGGTTTTGTGCATATCAGTAATATTTAGACTGATTAATACTTTATAGAGGATATAAAGGAGCTGAAATACCTCATTTATAACAACACTAAAGAGACAAAAATAGAAACAGCCTGGAAATAAAGTGAAATAAAGAGAAAATACGTGGTCTCAAAACAGGAAGCACAATCTCTTGATTCTTTGAAATTTTGGATTGTGGAAAACATCTTTTCATTTCAGAGTAAGAGTTTGTAAACAAGAAGACATTAACACCTTTTCTTTCTCATATCTAGTAAGAATACTTTGCTGACTTCTGTCTATCCACCAGGACCCCCATGGCTCCTTTTATGCAGAGCATCACTGGGTGGCCTCCAGCACTCACTGGTGCCTTGGGTTGTTCCTCTCCAGCATAACTTTGAACTTCCCTCAGCTGAACTGTAAGAGGTTCCTGCCAGCTGACTTTTCCAGCCTGCCAAGATCCCTCTGGATGGCAGCAAGACCCTCTGACATATCTAGGAGGTAATGAAGGTAATACCCACTGCTCTTTCCTCATCCACCCAGCTTGTCACTTTACTTTAGAGAGTGACTGGGTTCATTAGGCATGACTTTCTCTTTTTGAATCCATGCTGAATCCAAATCACCTTCTTATCCTTCATGTCTTTGAAAATGGTCTAAAGGATTAGTTGATCAGCCTGTGTCCTTTTTGTTGCCTATCTTGAAAACAAGTGACTTTTTTTTTTCCCTCCAGCCCTCAGAATTGTCTCCCAGCCACCAGATCATTTGAAGATAATTAAGAATAGCTTCACAGTGACATCTGCCAGCTCCCCTAGCTCTCATAGCCCATGGACTTCCTTATGATCAGTTAGCTTAAGTATTATCTGATCTGATTATCTTCCATCACTGGTAGTGTTACCTTGCTCCAGGCATTCCACCCTGGTCCCCATGGCCTGGGACTCCTGAAGGCTGCTCTTACTAGTAAAGGCTAAAGTGAAAAAGGCACTCAGAAATTTTTTTGTGTGTCCTGCGACACTGGAGTCCCTTCCTAGTTAAACATTTCCTCAGCCTTCCTTTTTCTGCTTATGGACTTGAGGAAGCTCTTCCTGATGTTTTGACATGCCTGTCCAGCCTCCATTCCAGGTAGGCTTTGACTTTCCTAATGGCATCTTTGCATGCTCAGTCAGTGTCTCTACAGACTTCCTGGGATATCTATCCCTGCTCCCACCTTTGCATACTTCCTTTTTTGATTGTTTCTGATTTACTAGGATCTTCTGGCGTGTCAAATTTTGCCTGACTTCCTGCTTGTCAGGATGAACTGTCCCTGAGGCTGTAGTAAGCTGTCCTTTGTTTTCTTGGATCCCTCTTCCCTCTAGGGTCCAAATGTTCCTGGGCACTGGAACCTCAAATATCTCTGCTATTAACTCAAGAATATGCTCCCTTTCCATTGTTTTGCCCAGAATCTCCCATGGGAATTGTGTCAGGGAGTATTCCCAGTACACAGAATAGAAATGACTGTCATACTATGGAAGTTAACAGCTTACAGCTACATGCTCTTTCATGGAAGATGACTTCCATGTCAGAGGTTTGTCAGTAGTGTATTTTTTAGTCAAGGCATAGCAAACCAGAACTGCAAGTCAGGAGCTAGCATTCATCTTCATTAGATTTGTAGAATCATAGAGTGGCTTGGGGTGGAAGGGACATCAAAGATCATCCAAGTCCCCTGCCTTTGGGAGAGACACTTTTTGCTAGACGAGGTCACTCAGAGCCCCGTGCAACCCAGGCTTGAATAATGTAACCAGAGGTAAACTAATGAGCCACAGAGGAAAGAATTTGAGAGATATGGGAGAACTATCTGTAGCTGTGATGACAAATTGTCAGTGTCTTTCAGTTTGTACCAGATTTTGTCATGTTTTCTAAAAGCCTCTGAGAAGAACTACTTAGCCTTATAGTAAAAAGCAAACTTCTACCTCAGCCAGTGTATATTATCTAACATATTTATTAGCACTGTGCTTTTGATCTTCTCTTCCATCCACAGGTGAAGTTCAGTGAATTTATATTGCGAATGACTGCAGATCCTGTAGGGCTGTATCTGAGTTCTCCCTGGGCTGCCTGGGCTCTGCAACTGGACAGATGATGCTGCATATTTCTGAGTTCCTCTCTCTCTGACAGACTGTCAGGGCCCAAAATGTAGGTAAATAACAGCACTCCACTGAGCTCTTAAATGCAAACAATGCAAGCTAACATTCCTTAATCTATGTTAGAATTATTTTCTATATACTTTCTATGAAACTGTCATTACTTTTCAAAAATGAAATTTCTTCTTTTTTTCTCCTTCATCAAAGCATTTAGTATTTAATAATATGCCACTACTTCTCCTTCAGTGAAAATTTAAGGACGCTCAGCCTTAGGTAGCATGTTCAATATTGATCTGTTTCTGCACTGAAAAACAATTCTGTCATCCAGAAAATAGGGAAGGCCTTATGGATATTCATGAGTGGATCATGGCTTGCTTTCCACCCCTAAAAAAGAAAATATTGGTACAATAGTATCTACTATGCTAACATGTAATATAAATCTTATATCTGTAAATTCAAATACAGTTTCCCCTCACCACTGTATCAAGTAACCCAAGCAATAGTTAAACTCACTGTCTCATAATGCTTAAGGACATGGTACTTAATTAAATATTGCTTTGTTTTTAACATAAGTTCTAGTCAAATAGCACAGAGCACAGCAATTATTGAAAACTGCATGTAATTTATAGGGTGATAAGAGAGGAGATTTAAGAATGCTCATATCTGGAACAAGATTTCTGTATTCTGCAATCCAATTTTTTAAATCAAACTTTTATTCTTGATGATTAGCAGACTACATGGTCTAATTAATCTTTTATTACTCGCAGCAACTTGCAGCATTAATATCTTCCCAATTACACTGGAATATTAAAAACCACACACTCACACGACAAAATATAAAAAAATGTTCATGTCCAACACTGAAATTAGAGTCCCATCAGTACATAAAAATAAATGTAAAAAAGATATGTATACATATATTTGTACAGTGTAACAAGCTAAAAATTATGATAAGCAGCAAATATTGTTCCAAGGAAACAGTCTTCAAAGTACTATTTCTACCTTATCTTTTTTTTTCATTTCCAAGCATTTTCTAAAAACTACTCAATTAATAAATTCAGGTATCTAATTCTCCCTGACTGCAAAATCACTCATTTGCATTTGCAGCACCAAATAGACAAAATAGTCACTATGTATCTCCTTTATGGATTGCTATTTAACAGGAATCTCTTTGATCTGCTCACCAGTTAAGACTTTCAGATCCTCAAGTAAAAAGAGACTATACCATGACTCATCTACTTATAACAAACAGCCAGTTTTTTTAATCAGCGGCTGTATTTTTCTTCCTTGTTCTTGAGCAAAACTGATGAATGTTTTCAGTATGCTGTGGAACACCACTGAATTCAAAGTAGAAGAATTCATTTAATCCAACAATCAGTTTGGTGCAAAACTGATTTATTTAAAGTCTCAAAGTGATACTAAGAACTTTCAATTCCCATTAAATTCAGTTTATTAAAATCCCTCAGGACTGGCTTTGTCTTACTCTCCCTTCAACATCTGTTAGCAGAGATGTGTTTGTTAAAGCTGTACCTGGTTTGCACAGAAGCCCACCCACGTGTTTTCCATAGACACAGACGCTTCAAAACCAACATTAATCAAGGCAGCATATTACAAACACAATCAGTGAGCAGAAAAAATCCTGACATGTCTGGGCTACAGGGGCAGAACTTTCATCCTAAATTATTCTCCATATCCACCTCTCATTAGCTGTACATCTTGTATCATGTTATTGCTCTGGAGCAATTTCAGGAACTTCTGCCCGTTGTTAGGAAAGTGTTATAACATTTCAACACTATTTGATTGTATTGCAGGACTGTAATGTGCTAGAAGTGTAAACTTTCATTTATGCTCCCACTAGAGGCCTAATTGGTGAGACCACTGAGATGTGAATTCTGCCCCAATCAGCTGAGATCAGAATCCCCACTGTCACATTTCCATTGCCTCATTAGCATTTCCAGGTATGAATCTAGATTAATTTTAATGAAATCCTTAAAATATCAGGCATTTAGCCATAATTCTGCAGCTTTCAGGTCAACCTATTAATTTCAAGATTATCTGAGATTATTTTAGTAAAATCAGATGACATTACCCCCTTTTGTGACTTTTAAGACCAAACCACCATTGTTCAAGCCTTCAAGACTTATCACAGCACAGTGTAATTAAGCACTGAAAGGATTTCTTTTCCATATATTCAAATATTTGTTTTGTATAAGCTATAAATGTACACCCTTTAGCATACAATAATTCTGATATTTGTTTTTTTCACATATATTTTAATTTTAAAAGTTTTACTGCATTTTTAGAGTACTAATGATACAGTGAAACAAAGAGCTGTCATTTCAAGCACTGATCACCTTTAGATGGAAAAAATTTACATTGACTTCAAACAAACTAGGGAAATCTCCAAATATGGAACAGGTTAAACACAAACAATGGGTGTATCTTGCAGTGTTTTACTATGTTTTCAAGTTTAAATTTCCTTCATGTTTCCAAATTGATTCTGCCCGCAAATCTTTTTTTTCCACTCCTCTACTTTTTTTTAAATAAGAAAACAGAGAGTCTTCATATTGATCCCAGTGTCTGATCCCCTGAAATATGAATATCTAGTTATTAAAGTCCTGCAACAAACATATCCAATAACTTTTCCTTAAATCTCACTCTTCTCAATGTGTAAACCTGATCATTCATTTGTGGCCTCAATGTTCCTATGTAAGAAACCCTATCAGTCTCCTATATTTTTATGCATCCATTTGCTGGATTTCCTGATATAAAACTTCCATTAGAGACCAACACACAATTTGAGGAAAAAACTTAGTCCAAACCACCAAGGGAAGCTGCATGGTATTTTGTCAGTGGTGCTCCACTATCTGATATGACACTAATTAATTTTGTATCTTTTTATCCTGTGAAAATGCAGTTTTTCTGGAAAGCCGAGGTAGTCAGAATTTCTAAGTGGTAAAACAAGAATAGGCAAAAAGAGGACAAGAGAGAAGGAAACAAGAAGAAAATTAACATATTTGTTCTTCAGTGAGGCAATTCAGAAGAGAACAATTTCCAACAACAGTTGTTTCTCTCATGCTGCCAATCAACACAAAAATAGGATATAAGTCACAAAGCAAAGAATTCAAGGCAAATTACTTTAAATGCTCATTTAGTGTCATTTAGTCATTGATAGGAATGATAGAATGGAATTAACAGAGTCGCTGAAATGGAAGATGAAGTACAAATTATGTTCCAGTCAACCGTGGGTTTTGATATCAAGGAAAAATTACAGTGTATCCTTAAGAACCAATAACCTGATCCAATTAAGATGCTATAAACTTCTGCTGTATTATTAGACATAGTAAGCAGATGACAAAATCAACTTCTATGCAAATTAGTCACAGGACCCAGATTCAGATATATTCATTTTCATTTTTTATCTGATGTCATTACACACTCCAGTAAATTAAATATATCTCTATACATTATTTACTTCCAGACTATTGTATGGTCACTGTAAAGTTCTTCATTGCTTATAGAAGCTTTTATTTGTACTAACTGCTACCTTTATTTTTGGCATAATTCCTTCACATTTTCAATAGGAAGAGGAGGCATGGGATAAATATTTTTTTAAAAGCTGCATTTACACTGATCTGATCAGGACAAATACTGCTAACATAATTTATTCTGAATGCATTTTCTTTTCAGAGCATTTAGTGGGCTATTAAAGCATTTTCTCATCATGTTCTGTGTTGGCTGAATGAAAATAAGTAGGAATAAGTTAATATATTACTTATTTTCTTATATTACAGCATAAGAAGGAGAAAAAAATTAAAATATTTTAACATTTAAACGTATAAGTATAATTAGTTTAAGCGCATGCTGTATTCATTATTCCTTACATGGGAGTTGGATTGAATTACTGAAAGCAATAAATAAAATTGCTATCTGCTTTAAATCCAGTGCCTTAACAGAATTTAAGCAGAGTTTTGTCTGTTCTTTGTATCCACATAGGATATTAAAAGCAGAGAAAAATTATGCCAAGAGTAGCTCAATAGGTGAAAATGAGAAAATGAAATTCTGAAGTTTTAACATTTGCATGTAGTACTTCCAATGTGTGTGTGAGGGCATATGGGAACATCTCTGTGTTCCTGCATGTACTTACAGAGTTTATTGACATTTTCTGAATTACAGATGCCTAATCAAATTTCTGGATAGACTGTCAGGCACTTTATCAGCAGTGAGTTTCAAATAAATGTATTTACATCCTCTACCGAAGTAGAGCTCTCCCTTCCACCTTTCTCTACTGACTGTTACAAAAACTTATTCAGTTTTCCTGCATGTGCCACTTTGGTGGCTGGCTTTGTAGAATGGATCTGCAGAGCGGCTTGAGAAAGCAACTGAGAGATAAGATCAAAACTACTCAAGTTTTTACTGAAGAATGTAGTCCATAAAACAAAGAACATGTGGAGTGGAGGCCACATATTACTTAACTGGCCCAGATTCTTGAAAGCATAATTACAGTAAACTATACCTGAAACTCCTGTAGAAATGTGCATCTAACCTTCCTGCCTCTGAGCATTCTCTTTAATGCTTTTTGTTAAAATATTTTGTTAAGAGACCATGAATACAAAGTAAATAACAAAATGAAAGAAATGGTCTTGCCAGTTTAGGTCTTGGCAAAGGAGGTTAAGAGATTGCACTCAGTGCATACATGTGAACGTGTATATTCTTTCTTCCCTAACACTGTTTCAACACCCAGGGCAATGTCAGGCAGACTTGGAAGAGACAAAGGCTAAAAGGATATCAGACATTACCTATAGCAAGATAGAAGAGGGAGTTTTTATTTGTGCCCATCTGTAGAAAAGTCCTCATTGTGAAAGTGCATCTCTGCCAGAAATAAGAGACTCTAGATAGCCCTCCAGGACCCAACACCACAGACACATTAATTCTATAATTCTCTAGTCATGAAGCCTTTTCCTCTTATCTTGCTGATAAGTTACTTTTTCATTGCTTTAGCATTTTTGGTTTTGAGGCAAAGCAAAGCAAGTATAAGTTTCCCCAGAGACTGCTTTAACTGGACTTCTAAATTCACACTTCACGAAGATCAGTAAATTAAAGCAAAGCAGAAGTATCTCTTTGACTTGCCTGCTATTTGTTAAAACGGAAGATATACAACCTATTTTTAATACTTATAAGCAGCAAATGGGTGAAAAAAGAATTTTGAAAATGGGGTTCATGGAAAGAGCAGGTGGCACAAATGGGAAGATAACATCTTTTGTGGAACTATGCTGTGATATATTTTTAATATATTTGCAACAAGTCTACAACTGCAACAATAATCTGATTCAAGTGGGGTTGTCTTGAAATTTACCAATCTCTCCTTCACATACAAAATCTGTCTCATTGACACTTTTCAAAATAACTGGGATGAAATGTCCCAAAACTAACTCACAGGGAAGGAATCAAGTGTGGTTTTTATTAAAACATTCAGTTGAAAAGGAGGAAACAAAAGCCATTCCCTTCAGTTCACAGCAAGATATTTAATGAATTGCTAGCTGTGGAAATATAGAAGCAACAATCTAAAAACCAATGAAGATATCTCAGAGAAATATTGATTTGAATGATTTACTGAGCTGCAAAAAAGTCACATTGAAGTAAATTAGTACTTGGAACTTTAATTAAACATAAGAATGTGTAAATTTTACTGTCAGCAGTAAAAACTGTTATAGTAATAAAATAAATTGCAATTTTAATTACAACAGTAATTTTCTATTTACACCTAGAGGAATATGCAGAATAAGCTATTCTTGGCCCAACCACCCCATCCAACATTTGCAATAACTACTGCACTCCATGTACATAGTCCAGAAATTTATTTCTAATGTCCCTGTCTTCAGGAATGTTGAATAATCTGCCATACTGTAGTGCAGTGCATTAATCTGCTTGAATTAAAGACTCTGTTGAATAATTATAGAGGAAGGTTTACAAAATTTAATTCTCCTTTAAGTGGTTTCTTCTCCAGTTATAGTCAGTAAGTTACATTTATGGAATTTCTCATATACAAGTTGTTTCAATTTAATGGAATTCTTTTATGTAAAGGAAAGCAGCAGCACATAAGGTTTTAAATCTGATTTTCTTATTATCAGCAAATTCTATTTCCTTTAATAGTTACCATAGTTATGAGAAGGTCATCAGAAGAATTCCAGGTTGAAAGTTTCTGCAGGTAAAGCATATTTTGCCATTCTATTTCCCACTGTTCATTAAAATACGCACAAGAAATCTCTTTCTCTTTCCAGTCTCAAGCTGATTTACCATTTGAACTAGAGATCAGAAAACTTTTTATCCTGTAAAGCTTCAAGCAATAAAATCATGTTTCAGATGCTAGACAGTGTACCAGGCATTGTACGAGGTATTGCTTTTGCAGAATTAGATCTGTCATTTGCTATATAAAGACAGACTACATTTGCCATATATTCAATATTTTGTGTTAGCTGCAGTATTCAGCACTTAAATATAGTTAAATAGCCAAAAGGTTCTTAAACAGATAGTTTACTGAAACTAGTTCATTGAACTGAGAAAACTCTGAACCAATCCTCTACATTGTTTTCTGACAAATATATGGATGCAGATACAGTAGTCTTTTGATGACCAGAAATTGCATTGTTGAGCAGAGGAAAAATTTGTCCACACTCACCTGTGGACAAAATTTTGTGCTTCACATTCATGGTACTCATTCTGGTACCACGTCCTTAATATATCTTTCAAATTTTTATCCAGAAAGAAAAAACTGGTGATAACTGTGGCCCTACATGATCAGAAATCTTTGTCATTCTTGGAGAGCATCTCTCCTGCTGTTTTCTATCACCTATCCACCACAGAGCCAAGTCTCATGGGTAGGGACCAACTCAAATATGCTGTTATTAATATATTGCTTCTGCAGTAGAGTAAACATGGATTTCCATTGATATTATTTTATTCTATTTCTTTATCATTGTTTCCCTCAGGCCATCATCAGGGTGCAGATGCCTGAATAGAGGCAAGTCTGGTATTTTCTGGAGTCTCAAAACAGTACCAGAAAAAATACCTGGGCTTGATGGTATGGGCAAGGAAAGATATTTTGTCTAATGGCTGGAACTGGGTGAAGTAGTGGTGGGGACTTGAGACAACCCAACTTCAGTATTAACAGAGCCTCCCAAATTTTCCAGCTAGTCTCACTAGGTCTCTATGCAGCAAGAGGAAATAGTCTTGTCAGGTGAACAATTCCAGATTCTTTAAACTCCTGCTCCAAATAGCCTTCTGGGAAAGCTTTTTCTAGAGACACAATTCAGATCAGAGACATTAGTAACATAATATTGCTATTGCAGGTCCAAAATAGAGTGGGAAGGAAATTATCACAGATTTAAATGGGACGTCAGTGTTGGTCCCACTTACATTCACTTGCAACAATCCCAGCTCTGCTGACTTCTTTCCAGTGAGCAGGTAAAGAGGTTAAAGCAAAATATATGTCCCTCCTTTTACCCTTCTCTTCTCTCCACAGTTTAATCTCTTCCTTTAGCTAATTAAAGAACTATCTGTGCTCACAGAGTGCAGAATTAAAATTAAGAGTGAAATTTAGACAAAGCACGTTCATGATCTGGGGTGTTTTTCTTCTCTTGACCTCTGTGTGTTGTGTAGGACTGCAGCTATCTTGTGGACACTACTAATATGAAGTTGGTGAGGAAATGGGTTGTTGGAGACTAATGGAAGATGTTGACAGGGTAAGAACTGGATATTACATTGAGGAAGTAGTGATATGTAATTCAGAGATGAAAGAAAAACTTCAGGGTTGAAAATAAATATACAGTATTTCAGTCTTTCCTGTGGTAAAGCAATATACCACAGATATCCTATCACAGCCCTCATTTTTCTGTTAAGAGGAAAAAAAAAACTAAATGCCAATTTCTGTCATTGGTCTTTTTCTTGGAGCATTATTGTTATTTAAAAGATACATGGAAAAATTAACTAAACATAAACCATTGTTTGCTGGTTTGTGATAAATCTTTCATCCAAACATCTCTTTTGTTATTTAGGAAAATTCCCAATTCTGTGAATAGTCATTTTAACCCCAGGAACACCATGAATCAAAAGTCAAATCTCAGATATATTACCTTGGAGAGGGACTCCAGATATCAGCAGAAATTGATGACTGACCACACATTTTAGAATTCCTTTAACAAGAATCACAGATTTGTAAAAACTTAGGTGTAAAGTTTATGCATTGGTGCTTCATGGGCTGCATGAAGGCAGCATTTGTTGCCATAGCAATATATCAGAACCCTGATCTAACATTTCACTTTCAATGAGTTGCTTCATTTTGGTTTGGTTTTTAAATTTTTTTTGTACCAGTATGACAGAACCAGGAGTATATAAAAGTGAAAACTACTTTACTTGCAAAATGGACAAACAAAACAAAAAAAAAACTTCATAAAATATTTCATAAACTCTGTAAACTTGGTAAAAACATGTATTTTGGTTTCTTTTCGTCACATTCTCTCAAAACAGTAGGAGATGTTGTAAATTAAAAGGCTGATTTCACAATCAATACAACTATATGAAAATATTATTGTATTATTGAAAATACCAGTTTCTCTTTCTCACATTATTCAAACGTAATACCTTCCGTGCACCTTTGGGAAAGACTAAAAAAGCCTGAAATATATTGACCTGCAAATATAAAGGAGTAATCATTAGAAGCAACAATACAGGAAACAGAACAATGTTTTGACTGACTCTTTAGGACTTTTAAAGTACAATAGTAGAGTTTATTTTGTTAAATTATTTAATTAACATTAATAGGAGAAATTATCACTCACAACAGAATATTTTATTAGAGTATTTCCTATGAATTTGTGTGAGGAAGGTAGAGATTATTCATTTGTGTAAATGTGAGAGTGATAAATTATTACTGACAAGCTACTGCCTAGGTCAAAAATGTGCCTCTGTTTTGACATGCAAATATAATGATACTGACCCTAAATGAGTGAGCTGGGAGCAAGATTGTGCAGTGTGTGTCCATCAAAATAATTAACCCATCAGGGTTTCATCATGGTTTAAATTGAGAGTGTAAGTACTGCAGGGTTATGACTCTCCATATACTTTTAAAATTGTGCACAATTATCTCATGGGATCCTCCTCACTCAGAACTGCTGCCCCTCTCCTCTCCTCTGCAGAAGACATTGTCCCTTTGCCCAAATCTGCTCCTCCAAAAGGATGTCACGTCCTTCACAAGGGTCTGGCCAAGATGCACCCAACCCCTCCAAGCATCTGATATCCCAAAGTCACTTTGATGGGAGCAGGTGACCCCGTAGCCCATTTTACACCAGCTCTGAGTCAGCCTGGAGTGCTGGAAAGTGACAGAGCAGGAGCCATCCAGGATGGACTGGGTCTACCTGAACTGCAGCTGAGAGGATGCTGCAGTATTGTAAGGGTGATTGAATGGGAAAATGAACATTAAAGTAGCATGGAGAGCTAAACAGGGCAGGGAGGGAGGCTAAGGTGATGGGAGGCCACAGCTAAACTGAGTTCTGGACGATAGCTGGATGTGAAGACATTAAAGTCTCAGAAAATAGCAGATTCACAAACTAGAACTTGTCCCATTGCAGGCTGAAAAAGCAGTAACAGGCATGGGAAGAGATTATGGATGACCAGGACTCTTGTATGTTTGACCATGCTCAAAAGCACGGAAAACCTCACAATAAGGGTCTCCACTAGAATATTTCATGTGCTGTTCCCCAAAGAGGTCTGTGCCAAGTCCTCCTGTAAGGTCTGTGTGATTTCTAGTCTTTCTAGAAACAAAGTATGAATTCAGACAAAGATTTCTTCTAGTAGAGACACCTGAATAAGCTGATATATAAATTTTGTCTTCTGCAATTTTCTTCTGAGCTTACCCAAATGGACATAAGTAGCTATAAATTCTGTAAAACTGTACTTTAATTTTAATCTCTGTATTTGGATTGTAAGAAATACAGCTTGAATATTTCTTTATCTGGTTTCTGGTGTTTTGTTTTGGGTTTTTTGTTTGTTGTGGTTTGGTTTGGGGTTTTTGGGTTGTTTTGTTTTGTTTTGTTTTGTTTTGTTTTGTTTTGTTTTGTTTTGTTTTGTTTTGTTTTGTTTTGTTTGGGGGG